>JBBLXW010000018.1:600000-1005255 GCA_037893235.1 Trichoderma afroharzianum | reverse complement strand
CCCCCCCCCCCCCCCCCCCCCCCCCCCCCCCCCCCCCCCCCCCCCCCCCCCCCCCCCCCCCCCCCCCCCCCCCCCCCCTTGGCCTCGTCCAAAAGATGAGAGATCCTGTCGCGTGCCCCTTTTCCAGATGGAGTGTCCAAGCAAATTAGGCGCCCTCAGCATCAAAACTACTGCATTGATTCCAGCTTTCATTCGCCATTTCTGGTTCGCTCGGTCTCGTCTCACGTAGGCCAAGACTCAAAAATGCATAGTAATCTGTCTTTTCTTTGTTACTCCGCACTCCATCAGACAAACGGCCTGCGGATCATTACCTGCATCATGCTTTGGATGGGCTACTGTAGCCTCTCTCATCCACAATAAGTATGTCAACCGGATATTCCTCTTTATTCCCTCTTTAACCAGGAGCTTCCACGACCTGCTGCATTACATCTAGTAGCATCTGCACGAGAGACGCAACAGTCAGTACTTGTAACAGCGTCTGTGTCTCCACTCCCCCGAAAGCGGTGGCTCTGTGGCATCGCCGAATGGGCACCACGGCAATGCGGCATCGAAGCTGCGTTTCAGCCATTCTGGTTGCCGGGTATATTAAAACGACATTCCATTTTGCGAAAAGAAAAAAAAAAAAAAAAAAAAAAAACCCCGGTGTAGGGCATATCAAAAGCGGCTGATGTGAGTTTTGTACACGTATGCCTCAGTAATACGCGCAAGAGTCCATGATTATAGGCATTTGATTATAGGCAGTTCCAACAGAGTTTCAAGATGGTTGTTACAACTCTTCTTACTCATTGGAGTACACTTCGGTACTTGTACAGCCTCCAGTTGCGCCGCTGTTTATTAGCAGCGACTTACGTGTACGGAGCGTACGTACCACCTTGTTCGCACGGCATTGTGTCAGGATTCAGTGGCAAGGATTCTCCGGTATAATCAATCTACTTCGCTGCTAGCTGTTGAAGTGCCGTCACCTGGTCCTTCTTAATACTTCGTAACTCCATGGATGTCAATGTCAATTATTACATCTGTTGCTCGCGTGCGCGTTCTCCGTACTGGGTAAACGGTCGACGATCCTCCATTATTACTGTCCGTGCTGTTAGCCTCTGGAACTACACTTCCCTCTCCATCTTCGACGCGATACCCTCACTCACTCACTCTTACTCATAATCTACCACTTCCTCGCACCCTCTTCTCCCCTGTATTACTCTTCGCCGCTGATAAATCGCACCTGTACTCGTAATTCTTCTTCTTTCGGGCCCCTGGTGATCAGTTTTAGGGGTGCTTAGCGCTTCTAGACAGGCCCATGCGGATCCCCCCTAGGTCTCACCCCATCTCAACCCCATTCTTCGATACTGCTTTAATACACGGCCAGGCCTAAAACCGGCGCCCGATTTCATTATATCAATCTCATCTCATGTTTGTTCGCTGAAGCCGCCGTGTTCCTTTTGCCTTTATTTCGTTCTGCTTTCCTCCAACCCCAACCCTCGCCACGCGAGCTTGTGGCCAGCATGAGCGGCTTCGCCAAAGAACAGCTCCCAAGCGATGGCTCGTCAAACTGGAGTCTCCATGTAAAGGCATTTCTCGTCGTCTGCTCACATCGCATGTGGCGGGGCGGTCCACGATCCATCCTGCAGATCGCCGCCGCTGCCTTTGGCCTGCTCATGCTCTTCTACTTTGTCACGCTGCAGCTCGATGACCGCTACCAGCAAATCCTGAGCTGGTCAACGCCTGAATCAGGAGGCTCTGGCGACCTTCGAATTGTCGTATTTGGATCGCAGGACTTGATGGGAAGTGCACCTGATGCCAAGCATACGCACACATCTTGGCCAGAGCACCTCTGCAAACAGGTAAGAGGGAGAACTAATCATTACATACACTTACATCGACTTGTATACGCAAACACCTACTCTCAGCAATGCTAACTTACTGCTCTACCAGCTCAAATGTCACTCTGTTCTTTCCTTTGTCCCTCCGATCGAGTCACAGCCCGGCCTAACCTCCAACAGCATCTATGGCACAGAGATACGAGCCTTGGAAATGTTTAACGAGCAGGCAAATCTCACGGGAAAACCTGCCCTCGACAACTTGTACATCCCCGAACAGTATCCGGTGCCAACAAAGACCCCGGATCTGGCAGCGCAAGTTCAAAAGTTCCTTACCATGGCCGCACCAAAGATACCGCCTCGAGAGACGCTGTGGGTTTTCACATTTGGCACCTGGGAGACGTGGAATATGGCCTCGCTGCCGCGGGAAACAGGCGAAAGACTCATCGACGCTTCGGTCACCGATATTTTCACTCAGGTTGAATTGCTCTACCGAAAGTCGTTGAACCCGGCCTCTCCTGCTTTTTCTGACTTCTGGTCGAATGTTACCAAGGAGGAAATCCAGGCCCTCACGCACCCCGACCCCGAGAATAAGCCCGACGAGCGCAAAACCGAGAGCTTCCGCGTCGTGATCCCGCAACTCTTTGACATTACTCTGGCCCCAGGTTGGCAGAAGCGGCCCCTTCCATCTAAATCGCAGTCGAGGGGCGTTCAGATGCGTAACGCTGCATATCTCAACTCAAGGTGGAATGATCAGGTGTCCAGGCAATTGGAGTATTGGAGAAGGAAGGGCAACTCTAAGCCCGAGGGTGTCGAAGATGAGGGCATTGAAACGGCCTCGTCAGTTCCGACAATGGCATCCTTGCTACGATATCTCCCGGAAGCACTTCAGCCTAAGGAGAAGGACAGCAACAGAGAAGAGATCAGTGAAGATATTATTTACGCACCTTACCCACGACGATTGGGCTTGCAGTCCTCCTTGGTCAAGAGTGTCTTGGATGCCATGACGGAAGAAGAAATGCAGCGATCCGGCCTCAGGGATAGCAGAGGCCGAGGCAGCAGACCTGCAGATGATGCGATGCGATTCTTTGACGTTTGGACACCTTGTATCGCTGATGCGCGATCCGTTACTGGCATAAGCACATCGCAGCCCAGCCAGGAGTGTGAAGTTCCGAACGACCACTTATTCTATGACGAATTTACTTTTGGAGAACGTGCCAAGGAAGAACTGGCAAAGCAAACTGCTTCTCAGATTCGAGAGTACTTGTTTGTTTCATAGAGGCGTCATTATTTCACGACTGAAAGTAGAGTTGCATACACTTTGGATAGCTGCTGGGTATTTTCTTGGGGAGCAGCTTTTGGAAACACGATGGTATAATAGCTTGTTGGGCATGATCAAAGCATATGGATGGGATGGGCGAAAGGCGTTTTTGGGGGGAATCTTGACTGTCGGTACACAGGGGAGATGGAAACAATAAGTCGGGCGTTGTCAGAATATGTACTTGGAATGACCGTATCCGAAAAGTCTCCATTGGGCCTTGGATAAGAAATGACGGCCCTTTGCATTATAAAAAGGAAACAGCCATAGGCGCTGTTCTTATATGGGTACACCGACCATTCAGTTCAATACAACGAATAACATGGAAATGCACGGCCAATGACAATTTGATGAAACGTTCCTTGCATGTTTACATCTTAAGGTCCCCTTGAATAACAATTATATCTTCCGAAATCATAGAAGCACATCCAATCAGATTGCATTTCCAGCGCCGCTTAAAAACAATATAAATACAAATAATACCAGAACAAACGTTACCCTAACATTATGAATTCCTTTGGACGGCCTTCTTCACCAGATCCAAACACTCGTCGGGATTCTCAAAGACGTGCCAGGCATCTCTAGGGATGCCCGTAAACGCCTTTTCGAACCTCTGCGGCTCATTCTTCTCCGCGAGGCCAAAGGAAGCAGAATTGGTATCCTTGCGGATGAAAATCATTCTGATCCAGCCAGGGAACGTTCGATAACTAAATATCAGATAACGTTAGCTTCACTTCAAGTACAAGAGAGATAATATGGGGGTTTGTTTCTTACATCTCGCCATAGGCCTCGGGATCAGACTGCGTAGAGTCTCCGAAAACGATGAGCTTCCGCTTAGGCAGCCACGAATTGATCTTCTTCATGCGGTCCACTTTGTACTCCTCCGTGCCGATCGTTAGCGAAGACAAAAGTCCGGACACGGTCTTCCAGCTGGAATCCCGCAGGATAAAGGTTCCGGGAGGGTAGTACGTGTCCCGGAAGCCCTTGAGGAAAGGGTACAGGTTGTAAGGGGATGCGGAGAGGTAGAACCACGGCGTGTTGTGAGGGAGAAATGACTTGATGCCCGCGTAGAGCTCGGGCATTCCTGGGACGGGGGATGGGGGGTTAATGAATGTCTCTTTGAGGATGCCGACGGGGTCACTGGTTGTTGTAATTTTGATTGTGTCGTCAATATCTAGCAATTGTCAAGTTAGTTTTTGAGTTTTCCTATGAACCGATCGAGATCAAAGTGGCAAAACTCATACCGGATATGATGCCCCAGCCCTCAGGAGCCGCAAAATGAGTCTCCATGCTCAAGACACCGCTCACACCCTCAATATCCAACGTGGTCTTCTTGGTAGTAAACGACGCCTTGCTGTTATGCAGCAACTTCAAAACATTCGTCGAGATGCCATTAAATCCACTCGGCCCCAACTTCAGCTCCAAATCCCCCTGCGACACCGTCGTCGTCCTCGCCGCCTGAATGTCCCACAAGAACGGCAACAGCCTCTCCTCAATGGTCTTGCGCTCCTCCGCATCGTCAGCCAATCCAATGGCGCCCGCGATGCCCGCAACAATGTCGGCGACTGCGCACTTGGGCTCGTTCTCAAACACGGCCATGATGAACTCTGCCTGCCACGGCTCGTGCTCGGCGGCCTTGAAGGCGGTGTTGTCGAAGAGCCAGACGACGTCGCCCTTGACGATGGCCTTGGCGAAGGGGTTCCAGGTGCTTATTTCGTTGAGGACATTGCTGACGGAGAATTGGTACGGGGCGGATGGCTTGGGGTTGACGAGCTGGTTCTCGACGTCGTCGAATTTCTGGTGTTTTCTGGTTCGCAGCTGCATGGCGTTGGCGACCTCGGAAGGTTCAAAGTCCAGATCTTGGTTGTGCATTGTTGAAAGATGGGGGAGGAGGACAATTCTATTTACAAATACCGATCAAAACGAGTGATGACTGATGCTGAAACGGGCTTTGAAAATCTCTAGACGGCTCAAAAGCAAGAATTACTATATTCAGCCTCTTGAGCCAAAACTCAGCCTGTGTCAGCAGGTACACAACTCGAGGGCCTCGTGCACACTCACCCAAGAGTTGTCAGACGGGAGGGTGAAAAGAATGCGGCGCAAGAATTCGCTAATGACCAAAAGAAAGAAATAAGGAGGGAAAGCCAAGAACAACGATCCGAATCCTCGTAATCTACTTTTAAACAACGATTTAAATAGAATCCCGCTGAAACTCTGCGCCTTGATCTGCGAAGCAAAAGGAGACGGGGGGTGGCCAATAGGAGCAGAACCCGTGGTCAGCAATCCAGATGGTTCCGATTTGGAAACGCAAGTCGCATGCGAAATGGAGTGAGATGAGACGCAGGGGGTTTTGCAGAAACAAAGGAAGAAGGGAAAAGTGATGGATAGTGATTTGGGCCATTCTTATGACCAAACTGAGCCATCACCATGGGATTGAGAAGGCTGGGGTGTGGGGTAGCTGAACCGGGACCGCAGCCGTGGCTCATCATCATACATAGCGAAGATCAATAGTCTACTTCCGTAATTCTCCTATCAATATCGAGTCTTCTGCATGGTGAGAAAATAACAGCGACTGGTCAAAACCGGGGTCTCATGCTCATGGCTTCATTGGCTAGGTTTCGCTTCAGGCTGAAGGATGCCTTGCAGTAGCTTGAAGGTTTCCCGTGGTCGCCGCGTGCTGCTGATTTGGGTCAGCTGCCTCATTCAGGTACTGGAGAAAGGAGGGGGGGGCATGCAGGCAAAGAGGCAGCCTTGTGGGATTTGGCCTCCGATCAGCAGATGACGAGCAATCGAATCAGTATGACAGCACAAGATTGTACTGCATTTGATGGCGAAAGATCGTCCAAACCGTCCTCAGAGAGGTAGCCAAATGGACCATGGACACTGCTCGGTACGGCACGGCACGGCACGGCGGCACAGCTTCACCCACAGTTGTTGATGATTTAAACTTGCATCATATAAGCAACTTGCGCAGGTTATCCAATTTTAATACAATGGTCTATTTTTACAAATTCATACAGGCATTTCCTCAGTCTTAAACTTGGGTTCCGCTTAGTGCTGCCTTGATCACCTGTATCTGTTCCAGTACCATTGACTTGCTTGCTAGTGCCGCTATTGGATCTCCTCTCCGCACTCGTCTCATAGACAAGTGCCTCTACAATATTCTCTTCAAATCAGCTATCAATAGTCTTTAGCTGTTTTAACAAGAGCTCATTCAGGGGGATGCCGGTCCCCTCCGACTTGGCAACATATTGACCAGAGATGTGGTTCGTCTCTCGGAAGGGAAGACTTTGTTGTAGGTGCTGAAGAGGCCGTGTTGGGTATAATTGAGCCAGCCATATGACCAAGGGCACGGCCACTCTTACCTCGTAATATCTCGAGACTGTCGATTGTGGAATCAGGGATTTGCCGGTAGAGTAAGCATCCGAAAGGCAGATGAAGCCGAACCCCAGCCATAGAGTAGATGATCAAGTCCTCAGTCTACGGGAGATGTGCAGTGCCTCACTGCAGAGTCTCCAGGACGAAATCACAATCAGACAAGCCAGTCATTGTTCAGGTCAGGCCGACAAAGCCAAGCCTCTTAGTGATTATGTCACGGTCAATTTCAAATGAATTGCCGGAAAGGACATCAGAGCCTAGAGGATTCCTGATGGCGCTTTTGATATCCTTCTTACGTCTCTTCAAGTTACGAACAAAGGCAAGTCCGTATGGAAGCATCTAATGGCAGCATTGGATAAGCTGAGCTCGACGCCGGGAACAATGTTGAATATACCGGCTTCCCACTCCTTTTAGATCTCTCGGAGGCCCGCCATGAGCTTCTTAAACTCTTTCTGGGTATGATGCCAGTCTTTACCTTTGACCTAGCAAACGCAATGCTCCCCATGTCATCCTCCCTGTAGAGAACTCGGTCAGAAAAGACACACTCATTGTATTTGACCATCAATGGGTCCAGGCCGTCTAAATTGTAGGATATCAAACTAGTTTAGGTTCACGGCATATTGATGGACAGGGCTGGCAGCTTTGATAGCTGGCAATTGATGGAATCTGAAGCCATCTTGATCTTTTGTATGTAAATACTTGTGGTGGAGCCCTGACTGTTAACAGTGACTGATTGATTTCCCTCCGATCGGCCATGGAGGGGCATTTTGCTGTTGGCAGGACCCCGCGAAAAAAAAAAAAAATCTCTTACAGGACTGCTAAGCTAGCAGGGAGCAAGCATGTACTGGTACCGTTACACTGCCGGAGTAGCCCTGCGGCACGCACGTATGGGTACCCGTGGCCGCCGATAATCCGTTATCGTAGCGCTATCGCTGCCATCACTTTGGCTGCCCCGCCCTCACCCCACCTAAAAGTCCAAGAAAAAAATGAGCTGCGCAACATGATCTATAGCCCTATTGGCTGCTTTTGATAGGCAGGAGAGAAATTAGAGGGAAAAAAAAGCAGACATTCGAGCTCGAATTTTTTTCTCTCTCGAGTGAACCTCTGGCATTGGCTCCTCCAAGTGCTGGACAGACCTTTGTTCTCATCTTTACTTCGATTACCTCGAAAAGGGAGAGACGTGGATCTGGATAGATATCCTGGAGACTCCGTTTCAGCTCGTCACATCCACAATCCACAATCCACAATGGCCGACCTTCGAATCCTTCTCATTGGCAATGGCGGCCGCGAGCATGCCTTGGCCTGGAAGCTGAGCCAGTCTCCTCGAGTTGAGGCCATCTTCGCGGTCCCTGGCAACGGCGGCACTGCTACTTGCCCCAAGGTCACCAACGTCTCTTCTGTTTCTGCAGAGGACTTCCCTGCCCTCGTCCAGTTCGCCCAGTCCAATGGCATCAACTTGGCTGTTCCTGGACCTGAGGCTCCCCTCGTTGACGGCGTCGAGGGCTTCTTTCGAAATGCCGGCATTCCTTGCTTCGGCCCCTCCAAGGAGGCTGCTCGCTTGGAAGGCAGCAAGACTTACTCCAAGGACTTTATGAAGAAATACAACATCCCCACCGCCGCCTACGAGAACTTTTCCGATTATAACAAGGCCGTTGCATATCTCGACACCATTAGCCACGATGTCGTCATCAAGGCTACGGGTCTGGCCGCTGGTAAGGGTGTTATTATCCCCCAAACCAAGCAGGAGGCCAAGGATGCGCTCAAGGAAATCATGGTCGACAAGGCTTTTGGTGACGCCGGCGATGAGGTTGTCATTGAAGAGTTCCTGCAGGGTGACGAGCTCAGCGTCCTCACCTTCTGCGATGGCTACTCTATCCGATCTCTACCTCTTGCTCAGGACCACAAGCGGATATTCGACGGCGACCAGGGCCCCAACACCGGTGGTATGGGCTGCTACGCCCCTACAAACATTGCTACCGCCGAGCTCGTCCAGCAAATCGACAGAGACATCTTGGTACCCACCATTTCCGGTATGCGACAGGAGAAGCAGCCCTTCCGTGGCGTTCTGTTTACGGGTCTTATGATTACCCCAGCCGGCCCCAAGGTTCTCGAGTACAATGTGCGATTTGGCGACCCCGAGACTCAGACGGTGCTGCCTCTGCTTTCAGCCGACACTGATTTGGCCGAGATTATGCTGGCCTGTACTGGTGGCTACCTGGACAACTGCCATCTGACCGTTGAGAAGAAGTTCAGTGCTACAGTCGTTCTCGCTGCTGGCGGCTATCCTGGTTCTTATGCTAAGGGCACCCCGATGACTGTTCAAGCCCCTCCTGCTGGAAGCACCATTTTCCACGCCGGCACAAAGCTTGATGGACAGCAGCTCAAGACGTCTGGTGGTCGCGTGATCGCCATCAACTCCGTTGGCGAGTCACTCAGAGCTGCTGTTGATGCTTCATATGCCGCTTTGGCTTCCAACGTCATTGACTTCGAGGGCAAGTTCTTCCGCAAGGACATTGCTCACCGTGCTTTTAGAGATGCGAGCAAGGTGTCAATGACTTATGCCCAGGCTGGTGTTGATATCCAGGCCGGTAACGACTTTGTGGAGAAGATTAAGAAGGCTGTTGCCAGCACAAAGAGAGCCGGTGCAAGTGCTGAGATTGGCGGCTTCGGTGGCGAAGTCGATCTCTCTCAGTGCGGATATCCCAATGCGCCCATCTTGGTCGGTGCCATTGACGGTGTCGGCACCAAGCTTATGATTGCGCAAACCATGAAGAAGCACGACACTGTGGGCATTGACCTAGTTGCCATGAACGTCAACGACCTAGTCGTCCAGGGAGCCACACCCCTGATGTTCCTCGACTACTACGGCTGCAGCAAGCTGGATCTTGCTTCCGCCGCTGACTTTGTGCAGGGTGTTGCTGATGGATGTATCCAGGCTGGCTGTGCCTTGGTTGGTGGCGAGACAGCCGAGATGCCAGGCATGTACAAGGACGAGGACTACGATGCTGCTGGCTGTGCCGTGGGTGCCGTTACTAGCGGAGGTATGCTCCCCCGGAAAGATGCCATGGCTGAGGGCGATATCCTCCTGGGTCTTGGATCCAACGGCGTTCACTCCAACGGCTTCTCTCTTGTGCGAAGAATTGTGCAGGCTGCCGGCTTGGACTACTCATCTCCCGCGCCTTGGGATGCTTCCAAGACTGTTGGAGAGTCCCTCCTGACCCCCACCAAGATTTATGTCAAGAGCCTGCTGCCCGTCCTCGGCAGCATCAAGGGTCTCGCACACATCACTGGAGGTGGACTGCTCGAGAATGTGCCCCGTATGCTCCCCGACTCTCTGGCTGCGGAAATTGCTTATGGAACTTGGGAAATGCCCCCTGTCTTCCAGTGGCTCAAGAAGGCTGGCAACGTGGCTCCTACCGAAATGTGCCGAACATTCAACTCTGGTATCGGCATGGTTGTGGCTGTAGAGGCAAGCCAGGTTGAGGCTGTTGTGGCGGCTCTCCGTAGTGGCGATGAGCGGGTTTACACCATCGGTAAGCTGGTCCGTAAACAAGAGGGCCAGGCTGGATGTGTCGTCCAGAACCTGGAGTCATGGGTATGAGCGGGCTTTTAAGATGGGGAAATTGCGAGGTTTAGTTATTAAAAAAAGGATTGAGGCGTATAAAAATACCAGGGTTGGTGGCAGAGCGAGAGTGTCTTATAAAATGGTGCCTGCAAACAGGTACGAAAATATTGGGTTGGGATCGAAGGCCGGCGGAATTATGTGAATTGCATTCCCTATTTGTTTTCATGTTAAGATTTGTCACCAATACATTTACAAAGGCCATACATGTTATGAAGCATAAACAAGTTTCATCTAAAATTATTAGAATTCCATGAGTATAGGAAACGATATTAAGATCTGTGAACTTGAGGCGACCTGTATTCATGACATCGAGATACAAGGTTAGTATACACCTAGGACTTACATAGGAGGGAGGGATTACTGGTTGATGCCTATGAGCTCTATATATTTGAGTAGATGTTGCTTTCTTCGCATTGGATTTAGGCACTGGGACTGCATGAAAGGCACAGCAATGCGATCAAGTAGAATAGTCACATTCGGCGAGGAAGCACATATAGTAGGCAGTACTACCAGCAAGAAAAGTGAACACGAAGCCCTTGAGAGAGGCTAAGATTGCTGTGAAATGACATGGTCCCAACTTTCCCCAGCTGCATAAGCGTGCACCACTTGCATGCGAGTACAGCCAATGACAGGGCTGGAGGTGATGAAGAGAAGGCCTCGGAGGAGTGTAAAGTTGCTGTGAAATCAACGCACAACACCGAAGCGAGCTGTGATCGGCTAGTCAAGCATCAAGAAATTGTCGGAATGCAAATTTTGAGACCCTGGGAGGGTGTGACAGACTTGCCCCAGCCAATCTTCGAGGCTGAAATCCACGTCAATCCTCTTCATTTAAGAGGTTCATTTTACGATCACCAAAGTCAGGTCAACATCAATAAGTCTATACCAATGCCAAAGCTCTGTGATGCCATGAAACAATATGATGGCGTGGAGATTAACATGGTCTCCTTATTCAGGTTTTGTCGCTTTGGCAAAACTATTTCAATGCTACGGAATTTTTTCAAGCTGAGACTCATGGCCAAGTATAATCTACCAGGAGGGCATGTTCAAGGTATTTGCCTCAAACTCAGCTCTAAACATCAACTGGTCATGCCCTCGCAAAAGGATATTCCACCAGGTAAGCATTATTCCTTCTTCCATACATCCTTCCACCACTCCTTGAACCCATACGGCTGCGCCCTCGTGTCGTAAATCTTTACGGTATCTTTACCAACGAGGTTACTCATTAATCCGTCTCCTCCGAATGGAGATGGTTTCGATGTAAGATTCGACGTAACACGTGGCCGCGTGGCCCTGTCTTTAATCTCCTTGGAAATCAGAGGTGCGACATCCGCGAAACAAGCATCTAGTTCTCGCTGTAGACTGTAATACGGCTTTTTGGCAAGCTCCGGGGCCATGAGGTTATAACTTCTTGCGATGCCGTTGAGTTGTTCTATGGATAGCTTCAAGTAGGCATGTTCTGCCCTTTCCCAGTCCGGGTCGCGGAATGGCCGTGAAAGAGGAATAATATCTGGTTCGCTGCTCTGTCCGGACTCTTCTTCCATTGTGTCTACTGCTTTCCCGGTCGAATTTCGAGGATTGTGTAGCTTTTCTGCCACGGCATATTGATCTGCTCTAGCCATCTGCTCTTCTAAAGAACCTCCCTTAGAAGCAATCATCCTTGCAGCATGGCGCTTCCAATCAGCTCGCAGCCTGGAACGAAGAGCGTCTGCGGCCTTCGAGAGTTCCTGTTGTTTCTCGATCCAGGGAGGCACAATATCTTGACGCTGAATGATCCTATTCATTAGATACTCCGTGGTATCGACGAATGGATTGCTTCGGGTAAGATCAATCTCGACGCCTTTGCCGCGCGCAATATTCTTGAACTGGCCCCTGGCAATGGCGTTTTCGATATGGTCGTTAGCTAGCGCAGCAAGACCTGATGGTGTTGAGGGCATTACTCGCGCAACCGGCTCGAATCGTGCACGAAACTCCTTTCTCATTTCTTCCCGCTCTTTATCACTCAAGCCTTTGTCTTCCTTCAATCCCAGGCCAGCGTACATGGATGCTCTATCACGAGCATTTACGGCCCTCTGGCGAGGAGGCACCACCGGAGTCCGCTTCACCCGAGGATCAACAACAGGCGGTTGGAACTTTCCTCTGAATTCTGGTTTCAGGGGCTTTTTGGCGTCATCCAGCATCCTCAACACCGCATCTGCGGTAGCCTCCTCTCCTGTCCATGGCGCCGAGGTGGCAATGTGTCTGGTACCTTCACCTGCCGCGGATGTGAGGTCCTTCTCTGCGAATGCACTGGAAAACTCTTGTCGAAAATTCGCGTCTGCAATCTTATTCAGAAGCTTCTCTTTCAGCTCGTCAGAGAATCCCGCATCTTGCACGGCACGTCTGCCGGCTGAGCCGCCAGAGAATAGTGCCTCTTCGGTTGCCTCTTGTAGTCTCCGCGTCATCGCCCCGGGCTCTGATTCTTGTGAATTTCCATCATTATCTGGTTTAGATGCGTTTTCCTGGTCCGCCTTTGACTCATCGCCCGTCAACTGATTTGCTGGTGAAGTATATCGGCGTGCTCCCTGCGGGCCGAAGCGAGCTGAAGCCTGGAGGCATTTCTGGCACAAAGATGGTGAAACTCGGGGTATCATGGCAAAAGAGACAGTTGATTCAGGTTAGAAACTACCCAATCGAAATGCTATGTAGCTATTTGATGGCAGTTGATGCGGACGGCGATTTGATGCAACCTTGATGCCTGAAAATCCCGTGTATGAAATCATGAATGAGTATTAGTCAGCCAATGGCTAATAGCGTCAATGAGAGCACATTGAACACATCCTCCAAAGGAGCAACATCACCAGAATATCCAGAGTTAGAACATAACATATAACAAATCTACAACGCAAATAACGGGGGAAAATATGTAAGATAAGAAGGCCAAGAAGAAGTCAATCAGACAAAACGCAGTAACGGTACCTACTCAAATCTCCATACTCCGTATACGAGGCTGCTCTATAAAAGAAATGGCCCTTGTCTGAACCAGTCGATGAGTATCTAAGATCTTACCTGGAATGAGAGAGACCGTTAAAATCGATGTGATGTCGGAAAAATCCGATCCTGTACCATGTTGCCATGTATACGAGGGTGCCTCCCAATTATCTTCTCCGCCTTTGATTCGACGGCAGAATCACATGATAATCGTGACAATGCGTGCTAGAAAGCACACTAACGTTTTCTCCAGATTGTGATAAAGGCGGTGAGCCCGACGCTAGCCGATCAATAACTGTGGACAGAAGTTTTGTTGGGGGAAAAAATGGCAAGGCAGCAGATAACTGATACGATTCAAAGCCAAAAGCAACAGCCTTGCAAAAATGAAAAAAAAAAAAAGACTAACTGCTATTGTGGTCTGTCCCCGATGACGAACGCCAAGACCTAGCAGGTAAGCCCTCGTCATGGCTCAAGAGGCGGAAGCAGAGCCAATGAGAAGGCGAGTTTAGGCTATGCTGGCTGCAGGCGGGGCGGGAGATTTTCTATGCTACCTCACAATAGCTAGCTGGAGCTGGGGGCGTTTCTTAGTCCAAGCCGCACTGTAAATCCATTCCAAGGCTTCGGATGAAAAGAAAAAGAACTTTTGGGAGTGGCCAGAGGGAGAGTTTCGGCGTGGGTCTAGGTAGAATTACGTCCAAAATCATACACGTATCAATTCTTGCGCTTATCGTGGCGTGGATACAAGCATCTAGTGAATGGAATCCAAAGCCAAGACATCAGGCTACACATGGGGAAGAGACACACAAGCATAGGGAGGAATGTGCTAGTAAATGACGGCACCCTTTCTCCAACACCGACATATTATGCCAGTGCAAGCCACCTGCAAAAGGTTTAGACACCAGGCTACGATTCTAGAAACCGGCGCCATGGCCACCCTTTTGTAAGGGCTGAGACTATGATGCATGCGTTCGGTAATGGACGCACGCATCTGTGCAGCCATTATGTGTGTCATTCGACAATCTTCTCCGCATTAGTACATGCGTTTTCCATTTTCCTTCGGGTAAAACGAAAAGCTCGAATCGCGATGGCGGGCCGTCGCTCAGCTTTCGGTTTACAGGCTAACCAATCAAACCCATTTTCGTTCGTACGAGTAGCTAGAGGATGAAGAATCAAGTCATGCTCCAGACAAATGACTCCGGAGGTACGGACAAGCTTTACCAATTCCGAAGTACAGCGAATATGGGGTACGGGGTGCTTGCACTCTTTGCGGCAGTTGTCATTGTAAAAGGCGATGGATAGCGCCTCCCGCATGCGTTACGGATGAACGATGGAAAGAAGGGGAGGAGCAAGGAAGAAGACGGAAGGAGGGGAGAGAATGAGAGATAGAAGAAAAAAAAAAGAAGGAAGATAAAAAAAAACCTCAACAGACCTGGATCTGGAATCTGGACCATGACCTTGACCTTGACCATGACCATGACTCTCCGCAAAACAAGTGAGACCAGGCCTGTCGTTCGCTCGTCAGTTATATCTCGCAACCCTTAAAGGCGTCGATTGAAGTAGCCAACGAATCGAGGCCGCGATGCCACGATGCCCGCGACTGCACCAGCACGCCGCCGAGCAGTTCGTGCTGCTGAGTCTGGCCGAGCCAACATCTCCACCACGCCTTGCCCGTCCAAGCAAGCCCGTTCGAACGCTCACGATGTCGACGACGTTCGCACCTATCAGCGCCATTCGTTGAGAGCACGGGGAGGCGCTTTGCCGCACCACCAGCGAGACGCTACCGGCCGGCCCCCCACACTCGAGTCTCGCTGCGCTCAAAGCAAAAACCCCCAACCTGCAAAACCTACAAACCTCCAAAGCCCCGGGCTGGCTGCATCTCCACCGGACGGGGCTCTCACGGCGCCGGCTGCGCTGATTGGACCGAGTCGGCGATAGAGCCGTCTTCTTGGAAGGCTACTGCGCACTAGAGCGCCCAGATGGCCTCCCAATCACAAGCACGAGCAACACATGCAAAAGCCCAGCTTGGAGATGGGATCTTCGCGTGGTCTTTTACCACATAGGGCCCTTGCATGTCATGGTTCCTTAGCCTTGGTCGTGTGCCTTTGATGGTTACGTCGCGTGCATTGTGTGTCCATTTAATACATCCTCGCCCGCACTTTTTTTCTCATTCCTCTTCCCCCATTCTCGCAATCGTCACTGGGTTGGTCCTACTGTACTTGGCAGGACAGCTCTTTTTTTTTTCTTGTGGTTTCTCTAGTGACCACAGCTGTTTCTCCTCTGGTTGCTTCCTTTTTGCTTCGTCTTCCCCCACCGGACTGATCAACTCTCTGTCGAGGTCCGGACCGCGCCCAGAAACCGGAATCGACAATTACCTACAAAACTTGCCCCTCCATTCTCCTCTTCGGCAAAGTCCCGTTTCGGGTGGAACAAGCCGAAAGCAAGATCAATTGACTTTGTGTGTGACGCTGCGTCCAATTCCTCGGGTACCACAACGGGCTCTTCCGCAGAGCTTGACGCGATTGAATATCTAGCCCAAGCAACGAAGCTCCCCTGTGCTTCTGTGAGCCCGGTTTTGCTCCATCTTGGTATCCTTTGTGATAATTGAGCGAGAATCCTCAGTTGCGCCCAAACAATCCGCAACCATGGCTGCTGTTGAAAACCCGGAGAAGTCAGCCATTGACACCAGCTCAATGGAGAAGAATGTCACAGGTGGTAACAATGACCCGATGTTTGGCGATCTCAGAAACGCCGACGGGTCGTCGCTGCGCAGCGGCGAAGATATTCTCTCCCTGCAGGATCTCGACCCCGCCCTGAACATGAAGATGCATCTTGTGAACAACGTGAGTGATACTAGAGCCTAAATATGGTCCAGGCCATGGTCCCTGTGACGGTGAACTGCGAGAACACTTGTTTCTTCCCAAGCTCCAAATCTCGTTTCCGAAGCGCTTCAGCACTAACACTGGATTAAAGGCAATTGACGAGATTGGCTGGACTGGCTACCACTGGAAGCTCTTCTTCCTCAATGGATTCGGGTAAGTTGCCATTGCGCGGTGACCTCAACGTTTAAAACTACCCTCATCTCTTCCCATCCGCTGGTATCATGTATTGTGAGGCAAACGATGATTTGGTGTGCTAACCGATGGTGCCTCGTAGCTATGCCGTCGATTCTTTGATCCTCCTTTTCCAATCCATTGTTGCCCCGTCTGCTTTCCGCGAATTTGGCCAGCACGGTTATGCCAATGCGCTTACCATCGCCGTGTACGTCGGTATGCTGACGGGCGCCATTTTCTGGGGTTTCAGCGCCGATGTCATTGGTCGCAAGTGGGCTTTTAACATTACCCTCTTCATCTGCTCTGCAAGCTGCGTGATCGCTGGTGCCATGCCCAACTGGCCATCTCTCGCATTCTTCATCGCCCTTCTCGGCTTCGGTGGAGGCGGCAATCTCATCCTGGACACAACCGTCTTCCTCGAGTATCTTCCTAGCAATAAGCAGTGGCTCTTGACCTTCCTGGCGGCATGGTGGGGCCTTGGACAGGCCATCACTGGTTTCATTGCCTGGGGTTTCATGGTTCCTGGAAAATGGAACTGTACCGATGTTGAGACCTGTACCAAGGCCAACAACTGGGGCTGGCGATATATGCTCTTCACCGGTGGTGCCATAGTGTTCGTCATGTCAGTTCTCCGAATCACAGTGGTCAGACTGCGCGAGACGCCCAAGTATCTCCTCGGCCTTGGTGAGGATGCCAAGGTGGTGGAAACATTCCAATTCTTGGCTACCAAGTACAACCGCCCATGCTCCCTAACTCTTGAGAAGCTTGAGGCCTGTGGACAGATTCAATCGGCCCACGGCAAGAAGCTGTTTTCCTTCTCCGAAACCCGCATTCACTTCCGTGGACTCTTTATCAACAAGAAGATGACCATCTCCACCATACTGGTTTGGCTTTCGTGGGCTCTAATCGGCCTCATCTACCCGCTCTTCTACGTGTTCCTTCCGTATGTTCCCCATAAGTCCATTGTGCCACGAAACCTCTTGCTGACCAGTATTTCAGTACCTACCTTGCCAACCACGGCAGAGTCTTTGACCGAACCACCTTCGAAACGTGGCGCAACTACTGCATTACCAACATTTGCGGTATTCCCGGTCCGATTATTGCTGGATACATGTGCAACACAAAGCTGCTTGGCCGCAAATACACCATGTCTATTGGCGCTTTGATTACCTGTGCTTTCTTCTTTGCCTACACCGCAGTCAAGACCGCAGCTCAGGATACGGCCTTCACCTGCTTGATTGCGTGTTTCCTGAACATCTACTATGGCACGCTGTACGCCTACACTCCGGAGGTGCTTCCTAGTGCCCACCGTGGCACCGGCAACGGTGTTGCCGTGGCCTTTAACCGCATCATGGGTATTGTCTCGGCTATTGTGGCGACTTTTGCAAACACTCAGACGTCGGCGCCTCTGTATATCTGCGCGGCTCTCTTCATTCTTGCTGCTGGTATTTCAGCAGTATTCCCCTATGAGCCATATGGGCGACGCAGCTCATAAGACTGTGTCTGGGCGAGGCTGGTGAGCTCTATTTCAACAATATAGGAGCCCCAGCCGGGTTTTTGTCATGGGCGTTGCAAGAAGGGGAAATGCACGTTTGATCAAGAAAGTCGTAGAGATAATGATACCCAAGAATAATTAAATATATGATTATATGATATTTTCAACAAGACTTGTCAATAGGAGTGAGATTTTGCCATATTGCCCAAGATTTTGAACTTTAATAATGCGAGGCGACTCATCGAGGGATTCACCGCGAGTTATCCGTTCAATTCATGCAATGCGATGAACTGTTTAAGAGACCTCTCTGCATCATACAGTAGTTGATCATCTCTCTCGATGAATCTCCTATTAATCTTTGTCTAGTTATAGAGACATAGTGTGTCATGGGGCGGATTATGATAATCCGGCTTCAAGGTAGAAAACATGCTCTGGATATGATTTCACAATTTCCATCTTGTCCATTCAAATTACATGTAACACATAACGTTTTTCGCAAGTATCTCAGCCAGTCAGTATGTTGGAAACGCATATATTCACTCTAACAAGTTCATTCTTTGCCAGTGTACGACGCTCGGGGATGTTTCCGAAATTGATGTGAGGTTACGTTGTCACCTACTAAACATAGTAAGGCATGTGTATGTGGCAGCCTTAGATCTACGCCGGGGGTCTAATAATGGTACACTCTACGGAGTATCTCTATGGCTATTGTGCTCTCGCTTTCTATCATTGGCTGTGTGTTTAGCGCATTCTGCGATGGACGGCTATACGTGACGTGTCTTATACCCTCTTCACAGCATTTTTAAACTCACATGAAGTCTTGAGAAGGCTACATGTCACTCCCTCTTAGTTCCTTCACAGCATTTCAAAGGCTATGCGAGGCCTTGATCTTACTACTCTGACGTGGCAATGCAATTCAGCGGATCTATTAATTTGTGCCACATGGCATTGTAGCGATCTTCACAGCACTTTTAACCTCACTCAAGGGCTTCACTCCATCATAAATCTGATTAGCGTGCTTACAACCAACAAGTTTGGCTGTTGAGCATTCTTCTCGACAGCATTGAGCATGTTTTTATCTCTCTCAACGAGGGACTTCCTTGCCCCTATCTCGCAAGGAGGTCACACTACGTATTATCGGGGAGGGGATTCGGTCTTTGGTCGGCAAATACTTCCCCTTTATTTCTAACCTTTTGGATACTTAGTTGGCATAAAGATGTGACTTCGACTTACCGAGTATCTTTACCCCATCGTACTATATAGATGCATTTACTCGACGGTTGTGTGATGCTGAGGATTGGAGTTGATATACGAAAATATGAAGATACAGTATACTGAATTTGACATTGATAAAGATATTTTGTACTAGTATACATACCATTCTCTTCATGCCACTAGCTGCCTTGTGTTTTATCCCATGCGTCAACAGTCCTCCGTAAGCCAAGTTTACGGCCTGGAGCGAATCCCTCGATGCACAGCATTTTTAATCTTACCAAAGGGAAGTTTCAGGTTCGTCTCCATATGCTCCATGTGGCTGTGGGTTTGTATCCTTTTAGCATACACTCGAATTATAGCAAGCCAAAAGAAGTAAATGCAATAGTCGGCATTTAGCTAGTTCAACTTCTTCACATTAAAGCTCAGGGGGTTTTGGTCTTGTTCCCTTCACTTGGCTGTGTGGCTCTGCACTGGAGCTTGTGAAGGGTGTAAGTAAAAAGACTTGACGCAGACCCCCCAGGCGATACCCTTCACAGCAATTTTAGACGCCCTCAGGGGCTTCACGATATGACTTTTACCAACGCATACATAAGCAAAACCATTAAGAAGATGAAGAGAATTCCCTATGCCATCTTCTATTTCCTGATTTCTCTCGAGGAAGACGCATTGCGTGGATTGTTCTAATTACCACGGGAAAAAAAATTGCAATTTTAAGCTGTGCCTGACCAGAAGATCTTTGCGGCGGGAACGAGTGCTAGGTTTCATGATATGGGAGTAGTTCAAAGGTACTCCATACCTTATACCCTTTTTGCCCTCTCTTATGACATGTCAGCTTCTTTTGAAAGGCGTCCCAGCTCCTACGGCAGATGCTAGGTAATAATAGAAGCATGTATTCTGATAGGTTCTTCATTTGCCGAAACATCACACGGGGTACAAGCTATGACAGGCCACATCAACATTTCACAGCATTTTTAACCTCACTCGAGGCCTTGTGTCCCCGCCTTCACATATGTACACAGGCTTCCCCTTTCTTCACAGCAATTTTAAGCTCACGCAAAGGCTTTGCACACTCGCCACAGAGAGAGTATTTACTACGTCATTGCAAAGGTTTAGTTCGCAAGGCGGTCGTTGTGATGGCGAGTGGGCTCCTTGATGAGGCACCCTTAATTGAATGGATACAATCAAATATTCTAGTGCTAGGAACTGATTGTTGTAAAAGTCTAACAGCTAATCGTCGTACTGCTTTGGAAGCATTCTAGTAATTTATCTCCAAGTGTCACAAGCTTGATATTAGGTAGGAAATGCACGTGCTCAGTTTGGAAGCTTCATGCCAAGCTTCTGGATAGCGGTACATGTGAAGTATTTACCAAGCCGGATTTTATGAGGGCTACATGAATCGTGAAAAGGCCTTTCTTCGTCAAGCAGCGAATATATAAGAGCAAGTCTTTAGTCTTTAGAGCTTTTCTCCTCGTTTTTGCCTTTATAAGCGCCGCCGCCGTCGTTTTCTTATTCGTCCCATTTTTCACCTCTGGATTCTTTTCCTCTTTGTGGCTGGCATCTCGTTGCTTGTCACTAACTCCAGTACCGTAGTCTTTGTAATCTTTGTCGTCGTCATTTCTGATCTTTTGTTACCTGAGATTGCATCAAGCCAAAGTCCATCCCGTCGAAAGTACTCGTGCTGAAAATGCGATACCGACTTGTGAGTTGCTCCCATATCCCCAGCCCCCAAGCTACAGTCTCAGAGTGTATGACCTGAAATGGGACAGAAGTAGACATAGCGAGAAGTAAAGATAATCACTTGATAGATAAACGATCAAAAGTAAAAAAGAAATGGGTCAAGTTTGAGAATTTGTTCAAAAATACCCCGGGGGACGAATGAAAGAGGGCTCCGATCTTGCCTTGGGCTTTGTCCCCTTCCCCAAGTCTCATTTCAGCTTCCCACCAAAGTCATTCGTAACAATCAAGCCATTAGGTACCTACCGCGCAAGTTCTCTCTTCTTCATCAAGTCTCCATCCAGAGTGGTTGTCGTCGTCGTCTGTCTAGTATCTACCCTATTCGATTCAGCAGTTATGGCAACAAACTACCTGTTATTAGCTTTGAAGGCAACATTCAACAAAAAGCCATCTTTTGTCAACTCTCTCAATTATTTGACTCGCACTGAGAGTATCACCCTGGGAGAGTCTTCTTGGATATAACCCTAGAACATCTCGATAAATGTCTCGGAAGGATGAGAAATTCGAGTCATGTCTTGGACGCCGTTCCCGCATTGAGACACTCGTTATTGGTGTGTGGTGTCTGTTTAACTTAGGCTCAATGCATGAAAACTTTTCAGATCCAGAAGGTTACTAGTAACCTAGCACGTAAGTGGTGACATTGAAAGAATTTTCATCTAGCATCTAGCATCACCCGTGATGTTTTCCTTTCGATGCCCTCTTGAGACTTGGGTTGCGGCTTTCTCGTGAGTCTAAGCAATTAGCAAGTCATATCGTCCAACTATATCTAAGATTTGCGATGAGGCAATACTACGTGTAATAAAATTGAAGAACCGTTGATAAAGCTAACAGGAGAGTGGTACCGAGCATGACACTCGACCCCATCACGACCCCCTTTTCCCCGTCTCCCCGTCCTCTTAGACTATTTTCCTGTTCCACCTAGATAGTCGGACGAAGTTCAGTTTGCGTCGAGCGTTTGAAGTCTCGGAGTGTTCAGACCGGGACGCTAACTTGGCTCCAGAAGAAGGATATCTCCGAATAGTCCGTGCCTACCTTCATTAGTGGGTGCAAGCATTGATGCCGCCTCCAGTCATTTCCAAGTCGCTGGCTTCTGCTCAGCTCAGCCAAACTCTTCCATTTTCCGAACCACAATTTCCTGCCACTGTACGGAGAATTCATCTCTCACCAATGGCAGGGTAGCAGAAGTAAACAACTGGAGGCATGGTCATCACCCCACATGGGTTGCCGGAACTGACCAATACAGCCTCAGCTCACCCTCTCTCGAAGGTTTCTTGTACATAATGCGATTCAACCCCAGAACCCTTAATTCCATCCTCCGCACCATCGCACAACGCGTGTGGAGGCCGTGATGAAGGGTGCGCACAGATGGAGGAGTCAGTCAAAAAGTTCCCAAAGCCTCTCCGCAAGCCCCTTGGCGAGGGCGCCGATTAGCCGTTCGATGACACTGGTTGCGAGGTGGTGCGATTGATGCCGCATATACGCTGAATACGAAGCGTAGAATTGGTGTATAGATGTCGAAAGAACGACTACCTACTGATAATCAGCCGCATCGCATGTTACTGTACAAGAAGGTATGTAGTCAATTTGCCACTGTGTTCTGGAAGAATGATTGCAAGCATTGGCATCTCGTAGATGTGCCGCTTCTAGACAATCCCAGTTAGAACATCATCAGATTCTTCACATGCAGTCTGCATAATGGCACTTGTACCTGACGCTAAGCAATCCATAGCAGGTAAATGCTCGTGCTCGCGCCACCAGGACAGGAATAGGCGCCTGAGCTGAGGGATTAGCAGCGGTGGTGCGGCTGGATGGTGAGGCAAGTGAGGAAAGCTAAAAGTAAGAGTGAGAGGCATTGTGTCAGTCACAGGCGGAACGGAGTTGACGAGGCGGCTGAGCTGGCAGTCAACCTGCCCTAGCACAAGTAAATAGTACCTGCATGATGGGCTAAACACACACGAAGCGCCCAGTACTGCGGACATGGTCAGCACATCGCCGCCCGAGGCATCGCCAACTGAATGACTCGAGGCTCTGGCGGTCTGCGCGTCAAAGCGCATAGCATGGCGCCTCAATGCCTACATGTAGGTTACCGCCTGAGCTGAGCTGAAGGCCGGACATTACAGAGCAGTTAGACGTCGGGTGTCTCATCTTGAGCCTCATTTCGAGCCGTTTATGCCCGCAGTACTCGTATAATATGGACATTGCTGATGAGGATTTGCATGGCCTGAACTGATCAGGTTAATCGCTCTTCGGCTTCCTTGCCCGACAGAGGTGCTGAGGCGGCCATGAAGGGTATAGTGTAGTGCACATTAGATCAAATGCTTTTCCCGATTCCGTCTTCCATGGACTGATCCAAATTGTTTCTGCTGTACTCGATTGTACTCGCACATGCTTCCGTACCGTAGCGCCAGACGCCTTCTGTAGCGCAGTTTGAGCGCATGGCTCGTACCGGCAGTGCTGGTGCTAGCCCGACGGTACTCGTAAATCCTCCCGTCCCCTGGCCTGACCTACGGTACCATTTGCCGGCCCCGAATCGAATGCAACCTGTCGACACACAAGTACCAGTCCATTCAAGTCCATTCGAGTCGCTGGTCGTCCGACATTCGACTTCCCACCTCCCGTCTGTGGTAAAGACAAGCTCCGGGCTGACACGTGAGAGCCCTGGCGAGTCGTCAAAGGTCCACGAATCATGCCACGACCGGGGGAAAAAAAAAAAGAGAAAAAAAAAAGAAAAGGAAAAAAAACCTGCGGCTGCGAACTCGGCATCGCGGTTACGCTTATTGAGGATTGAGTTTTGTGCATGCTTCAAGGTTCGGTTCTTTTTTCCCCTTGCCGGCACCTTCCCAGGCCAGTGGCTGCGCTCTTCCAAAAACGCGCATCTCGGTCGCCCCTCCGCGCGCTGATTCGCCCCAGGCAAGTGGCCCCTGGCGGAGGCGCTAGGCAATTGCCTGCACTTGCCCTGAGCCACTATCTGCAAGCCTTCCATGTTTGCCTCGGTGCATCTCAGGCCCTACAGGCCGCTATCCTTAGACTGCTACAGTAGAACACACAACGAACCGCTCAACTGCATCTCCGGCCAATTTCCAGTCCAACAAGCAGCGACGATGAACCTCGACCCGCAAATGCTCCTAACTTGTAGCTAATCGGCACGCCACATGCCGGTGGCTTGGAAGCAGCGGCGGCCACGGAGTTGCCAGGCATGGCTTTTTTCTTGGCGGGCAACTCGCGTGGCCCTCGTGCTCGTTTCGGGCCTTTAGGCTGTGGACCTCGATCTGAGAGAGAATCAAGAATCAACCACAGACAAGGAACAAGGAAAAAGGCAAAAGAGAGACGGAGCAAGGAAGGCCCCTGACCACCAGCCGGCTGCTTGTGGCCTAGCTCAACCTGGTCTTTGCCGTTCAATGGGGCTGATGGCGAGGGACCGCATCTCCGTTACACGAATCACAGCGTCTGTCTCTTCCTATGACGATTGACGGTCTCGGATAACTGCCAAAGTCAGCGTTCTCGCCGCGTGGGTGTACAGGCTTGCTGGAAACTAAAACTACGAGTACATGGACTGGCCCGTGGGGAAGAAGCACGAAGCGAGACGGCCGCGGCCTGGCTAGGGCCAAAAAGAAGTTGGGGGGCAGCTCTGTATCTCTCTCGTCCCCGTCCTGAGACTGCGAAAGCTGGGTGGCGGACAACGTTGTATCTGAAGACTGGAGACTGGAGAGAGTGGACTGTTGGAGACTGGAGGGCCCCGAAATCCTTTAAATCGTGGCATCCCACCCTCGTCTGCGCGGTTTACTCGTCTCCTTCTCCTCTTGTTCTTCCCTTGCTCACTTCCTGGCTGGTCTTGTCGTTTCTTGAAAGGGCCTGCCTTGGGTTTGGAACAGTAGAGGTGTAGACGAATAGTCAGATTGCAATCATGGCCAACAACCACGAGGATACCGTTGCTGAGTACGTCTCCATGGAGGGACTGAAGATTCGTTCTTCTTCGTCTTCTTGTCCTGCTTCTCAGCGTCTAGTCTTATACTTACATATCTTGCCTTGACAGGCTCCACGAGGAGTTCAACGAGCGTGTTCCCCACGGCGAGACACGCGATCTCGCCGGAGGCTTCATTGCTTCCGACCCTGATGAGAAGAAGGACTTTAGTTCATCACCAGAGAGTGCCGAAGAGGGCAACACTGCCGATGGCGAGGAGCCCAATGACTTTGAGAAGCGGACGCTGCGCCGTGTTGGCGAGAACCTGCCGGCCTCTGCTTTCCTCATTGCCATTGTCGAGCTTATGGAGCGTTTCACCTACTACGGTGCCTCGGGTCTTTTCCAAAATTACATTAGCAACGACAAGAACGACACCACCGATGCTCCTGGACTGGGTATGGGTGGCCAGGCCGCCACTGGTCTGAACCTGTTCTTCCAATGGTTCTGCTATGGTATGTCGATCAATGAGCCTCCGTCAGCTACATCGAAGAGCAGCTTTTGCTAACTCTGGATTTTCTCTTGTGCAGTGACTCCTATTCTCGGTGCCATCATCTCTGATCAGTACTTGGGCAAGTACAAGGCCATTATGCTCTTCTGCGGTGTCTACTGGGTCGGTCTCGTCATCCTCTGGACGACGTCTCTGCCTGCGGCTCATGCTGCCAATGCCGGTTTGCCTGGATACATTGTCGCTATCATCATTATTGGTTTCGGTACCGGCGGCATCAAGTCCAACATCGCCCCCCTGATTGCCGACCAGTATCAGCGCCGAACCATGGCTATCCGAACGGAAAAGTCTGGCGAGCGAATCATCATTGACCCTGCCATTACCTACCAGCGCATCTACATGATCTTCTACTGGTGCATCAACCTAGGCTCCCTGTCCCTCATCGCCACCCCCTTCATGGAAAAGTACTGCGGCTTCTGGACTGCCTTCCTCATGTGCTTCCTCATGTTCAACGTGGGCATCTTCATCCTCGTCATCCGCCGCAAGTCATACATCATCCACCCCCCGCAGGGCTCCATCATCACCGATGCCTTCAAGGCCCTCGGCATGATGATTGCCAGCCGCAACATGGATGCCGCCAAGCCTTCATGGCGCGCTGCCCACGGCAAGACCAAGCCTGTTGTCTGGAACGACCACTTCGTCGAGGAGCTGAAGCGTGCCATCCGCGCCTGCAAGGTCTTTGTCTTTTACCCCATCTTCTGGGTTGGCTACGGTCAATTCTCCACAAACTTTGTCACCCAGGCCGGCCAGATGAACGGCCACGGCATGCCCAACGACTTTATGCAGAACTTTGACTCCATCTCGATTCTCATCTTCACCCCTCTCCTCGAGATGCTCGTGTACCCCGCCCTGCGCAAGGCTGGTATCAAGATCCGACCCATTGCCAGAATAACCCTTGGTTTCGTCTGGATCTCCATGTGCCTTGGCTATGCTGCCATTGTCCAGCACCTCATCTACAATGCCGGCCCTTGCTACAAGAGCCCCCTTGAGTGTGACGCCGCCAACGTCGACGGCAAGACTCTCCCCAACAACGTGCACATTGCCGTCCAGGCTCCTGCCTACGTCTTTGTCGGTCTGGCCGAAATCTTCATTTCCGTCACCGGTCTCGAGTACGCCTACACCAAGGCTCCCCCCAGCATGAAGTCGTTTGTCCAGAGTTTGTACCTCTTCACCAACGCCTTTGGCTCTGCCATCTCCGAGGCCCTGGTGTCCGTGTCCAAGGACCCCGAGTTCATCTGGATGTACACTGGTGTTGCCGGAGCCAGTATCGTCACTGCCTTTGTCTTCTTCGCCTTGTTCCACCACTACGACAAGATTGAGGACGAGTCATTCGAGCTTGACCGCGAGGCTCCCGTCCTTCCTCCCACCAAGGAGGTTGAGGCCGAGGCTAACTAATTGCGAAGAGGGGAAGTTTGTGTATAGTGTACAGTAATGGAGCGGATGTAGATACCACGCGTTTAATGTATTATAATGACTTTTTACAAAGAAAAATATCAATATTCACAGCATGTTTGCAAGCATTGTTCATACCCACTGATAAGAGAGAGAGCTGTGATGACCTGACTCTTGCTCCTGTTCTGAGTGGAAACCCATTAGCTGATGGGTTTCTCCTAGCTTGGCGCCAGTGTGCTAGCCTTTCTCGAATTCTTCCATGCATAATTTTTCTCTTCTTGTTAACGTTGTCGTATAAAATAGCGCCACGCCACTTTCACGGGCTGGGGGTCCACTCGAATCACCAAACGAACGATTCTGGACTCTTTTTCTCGAGAAAGGATGAATCATTTCATTGATGCTAGATGGCCGATTACGGAGCATTACAATAGCCCTCTATTCTCTGAGAAGGGAAAAAATTGAGCTTGAATTGTGCCCGTGTTTTTTTAATACGCCGTAGATCGAAATACCCGAACGTGCTAATGTTTTATACCCAGTTTTATCTCCGTAGCGCCAAAACGAAAAGAAAAAAAAACGAGAAATTGTCCGAAAATCCACAGACTTATGCGTAAGCCAAGGAGACGAATTGCCGGCGAGGTGCCGATGGGGAACGTTGGCCAAGACGGCACCGCCCGGCCGCGCTGGTCGGATATAGCAAGGTACGTTGGTACTTGGTAGCGAGCGGCCAATTTTATGTGGGAATTTTCTTTTCTTTTCTTTTCTTTTTTTTTTTTTTTACCTTTTACTCCGTACTCCGTACTCCGTGCTCACTCCGGGGGATTAATGTTTGGGCTGTTGTGGGAAGATGTGCAAAGTTCGCCCCCTTTCGTGCCATTTTGGTTTTTTTGCCTCTCTCTATGAAGGTGTAATGGTACTCCGTACAATGTAACTCAATTATTGATTGATAACGTGCAAAAACAGAATATTTCGCAGGATACCTAAGCAAAAAAAGGAGACAAGTGTGACAAAGTAGACAATGACTTGCAATTTCCAGCTCCCCACGAACCCCCCACCGTCAGGGGGGAATGTAAGCAAAGAGTGGGCGCAAGAATTCGCAGCACAAAAAAAACAAAGACAAGACAAGACAAGACACACACCCGACGCCCCCCCAAAAAAGGAAGAAAGAAGAAAGAAAAAATCTGCTCGCAACTTGTACTCTGTTCAGCAAAGGGATGACCACTGAGAAAAGTGGGCAAAAAGAATGACACCTGAGGGATTCGAACCCTCGCCTATTACTAGACCGCGAAGCAAGACAAATCCTGAACACGGCGCCTTAGACCACTCGGCCAAAGTGCCTATTTCTGTTGTTTTTGTTGTTGAAGTGTGGTGATGTTAGTTGTCTACATACAGGGTTGACAACTGTTGGTGTTGAGTTGTGGAAGTACAGAAGGCAGGTACTGAGGTACGTACCAAGTACAGTCGGCGTTGAAGGCCTCGGTATACTCAAGTTCAATCATTGTTGTAGTAAGGGCTGCGGGATACAGAATTTGTACGTTATCCTGGTTATTTACACTCGGCTGGAGTGGCCTATTTATGCTGCTGAATGCTGTGGTGGTAGGCATGTAAGTGCAGAGTCGAGACGGTTCGATGTTGACCAAGCTGTTGAGAACTGTGACTCAAACAACTTGAGTTTACATGCATCAGGTACGCAGTACTGAAATTGTAAGTTGCCGTGCAAGTCTGGTTGCTCGCAGATTACCTAGGTAGTATCTACTACTCCAGTTAAGAACAATCGAGCAATACACTGTCCATCAAAGAAAAGTCAATCTATCCTGTTGCCAATATCCATCTATAATCCAAAATCATGACATCTGGCAATCTTGTGCCATTCGTACACAAAACCAAACAAATCGTTCTAAAATGGCACATCATCATCATCATCAACACCACCAACGCCAGCATCATCATCATCAACAACTACTTTGAGCGTAGAAAACCCCCGCTTCTGCCAAGAAACAAGAGTGCCGCGCATTGGGTAACACTGCCAATTCCTTTCCGAGTGCGTGTGCTCCGCTTGCCCATCAACTCTGACTCTAATGCTCCAGCGGGAAAAGCCCGACTTCCGCCCAATGCAAAGGCCCACGGGCCTCACATAGGCCCGCTCTACATCAAGGCCAACTCGGCACTCTCCAACAGCTCTTTGCCCACCGTCTTCATATTCTAGCAAAAGACCCCGGCAGACGCCAGCATCTTCGTCTGTGAAAAGTCGTAGACGGGCGACGTGTTCTAGCGGTGCCCACGACAAGCATCCTCCGTGACTATATGGCACCACAGTCTGCCTAAAAGGTAGTCTAAAAGGCCGGTCTGGTATGGTGCTCCCATCGGTTTCTGCGTCTAGTGTGATGACGCTGCCGGACTCTGATAGACCGCAAATAAGCTGCAGTTTGCTGCTTGCCGCCCACACCGTCTGGGTTCGGTTGGGATATCGGTCATACTGGATGCCAACCATAACATCGCCGGCTTTCTCAAATCGAAACTACAACAAGTTAGAACGAATAACAAGACGCTAATGGAAGCATAGATTAATACCAAGACCTTGAGATTCGTGTCAGATTCGTGTTCAATCCCAAAACAAATCAATCGGTCGTTATGTGGAAACGGTACGTAGTGCCAAACCCCAGCCCAGTCTTGTGGGTAGAGGAGCTTATCGAATGTTGATCTGGCAGAAGGTTCCTTGGAAGTGTGCGCATGCATAAAGAACTGGGGCCCAGCTGGCCGAGGTGAAGCATAGTGATTTGCCCAGGTCAAGAAAAATGTAATTCCTGATATCTTTGACCCGTCAATGGTTGCCAATTGCATTACCCTGGCATGGCTGGGCCGCACGGCTGTTGGGCTTAGCAAATGTTCTACCACCGGAGGTGAGGGTGTATCCCAGGGAAGAAGATATGTTGCTTTTGCATCTCCAACGTGTCTTAGGCGCGCTAATCCTGACTATATCGTATGGTCGTTAGCCCGATGGGTGACACGCATAGTTGATCTGGGGCGGTTGTTAGTGAGTTACCTGAAATTGCACCTGGACGTGCTTTAGCGTTTCTTGACTCTCCACAATATACAATTCAGTATCCGATGGCTGTGAAAGCGCTTCGGGCCTTTTTGCAAGCCTCTCGATGCGGCTGATTCCCTGAGAGTCAATGATGATTCGAATGACAGGCGGAAGAACTTCCTCCTCGCTCGCCGGACCTTGGCCTCGCTCCCAATGAGCAACCTTGGCAATGGGCATTGAGAATTGCTCATCCAAAGGCCGGCGGGTCGAATCAGCAGCCAGCGATACAACAGAGTAATAGCGAGTAAGAGCGCATGGCTGGGTGATCAACTCTTCAAACACCAGGCGCTTGAGCTCCATCGGCAACAGTTCCAACTGCGGTAGATTGCATGCTATCGCCGCCAGCCGTATCAAGCTAGTAACATCAGACTTGACGGTCAATATGAATTTCGGCGCACCCTCCCAAGGGCTTCTCCAGCGTCCCGCAAGCAACAGCCGGGGCGCCACCTTGTCGTCTGGGCAGTTGCGTCGGAACAGGTTAAAACATTCAGTGTGTATCGCGGCACTCTCGAGATGGCTGGGCTTAACAGACCTACCAAAGGGGTCCCAGTTGAAGAAGGGTCTACGGATGGCCCGCATGTCAGACCCATCGTCTTCGTCTTCGTCTTCGTCTTCACGAGCTGGATATTCTTGCGAGCCAACGACTCTGACGTCGCCATCATCCTCATCCAGGAAGACTGCATTCAGCCGATCAGCGAGAAACCCCCCACCAACGGGCATAGCATAGAAGAGGGGAACAGTTAGTTGGCCCAACTTACCAGATACAAACGACTCTCCACTGTTCATCGGCTCCCCACACGCTCTGCACCACTTCTCAAGACTGACGATGCACGGATCCGGGTTCAGTTCCGGTGGAATATGGATACTAGGGACGGTGCCCCCCGGCGATGCGGGGAGGGGCCGTGCGAACTCCCAGTCGTCTATGTTAAAGTCCTCATCCATGACCGCCAAGACGTTGTGGAGATGCAACGGTTGATGGCGCCGATGGCCTTGATGCTTCTGTTGATTGGGGATTGATGAAGGATGGAAACTTAAGGGACCGGGTGGCTTGCCAGAGGCTTATGTTGCTGGATCCGACGTAGTGCGCTCCACTGAATGAGACGCCGCCCGCAACGTGGTTTGCTGTATTGGGCAAATTGGTGCCTGAATGCCCACTCGAGATCTGGATCTGACAGGGCATCAAAGCTTGTCTGACAGGGCAGAGTGCATCCATCGCAAATCTTACGTAGGTAGCTTGAGTTCTTACTACTGAATCCATCGACTAATATAGGGAGTGGCTAGTATTCAGCAAATCCGGTCTCAGGCTTGGAGCTGTCTAGTGAAGACTACCGGACACTAGAGGAGCGTATGGTCCTAGGTTGTGGATAGTGGCAGATACTGCATGTGAAGAAATGCAGGGATAGTGCGAGTACGGCGTGTAGCAGATACTAGAAGAATATAGCGGTAATAGCAGATACTAGAGACACAAGTCCATGCTAGCAGATGCTCCAGGAACCGGACATCTACTACCTTGACAAAAGAAAAAGGGCTTGGTATACGGAGTACTAATGTGAAACTAAAATGAATGCCTTCAATCACAGTGTCTTTGGGTGGCTGGATCAGCCATCAACGCCATCAACGCCCGCCACACTACATGTACCATCAGAGCCAAACCCAGAGCGGCGGGTACAGCCACAGCCACGGGACAGAGGAAGCCTCAATGGGACTGTACAAACATCAATGGCTGTGCCACTTGATTGTCGACGCGCTTTTGAGAACTTCGAAGAAGCAGCCATTAAAATCTTGGCTCGCAAGTTGGCGAGATTCTGGAGATGAAGAGTCTGGAGATGGAGAAACCACCACCGAATCTGAGTCTGGAGCTCAGCCTGGTTCATCTGACTCGGATGAGCGTCCTCTTGGTGCGTTTATGAACCAGCTTCTCGACAACATCGCACACTTGCAGGGTGTGGAACGCCCAGGACCAATTTCGGCGTCTCTGTACACATCTCAATTTGGCTATGGAAAACTTGGTGAGTATTCTCAGCCCCGTCCTCTGGCACCTGGCGAGGAGCGTCGAGAGTACGACAAGGCGGATACCTCTCGAAGATTTGATGAGTATGCCACCGAGGCTCGCACTCAATGAGTTTCGCCCACAAGTCGAAGATGTTCGCATCGAGGAAAAACATCCCAAAGTGAAACCCGCGAAACTGAAGCCGACTGAGGAACCGTGAATTTGCTGACTGCTTGGATGACAATGACTTACACTCTCCTGGATAGCGGTACTACCAACATCTACCTAATGCAGTTATTGACTGGCCTCCTCAAGGCATGTTCCGGTGCAGAGATCCCCTCCAGCGCGGTGCTCAGCAACCTTGGAAGGTAGTAACTGTAGACATATTTGTAGGAAGATTTTAGATTTGAAGAATCGACTGGAAATTGACGAAGCACCTCATATACAAAGTGAAATAGTGCGACAACATATCTAACAAAGCGAGTATGCCGGCTCAAGAAACTCATTGACATATATTTCATAGCTGGTAGATGATCCGTCAATTTATTGCATAGATATTAGAAGCAAAGTGTGTGCTCAGTGAATACGTGATTACATTTTATTTCAAGATATAGATTCGATATAATACGTCCAGTATATCCCGTGATAGCTTCCCCTAAAGACGTGACAGACCTAATCAAGTCTCCTTTCCAAATGCCGGAAACGGGGGCGCCGTAGTTCCATCACACGAATATCGCACAACATACGGGCTAAAAGTCTCCTGGTTGCTGACAATGACTTGTCCGCTCGGGGCCGTAATGTTGAAGGTGAAACCTCCGCCATACTGCGCCTGTCCATAGAAGAAGCGGATGGGCACATACGTATTGGCCGGGATGTCGAACTTATAGCTAGCTTTGCCGGCGATATGGTCTGGCTGATCGTAACGGGCCTTTGCAACAGCATTATCGTCTGTCCAGCCAGAGTAGGCGTTTGCACCGGTCCATAGATAAACAGCGTCGTTTGCATAGGGGATGTCGACGCTATATGTGCCGGCCTCGCAGGCGTAGATGTAGGCGTGATGGTTCAGGGCAAAGAAGTCGAGTTGAAAGTTTCGGCTGGAATCGTAGATGGGGCCAGCTGTCCCAGTGTCCTGGTAAAGACCGCCAACATATGAAGTGGTGCCGACATAGATGGGGGTGGTCTTCTTGTATGAATCCGGGTGGAAGGTAGAGTATGTTGTGTCGGTGTTACGAGCCGAGTTGTTATAGTATGCCCAGTCAAACCCAAGATTGTTACACGACGGGGGAGGCGGGCACTGTGTAGGACAGCTTGGGGGTGTAATTGTGGGAGTGACAGTGGTGGTAGTGGTAGAAGTTTCTGTTTGGGTGACCGTCTCCGTGTCGGTAACGGTGCAGATTTCAGTCTTGGTCTCTGTCTTGGTACCTCCACCCAGAGTAATCGTCAACAGGGCCTTCCAAGAGGTGACTGTCTTGGTCTCTGTCTGCGTTACTGTTTGGCTTGGGTCACACGTGGGAGTCGGATATGTGCGGGCATCTAGCTGGCCGGCAGGGACGGCGATGGCATGAGCGTTGCCAACACTAGCCATTGCGGCTGAAGCCACGAGGGCCTGAACAAGTGTCTTGTGTACAGCCATGTCAATTGTAAAAGCTGTTGGTTGATAGAGCTAGTAGACTGATGGACTGAAAGTAAGAACAGAGTTGACAAGAAAAGTTCTACCAACTACAACCTCTCTATTTATACTCCCATCGCAGCACTATTATCCGGATGATAATAGTAGGACTGTAGTAGAGCTAAATGCCGTCCATGTGGCCATGATCTCATTCTGAAAATCTCATTTGCCGATTTTCCCACCGTAATTCCCACTCTTCCCATGTCTCGGGATGAAAAAGGGCAAAGCTGCCATGCAATACACCAGCTGAGTCGCAGGCAGAGACGACAAAATAGCACAGCTAGCTAGCATTGCCATGGGGAGCTTCAAAGCTGAAATGCACCTGTGCAGAGCTGGCAGCAGGGGTAAGTACATGACAGCGTCGTATCCGCAGTTGAAAAGGGATAAACTCAATCTCTCCCCGGTCATCTCAGTATTTAGGCCATTGATGGCATCGTGATGGTTACTTTCGTATCCATGCCATTGACAGTGCAGCTGCATATGACGTGGCTGGGGCGTGTCGATCATGGCTGAATGAGATCAAGGTGGACATTAGACTACTCCGTACATGCAGCTTATTTTCTTGGGCTCGTAGCAGGGCGTCTTTTGCTGTGCTTTCTTGCTGTCCTTGTTCGTTTTCAGCCAGCCTATTTCACCTGCATGTCGTCGGGAAATACTCCTTTCGGCGCCCTTGCAGCATTTAGTGGCAGTGAACAATTTCCACAATTGCTCACCGGTTTAGCCCTTTGGGCATATCTCCATTTCTGCGGCGGCAATGGCATTAGGACCTACAGTATTGACTCTGTATGATGAGTTGTTCTTGGGTAATATCAGATACAGACTCTTGTAGTTTGCTTCGGGTTTCCGTCTAAGAAAGAGATTTAGTCTACTTGCTTTCTCCTACCCTGCAATGGGTGATGAAAATAGAGAAGTGAGTTCAAGCAACGATTTGATGTGATTCATTCGAGTCTGAAGTCCTGGGTTGCAGGCTGGAATTGTACGCTCCACCCACTCCATCTCCTTTTTAAGGTTATCAAGCATATTTACCTATAGTACATCTCAGCTCAATCTCATAAGGTTGCTTGCAATTGGTAGATCTAGACATGTTCAGGTGAACACCCAAAGGTTTATGAGAAAAAGAACCCAACCAATTTAAACACAGTTGAATCATGTCTACAAAAGCATCCACGGATATCGTAAATACCTGATACCTAGGCTCAGGATAGCAACTTTGAGTCTACAGTATAGATTCACCTACGACCACATAGCTGTCAAAGCTCTGTTAGTGCCTTAGTCATTTGCAGCCCAAATCCAAGGTCAAGGTACGTAGCGGCAAACCAGAAATGGCTATTCCGACATTTTCCCTCAGCCACTGACTAATTCTCGGACGCCGATTGGCTCGGCCGACGCTCTGCGGGCACAAAGCACGGCGGTACACGACGGCAAAAAGATCATGTCATAATCGTTCAGGGTTCCTGAGCTGAGCCGAGAAATTGATTTCAAACATCCGCATCTACCCTCTCCGGATCTCCAATCCTTTTCCACACTCCCCAAGCATGCACGTTTGGGCAGCATCTTTATGATACAATGATGAACGTCTCCTTCTCTACCGGCCGCGCTGCGCTGCGCCTCAGCCGCTCGTCCTTCCGCCACCTGTGCGCATCCAGAGTCGCCGGCTTTGCTTACCACTCCTATCCGCTGCCGTCCAAAATCCCCGAGCCTCCCACAAGCGACAACCTCTCCAAGTCATCCCTTGCCCAGCCAGAGGCCCTTCCTCGCGTCCACGAGACACGGCCGCCTCCTCAACACGATGCCGTACCCAAGCCGATGGCCCCACCGCAGGTTGAAGCTCAGTCGCCTTCTCCAACAACCTCCTCAGTTCCTCCATCTCCCAAAGCCGCCGAGACCGATGCGCAAAAGACACAGCCTGCTCCCGCTGCTCGACCTCGTTCCAAGCTTCGCGCGCGCAAGGCCGCAATGAAGCTCACACCCGCCGCCGTGGAGCAGCTGCGCGCACTGCTCAACCAGCCCGACCCGAAGCTCATCAAGGTGGGTGTGCGGAACCGAGGCTGCAGTGGGCTCGCATACCAGCTGGAATACGTCGATAAGCCGGGCGCTTTCGATGAACTGGTGGAGCAAGACGGCGTCAAGGTCTTGATTGACAGCAAGGCACTCTTCAGCATCATTGGCAGCGAAATGGACTGGGCGGAAGATAAACTGAGTCAGAAGTTTGTGTTTAAGAACCCTAATATTAGTAGGTGCTATCCCGTCATGTCGATTCATTGGCCGTCTATTTCTACGAAATTCAGAGACTAACTAGTAGCAGAGGAGCAATGCGGCTGCGGAGAGTCATTTATGGTCTAAGGAGCTTGTGAAGCTACAAAGGAACAAGACAAAGGCCATGGCTCATGAGAATACTACCAAGGCCGATGTATGGAGAGATTGTACGATGACGACTAGAAAGAAAGAATATTAGGGCGAGGCAAGTCTCTCAAATAGATACGCCTCAGCCCAATCCACGAAAGGGTTTGATTATAATGGTGCCGATACAAGCACGTTACGAGCACGGAGCAAAGAGGCAATAGCACTATAGGGGCATGATACCGGCGTTAGGTTAGAGGCACATGCGGCCATTGATCGTATAAATGTTGAATTTACTATTCTGAATAATTTTAGCCCTCGTGGTGATGGAACTGCAATAGACAATATCTCGTTATTAAGTTCTCATGGACGTAAATTAAGCTTTTCGCTGCATAGATTCCACGTGAATTTGTAATGCCGAATTAGACTATCATAAGAATTCCATTGTGAGAATCTCCGTGCCATATTCATCGCAATACAATTTTGATTCCAATTCCACTCATGTACTGAGCGCCCTTGAACACCCGCTGATGTCATCGCAGTTCCGAAGCAACACCACGTGACCTGGCGCCGAGTGTTGCTTTCAATATCGCGACGCCAACAAACTATTGCGTGTTGCGACAGCAGTTAATTAGAAATACCGAATTCGCCCGTGGACATGTATAAATTCCCTTGAAAACCATACTGACTCGGATCAATCTCATCTCCAACATTATTCATTGATTGAGAAAGAATAAAGCATTAAAACAAACAAAGTACCATCTCTATTAGACCAAGACACTCACTCACATCACTTACACGCACATCACAACCACACACGACTTACAGAAACACATCATCACCAATCATCACCATCTCGCACACACAACAATTGCCACATCACCCATGGCACCAACCACCCAAAAACTCAATAAACCAACAAACAAAACCACAACAATGAAATCCTCACTCTCCAAAGTCCGAAAAGCCACAAAGCAACCCCAGAAGAGCACATCCACATCCACATCCACATCAACCATTACCAGCAAAACCATCCACGTCCCAGCAGAAATGCAGCCCCAGCTCCTCCGCATCGCCCAAAGCCAACGCACCCCCTTCGAAAAACGCGTCTGGACAGCCCTCTGCCAGATCCCGCGCGGCAGGGTGACCACGTACGGCCTGCTGTCGGCGCACCTGGGCACGTCGCCGCGAGCCGTGGGCAATGCGCTGCGGAGGAACCCGTTCGCGCCAGAGGTGCCGTGCCATCGCGTGGTGGCGACGGGAGGGACGCTAGGCGGGTTCAAAGGGAGCTGGCCCAAGGACGGGGAAGGGATCACGATTACGGAGAAGAAGAGCTTGCTGAGAGGCGAAGGGGTGAGGCTCGACGATAAAGGGAGGGTGCTGGGGACGGTGTGGTCTGAGTTTGAGTAAATCTAGGTATGGACATGTATGCATGGGTTAATGGTACTGGCAAAGGCGTCATATGGCATTTATTGTATTTGTTTCTTTGTACGGCTCTTCACGGCGTAACTAATGTACGAATATGGGTATAGAAAATATAAACTGCAGTGGTATATAGCATAAACCTCTTAATTGGCATAACGTTTAATGTTTGAATCGCAAATCGGGTTTCTGACCAGGCTCGTACAAGGCCATATGAACACCCAAAGCCGGTGTCCCGATGATGTCTGCCCGCAGCCTCTGAGCCGCCCAATCACCACGATACTCGATGCTCTCGAATCGCTGAGCCAGGCGGACCACTAGAACAGACAAACAGTCAGTTGATGTACACATAAAAGAGGGGGATATTCATCATCATCTTCTTCTTCTTCTTCTGCAACTTACAGCAAAACGCCATTTCCGTCAGAGCAAAGTTCTGCCCGGCGCATATCCTGGGCCCGCCTGAAAACGGCGTATACGTCCAGGGCTTGGGCGTCCAGCACTCCCATCTCTCAGGGCTGAATACCCTGGGATCTGCAAACGTATCAGACACAGGAGGGTATAAGTCTGCGTACATGTGCATCCCAAGCGTGTTGATCGTTACGCTGTCTCCCTTGAGCAGCACAACGCCCGGCTCGCCTGGTCGGCCCGGGATGGTTGTTGTCTCCAGTACTGAGCGCATGTTGAGAGGAGCGGCCGGATGAAGCCGAAGAGTCTCGTTGAGGATGTTTTTGACATATGTCAGATCCTTGAGTGCCTCGTACGTTGGCGTTCCATGGCTCCCTAGATTATTCAGGACCTCTCTGCGCAACCTAGCCCAGAGCTTGGGATAGTTGGACAACTCGTACATTACCCATGACAGGGTTGCTGCCGTGGTGTCTCTTCCGGCAAGGAGAATGGACATGATTTGGTCTCGAATGACTTTGGGATCCCTGGTGAAGCGTGCGATGCTGTGCAAAAATGAAAATTCCATGTCCAATTTGGACAGCTCTTCAAGTCGAGCTTGAGGGATGGCTAGGGTTCGAGCAATGGCCGGCTCGATAAACTCTTCCATTTTCCTGATTGCTCGATGATAGTCACCCTTTGGAATTAACGGCGCGATGGGGCTGGAAGCAGCTTTTTAGCACCTGGTCAAATCATGTTTGGCGCAAGACCGATAGATGTACTAACTTGAGGACAAAGATGAACATTTGGATCCGTTGTGCAACATGCATGGCATTCAAGACATCATTGTCGGGGCTAGAGAGGCTGGTGTGTGAGCAATCCATTTTATACACCAATCAAGGAATCAACAGTTCTTACCAATCCAAGCTGTTGACATTCTCCCCAAGCAGAAATTCCGTCGTCGTGTCCATCGACCAGCGGTAGAAGAGGTCCTTGAGGTCGACAGTGACTCCCGCGGAGGGAATCTTTGACAGCAGCTTGTTTGTGCAGGTATCAAAGATGGCAAGATTGCGCAGCCTGTCCCTGACAAACATGGGCTTGATCATGGCGCGGCTGTCGTGCCAAAGCTGTCCATCTACAGCAAAGATGCCGTCTCCTAGAAAGGGGCGCCATAGCTTATGCCACATGGGCCCATGGCCGAAGCTGGAGATATTGGTGGCTAAAACTGCCTTGATCTGCTCCGGATCTCTTGTGATGAGGACCCTCTTGGATCCCGTCAAGCTGAATTCGGCAAATGATCTCTTTCCGGGTGGCAGGTTGTCCAGCTGTGCCGTGCACCAAGCGACAAGGTTGTTATTGTATTGATTCCTGCCAATCTCGTAGTACAACTTGGAAGCTGTGCTGATGATCAGGAGAGAGCCAACAAATAATGTTAGGGCAGCCAATTAATTACCTGACAGCAAGTTCCCCGCCAGGATCGGTGCCCTCACACCGCCGAGTTTCCTGATTCTGATATCCGAAGCAAGGTGCCGGAGCCACACGAGCACAGTGAGGATCGTTACAAAAGCAAGCCCGATGCTGGCCACCATGGTGAAACTCGCGGCCTGGAGACTCGAGAGCAACATGGCTATGCGTGTAACTGGGGCGACGAGGGTAAAGTACTAGGTAGACAGAGAGACGGGAGCACAAAGCGAAATTGATCCTATATGCAGGAAGCCGCGAACTTGATCCCAATGCAGGACTCAACAGGGCAGATGCGACGAGCTATGGCCAACGAGGCGGAAGCTGTGACGTGGGAAGTGACGGCCTCTTACTTTTTCTCCCAGCAGTTTTAATGCCGTTGGATGGGAAAGATCCTAATGCAAAATGCGGTAGAGGGCGGCAAGCAACAGCCACATGCCAGCTTGAAGCAAAGCAACAAACAAACAGCCTTGAACACGGAGGCAACAAGAAAGGGAATGGAGCGTCCGCGGCTAACAGGTGAGAGAGCCGCCGTTACTTTCAACGGAAGCGGGCTCGGCTGCTTCTTATTCCAAGTCCCACGAGAAACCGCATTCTACTTGTAACCCGAGCATGATATCCTTAGATCTACATCCGCAACCTTGTTTAGTGAAAAATCTACGGACTTTGACGCGATAGGTCACAGAGCGAGCCGGGGCCGCATCGATCCAAAAAGGCAGCCATTTAAACCCGGTGGCGCGCTGAAAAGAACAGAAAGAAACTAGCAGCAAATGCAGGAATCACAACCCTTGTAGCAAATGGCGAGCAGTGATACGGGGAAATACGACAAACGAGGCCCAGCTGGCAGCAAGGGGAAAAGAAAAAGAAGGCAAAAAAGGAGAGAGGGCGGACTTTATTAGCTGGGCTGGGCGAAATTGCCCGAATTGGAGGCGAGCTAGAACTAGCAGCTGCAAGCCATTTGGTTGAGGCTCGACTGCGAATGGCTGGCTTACGAGCACAGTGTAAGGGAGGGGGCTGGGGATATTGGATCTAGATTGGGAATGTTTATTGATTACATGCAGTGCATCCAAGTCCGGAGCGTGTGTAGTTAGTATTCATTTATTAGTGTTGGGGAGTTGGTAAAGTAAGATGAATGCTGGGAGGATTTAAACTGTGACTTGGAATGGAAGTTGGGTGTATCGATTAGTAGATGTGTTGGATGTTAGCTGCGATGCGATGCGATGAGATGCCGGTATGTGTGTGATGGGTGTGTCCGTGCATGAGATCCTGAAGCCTTGCATGGATTCGACGGATCAATCAATGCATGAAGTGAAGAGATACGGTGAGAGATGTGATGCTAATTGATGAGCGGAAAGATTGAAGCCTGTCTCTTGCTGGGCAGTCGATATAAGTTACCTGGTATACAAAGTCCCAACTCCCAACTCCTAAGTAATTCGTAAAGAGTACAAAGTCTTCCGGAGAGCTGCAAAACAGCGTCCCGGATCCTGGCTATGATACAAGTTGCGCCTCAATTCGGCTCGGGAGGGCGGCGGAACAGCCACAAGAGCCACATGATGCGGCAGTCAAAAGATCAAAAGCCTCACGCATGGCCCCCCACGCACCGCCAATTGGCTCACGACGAACAAGTACCGGTACTCAGCCTGCCCCGCGTCTGCCCATACTCTACCCAGGTACTCCGGTACGTCGCTGGCACCTGACAGCGCTTGACAGGGCTCTTCGGCAGCTGTCTCGCCCCGGCGCAACGATTTTCCGCACCAGTCGGCGAAACTCGGGCACCCCCGTCACAGCTTAGGCCGAACAAGCCAGGGAATCGGTTTCCGCATTGAGAGCTGTGCGTCTTTGAGCATATCAAACCGCCAAAAAAAAAAAAACCTACAACTCATCACGAACTCCCTCCATCTCCCTCCTCACCGTCTCTCTCCACTCAATTTGGCAGCCGCCAGCCCCTTCATCGACATGTTCAACATTTGCCGTAGCCGCGCGGCGGCGTCGGCGCTCAGTGCCGCAAAGGTACGCAAAACGTCGCAAAAGTTGCTCTCTTTTTACCCCCCTTGGCCGATATAAAAAAAACCCGCCCCTCCTTGGGGTTGCATCTTGACAGCAGCTTCTGACGCTTGAGCTTCTGCTCTCCCTTCGCAGCGCAACGCCACCCCCTCTGTCCGACTGCCCGGCATCGCTCAGCAGCGACGAGCCCTCAGCATCCACGAGTACCTGTCCGCCGACCTCCTGAGAAAGGTAAAGCAAATCACCTCATTCTAATATAATACCCCCCCGATATGGAGGGGGCATCTCCCGCGGCAGCATCCGGCTGACACGGCACTCTGTTTTTTCTACAACAATAGTATGGCGTTGGCGTTCCCAAGGGCGCCGTGGCCAAGACGGCCGCCGAGGCCAAGTCTGTGGCCAAGGAGATTGGTACCGGCGACTTGGTCATCAAGGCCCAGGTCCTCGCCGGTGGACGAGGAAAGGGAACTTTCGACAACGGCCTCAAGGGCGGTGTCCGTGTCATCTACTCCCCCCACGAGGCCGAGATGTTTGCCCAGCAGATGATTGGCCACAAGCTCATCACCAAGCAGACGGGCGCCGGCGGCCGTCTGTGCAATGCCGTCTACATTTGCGAGCGCAAGTTTGCCCGCCGCGAGTTCTACCTGGCTATCCTGATGGATCGTGCTTCCCAGGGCCCTGTCATCGTCTCGTCGTCCCAGGGAGGTGTCGACATTGAGACCGTTGCCAAGGAGCAGCCCGATGCCATCACTACGACCTACATCGACATCAACACCGGCGTTACCGACGAGATTGCTCGCGGCATCGCCACCGGCCTGGGCTTCAGCGAGCAGTGCGTCGAGGACGCCAAGGACACCATCCAGAAGCTCTACAAGATCTTCCTCGAGCGTGACGCCACCCAGATCGAGATCAACCCCCTGTCCGAGACCTCCGACCACCAGGTCCTCTGCATGGACGCCAAGTTTGGCTTCGATGACAACGCCGACTACCGCCAGAAGGAGATTTTCGAGTGGCGCGACACCACCCAGGAGGACCCCGACGAGGTCCGTGCCGCCCAGTCCAACCTTAACTTCATCAAGCTGGACGGTGACATTGGCTGCCTTGTCAACGGTGCCGGTCTTGCCATGGCCACCATGGACATCATCAAGCTCAACGGCGGCCAGCCCGCCAACTTCCTCGACGTCGGTGGTGGTGCCACTCCCGCCGCTATCCGAGAGGCCTTTGAGCTCATCACCAGCGACCCCAAGGTCAGCGCCATCTTCGTCAACATCTTTGGCGGTATCGTCCGCTGCGACGCCATCGCCACTGGCCTGATCCGCACTGTCGAGGCCCTCAACCTCAAGATCCCCATCATTGCCCGTCTGCAGGGTACCAACGTCGAGCTTGCCCACCAGATCATCAACGAGTCTGGTATGAAGATCTTTTCTATTGATGACCTGCAGAGCGCCGCCGAGAAGGCTGTGCAGCTGTCCAAGGTTGTCAAGCTGGGTAAGTTTACGACCCAACTCTATGACGAACAATAAAGAAAAGAAATATGAAAAAAAAATAAGAAAGAGAAGAATCACCTGCTGACGATACAAATCTTTTCAAAATATATAGCCCGCGACATTGACGTTGGTGTTGAGTTCACCCTGGGTATCTAGACGGTAACAACAGAGTCGTAAGACTGGATGGCATGGATTCCTTGTAATATCTGTTTTTGGGTGGCAGGGGAGCAAATTTACCAATGAGCAGGGGCTTGGGAATGATGCGGCGGTCAAGGCATTTTGTTGCTCTTGCTTGTTCATAGCATGTATCGACGTAATTTTTTTACGTTGTAGGTGAGAAACCAGGAGGAGATGAAGAAAGAAAAAAATCAAAGCCTTATTTAATTCTGCCACACCACGCCATGACTATGGCGCAAGCATTGTGCGAGTTTGTGTTTGTTTTGTTTGTTGGGGGTGGCTTCCGGGCAGATGAGATAAAAGATTGGACGAGGATGATCTGATTCGATTAGGGGAGGACATTCGGATCCCGAGCGAGCGAGAGTCAGGAGAAGGGAGTCGTCATGTCAGCACCTAAAGGTAGGTAGGTAGTGGAGTTTCATGATAACAACAAGACTTGCTTGGAAAGGGCCGTCTTTTGTCTGTCTGTGCTGGGTCTGATCATTCAGGAGCCAGGTATCCCGTCCATTATAAGTGCCCATGTCTACGGAAGATGACGGAGGAAGATGCATCGATTTATCGACCAGAGAGGCAAAGAAATCGGGTGATTGTGGACTCATGCCCCAATTGAGTTTTGCATCAAAGAGGAGTCTTCCACTGTTACACGAGTACGAGTGTCGTTTTAACTATGAAACTAGGTACCTAATTCATGCATAGCCGCCACAGGTTGGGAAGCTTGGGAGCCGGGAGCTGAAGAGCGGGCCGCCAATTTTGATTTTTTGAAGGCGGTGGTTCGGAAGTCGTTCGGTTATTGCTCGATGTTTGCTGGTTCGGATGAATGGCACACGGCACACGTTCTGCGATTTTTTTTTTTAGGAGCAGGGGTGTGGCCTGGCAGTGGGAACACAATGCCGAAGATGGTGCCTGAGAGAACATACTCGTACCCTGCACGGGCGGCAGTTGGGTTGCGTTCTTGAAATTTCCCTGATTTCTTGGGGTTTTCTGTTGCTTTCTGGAAATTCTGCTGCAACGCAACTTTGACGGATTTTGCCGTGTCTTGCTTGATTTGATTTGGAATGAACCAGGCGGAATTGCTTATGCATCTCATGCACTATTACTTCATAGCAGCAGCGCAATTTGTAAGTTTTGCAGGGCTTAGTCAACTCGAAACTTCAACTTGTAACCGGGCAGATCGACACAGGGCCCTATTGAGGCAGCAATGGCCTTGTTAGGATTAGTTGCCGCAGTGGATCACGCAGCAACCAAGCATGAGTGAAGTTGCGAAAGTTGATTGATTGAGAGAGACTTTGAAGCTTCGCACGAACGCGGCCCAATTTTCAATTTTGGTCATCTTCACTATCGAGGTCCTTCTGTTTTTGACTCTTGTCTTTTTCCCTTGATAGTACTAGAGTAAAAGTAATGTGATCCATTTTCAAGACCCAGACGGCGCGTGTTTTTGGTCTTTGGTCCACCCGACTGTGATAAGCCAAGCCACCTGTGCAGCATTGGAGAAAAAAGAGGCCAATTGCGAAATACCGACCGAGCGCCGAGACCGTAATCTACACGTTTCTGGTATAGTTGCAGATTGCAGGGGGAGGTGTGTGTGTGACTTTCTCGGCAGTGTTCGGGTATGTGGCGTCCAGTCATCTTCTGTGCATCAGCTAGTGGGTATTTTCTATTTTTTTCCAATTATGGCGAAATGAAATTCTTGATATCGGAGAGACCCTTGATGGGGGGGGCGAGGATGAGTTGTATATAAACTCATCTGGGTCCTCCCCGTTGCTTTCGATGTCTTGCTATCCACACTCACAAACAAACAAACAAGCTTCTCCATCTTTTTTCAGACTCCTTGAGAAGAGAACTCGGACTTAGACTTGACTCAACTGTCTATTACACACACAGCTCTCCACTAAAAGCATCGAGCTCTTACACAACAACACACAAACAACTTTGTCAACACTCACAAACCCTTATCCGGTTTCACTCAACTCTTTTCTCTCTCAACAACAAACTCACTCACAATCACTATGCCTTCTTCTCAAGGACAAAGCTGGTGGGCCCGCCACTGCACCCCCCGACCCCCGATCAACAAGGTCGTCGCCTGCCCCTGCCACTACTGCTACAACAAGCCCGCCTGCGAGCTCGACTACCCCGAGTCGTCCAACTGCTCCGAGACGAACACCCCTGCTCAGTCGAGGCCTGTCAGCCCCCGAGGCCGCACCAGCTCGTCTTCGTCTTTTCACGTTGAGAAGGCCGAGAAGCAGTAAACGACACATTCGATCACCGAAATCATTCAAATCACAAAAGCGAGTACATCTTTGAAGATCCTTTGGATACTATAGGATATACACACACTTTCGGTTTCAACATTTTCTTTGTTTCATTCTCTCTCAACTGAGCGAGCGAATACAAATATAAAACGGGCGCGAAAAAAAGCACCAACGGCGCTTCTCCCGATCAGTTCGGGTTCGGCGTCCGGCCCCACTTGGAGCGGCCAGGCCGGACAAAATACACACACACACACACACACACAATAAGGAAGGGGAAAAGGATTTTGGCAAAGGAGGGAGGAATACATAATACGAGCGGATATTGGGTCTTAGCGATGGAATTTTTGTTGGAATACCCCCCTTGATGGAATTTTAGAGCCTTTTCATATGTTTATGTTTATTTTTACTCAAATCAATACCTTATTTACATCTCAGATGACTTGATGCTCTCATTGTGAATGCTTTTTTGCCTGTGTTGGGTGTGATTTTCATGGGGCCATTCATGCAGCATCTTGACGTCACTCACATACTCATCCAGTGTACATACTCACATACATATTACAAAACAACTCATCTCAATAATACTACATCAAACACATTACAGCTCACATATAGAACCAATATATTAAATTTATCATCGCTGATTTCAAACATATCGCAGTAACCATGTCCCCCACAATCGACCCTGCCATCCTCGCAGCCTTAGACCTAGACAAAGACAACACCACAATCTCATCCGTCGGAGGCTCAGGCTTCTCATCAACATTCAAGCTCTCCACCACAAAAGATGGCCAACCATTCGACTACTTTGTCAAGACAGCCTCCGGCGAGGGAGCAAAAATAATGTTCCAAGGTCCACCCCCTCATCATTCTCTTCCCTTTCGTCCTTCCCATCTTCAAAGCTAACATCCCCCTCCTCCTCACTTACAGGCGAACACGCCTCTCTCAACGCAATCCACGACGCCGTCCCCAACTTGTGCCCCAAATCGTACTGCCACGGCCCCATGCAAAACTCCAACAAGTACTTCCTCGCCACGGACTTCCTCAACCTTGGCTACTCCGCGTCAAAAGGCTCCGGCATCTCCTTTGCCGCAAAGCTCGCCAAGCTGCATACAACCCCCGCGCCCATTCCGGAGGGCTTCGACAGAGCCATGTTCGGCTTCCCCGTGCCGACGTGCTGCGGCGACACGGAGCAGGATAATTCGTGGCGCGCCTCTTGGGCCGACTTTTACGCCGAGAACAGACTGCGCTTCATCATGAGGCGCATCGTCGAGAACCATGGGCCAGATGACCAGGCTGCCGACATGGTCGAGAAGATTGCCAGCAGTGTCGTCCCGCGGCTTATTGGAGATGATCGTATCGCCATCACACCCGTTGTTATTCACGGCGATCTCTGGAGCGGGAATCATTCGGCGGGCCAGATTGCCGGAAAGGGCGGGCGAGAAGAGGTTGTTTTCGATCCTTCTTGCGTGTATGGCCACTCGGAGTACGAGCTGGGCATCATGAGGATGTTTGGCGGCTATGGGGGTTCTTTTTGGAGCGAGTATGAGAAACTCATGCCCAAAGCGGAGCCAAAGGAGGAGTGGGATGATCGCGTCATGCTCTATGAATTGTGAGTACTAAAATGCAGTTGATTTATGAGTGTATATGGGTATGTAAAGATGGAAGTGAGCAGAGCTAATCGTTTTCACAGATATCACCATTTAAACCATTACTCAATCTTTGGGACGGGATATCGTGGAGGAGCCGTGTCAATTATGAAGAAACTGACATCTAAATACGGCAGCTAATGTAAAAAGCACTCTGGTGAACGGATCTCACATGGCCAAAATGAGAATCAAGTATGATAAATAATGGAAATCTCGTAAAAGTGGAAAAGAAGTTTAAAGCAAAGAAAGATACAAAAACGCCATCCCGTGCTCGCCATGGTGTTGCTGCCATCTATACTCAAGCACATGACCCAATCAAAAACGAAAGAAATAGATGTCTAATAATCATCCGGAACCCCAACATGCCAATGCTCCCATACCAATCAGTCATTCATTCAGTCAATCATTCAATAAATCAGGCAGCCAACATCGCCTGCCTCTCTGGCCGGTTCTCTTGCGCTTCCTCTTGTTCCGCCGGTCGTTCCGAAACGGGAAGCTGAGCGCTCGGGACCGTGGGGAGTTTCTGGTTCACGCCGGACATTTCCGCCTCCAGCGCGGCGAGTTCTTCGTCGACCTCTTCCTCGTCTGCGGCCGTGATGCGCGAACCGAGCATTTCGCTGATTTCCTGCCATAGTCAGTCAGTATGAAGAAAAAGAAAAGAAAATCAGATGCGCAAAAGAAGACAAGGTGAGCAAATACATTTTGGTATGCAATCGCATCCGCAGTCTCTCCCATCAACTTCTCCACGTGCTCAATGCCGCCCATCTCGGCGTGAATCTCAGACAGCACCTTCGTGCCCTGCTGCAAGCCAAACACGACGTCCTTCTGGATCTGCGCAAACTCGACGCTGGCCGTCAGCCTCTCCAGCTGCTCCAGCTGCGCATCCGTCTTGGTCAGCAGCGACTCCTGGTACTTCTTGCGCCGCAGCGCCAGCAGCGCCCGCTTCTTGTCGCCCTTGGCGAGCATCTGCTTGGCAATGTCCGTTTCCTTATCCGTGAGGACGGTGATGCGGCGCTGGTACTGGTGTAGCCTGTCGCGCTGGATCTTCATGTCCAGAATCGCCCTGGAGGAGTTGTCTCTTGTCAGTTGAAACGGTCTGGCGGCAGCGATAACGGCCGTGACGGGCGGACTCGGGGTTCGTACTTGTCCTGGTCGGTGATCTTGCTCTGTTTGCCACCCATTGTGAGGGATTATGTGCTTGCGCTACGGACTCGGCCGCTGTTTTTGTTTATTTGCTCGACCGTGAGTCCGTAGACGGGGAATGAAGAGGAACAGAAGCCGGGACGATAATCGGCGGACAGGCCCTTGTCGTCATTGTCTCGATGTATCATGTGGCGCCGAAAGCTTTATCGATAAGCAGGGGTTCGGAGATGGAATCTCACTTGGTCGGAATTTACACAGGGTTTAGGCTAGATTGAGAGCACCCATGAAAGAGAGTGGAAGCCAAGAAAATGTCATTCAAAGTTGTGATGAAATAATAATTGGCATTGGAGAGTTTGTCAAGTTTAGTCGAGCTTTTCCTTTCGTCCCAAATCACCCAATAGGGGTCCTAAATGCCTAACCTTCAGTGCTCATGTGCCTGTACTCTTCAATGTACACAACTTGCGCTAAATTCATATAATTGCCATGTACGGCTAGCCGTGATACAAAATCTCATTCCCGTGCCGTGCTGAATTTACAGGGCAACTCTTATTTTTTTGCGCAAGCCATGGAGCAAAACTCATCTTCTTCAAGAGCGTCTGCGACAGCGCCACAACCAGCATGGCGCCCAATTTCAAGTCCCGACTGAACCTGCGCCAGGGCCTTGATCGAGACGTCTACCAGATTATCAAAAAATTGGAAGAGGCCAACGACGGCAAGCCTTTCAAAACCATCACCGCCGCATACGATGCCATCAAACGATCAAATTCGAGCCTATCTAGGCAGAAGAAGCGTCCCCTCGAAGACTCGATTGATCGGGTACTGCAGTTCCGCAAGGAAGAACTCGAGGATTCGGACGACTCAGAGGCAGCTATAGAAGAGGCCGAGTCGAAGAAAGTAGACGACGATCGGTTTCTACTCAACCGACAGCTGACAAAACACTGGCAAGTCGACCCTATACCTCTGGGCACCACCGAACAACCTGCGGCCAAGAAACGACGTATCCAAACCGATGGCGACGAGAGAGACGGCACAGTAAGTGGTCCTGACACAGGTACCGAGGCGGCAATCAATGGCGACGCACCGAAAGAGACACCAAAAGCCGAGAGACAGGACAAGACGGTACAAAAGAAGTCACCCAAATCTACCCGCTTCAAAGTCGAGCAATTGGAAGAGCCGTTACCGTTGGGAGGTGTTGGCGAGGTTCATCGCCACCTTTTGCGCCAAACACGCTATCTTCTCAAGTGCCCGGAACTCTACCAAGGAAATGGTTGGAGGAGAGTTCCCGGAATGCTCCTGTTTGGCCCTCCAGGGACCGGCAAGAGGTCACTCATCCGCACCGTGGCAGCAAACCTTGAGGTGCCTGTAATAACTCTCAATGGCTGCTTTGAGGACCCTGAACGCGTGGAGAAGAGTCTGGCCGAGGCTTTCGATACGGCCATCGGGCTGGCCCCGAGTATCGTTCTCATCGAGGACCTTGGCTGGCATATACCTAACCCGGGAAGCTCCAATCACAATGAGCACGGCCGAAAGATGCTCAACCAGTTCGTACGGCAGATGCAAAGACTTCAACAAGAGCAGGCCAACGTTTTGGCAATGGCAACAACATCAAGGCTGACGGATGTCGACCCCGTTGCGCTTGAAGCCGGCCTATTCGAAAGGACAATTCAAATGAGGGTACCAGACCTGGATGCTCGGCATGATATTCTCAAGGTGGTGACGCGGGAGAAGATACTATCCGACAACCTAGACCTCGGAGAGGTAGCAAAGATGACGCACGGCTTCGTCGGCGCAGACATTATTATTGTCACAACATTGGCGGAACAAGCGGCACAGGAGCGAATTCTCAATACAGAGGACCCCGATGGACGGCAGCTGGAAATACTTACTCGGCCTCCCCACAGAGACCAGATGGATGTATCAGATATCTCATTAGATCTAAGACAGCCCGCATTTACAACAATACCCACAGAGCCGTTGACGCTCGATGACTTCCGGCTTGCCATCAAGGGCTTCACGCCATCTCTCCGGAGAGAAGGATTTACGGTGATTCCAAGCGTAACCTGGGATCAGGTTGGCGCTCTGGAACAAGTTCGCGAACAGCTACACATGTCCATCATTGGACCAATTAAGAACCCAGAGCTCTACCAGGAATTTGGTCTCAGACGTCCCGCTGGCGCCCTCCTTTGGGGACCTCCCGGATGCGGCAAAACTCTCGTCGCCCAAGCCGTTGCCAACGAGGCACAGGCTTCCTTCATCCTCATCAACGGCCCCGAGCTGCTGAACAAGTACGTCGGTGAATCCGAACGAGCTGTCCGTGAGCTCTTCCAGCGAGCCCGTTCCTCCACGCCCTGCATCCTCTTCTTCGACGAAATCGACTCGCTCGTACCCCGTCGAGACAATGCTTCTACAGATGCCGGCGTCCGAGTTGTAAACGCCCTGCTCACGGAGCTCGACGGCGCCCAGGACCGTTCAGGCATCTACGTCATGGGCACAACCAACAGGCCAGACATGATCGACGCAGCGATGCTCCGCCCGGGACGTCTCAGCGTGCGACTCTTTGTCGATCTCCCCACCCCCGAGGAGCGCGTCGACATTCTTCGGGCCATTTACAAGACGGCCCACGCTAACGCCTCCGAGGCCGAGCTCGCGAGGCTGCCGGCCGTCGCCCTGGACCCCCGGTGCAAGGACTTTAGCGGGGCGGATCTCGGCGGGTTGCACATCAAGGCCGCCGAGGCCGCGCTGAAGAAGTTCATGCTGGGCAAGAAGTCGGCGAGGGAGATTGACCAGGACGACTGGGAGCATGCGCTGGAGAATACGCGGTGTAGCGTGCTCAACCCGGACTCGTACAGGAAGCTGGATAGGAAGCTGGGAAAGGGGGAGTAAGGAGGAAACATGCTTAGAGAGAAGAACAATGTAGATATACCAGGCGCATGCATATAGATGTGGTGTTGATTAATGTACACAAGTACGAAGCGGTGGTGATTTACCACATATTCCTGGTAAATAGCACATGCATCGTCCGATCAGCGCAGCGAGACCCTATCTGGCATTACCACAACAGGAGGGAGGGTAGCAAATGTAACACATGGCACAAGGTTGTTCGGGATCCCGTCAGCCAAATGCTGACTGAGTCCCGTCCAACCCTGTCCTGTCTATCAAAAATGCTCACCCCCCACTATACACACACTGAAGAGAAAATTCAACATCTCATACACACCGCCATGCCCGCCATGAATGGGAGGGAGCGAAGAAAAAAGGCCAAAGCAGCGTCCAGTCGCTGAAAAAGCGGAGTTGGATATTAATGGTACAAGCACAGTGATGGTGCTTCGACTATTCTAACTTTATCTATAGTAGTACAATCGCCGCACCCCGTCTATTGATATCTCTGTCATTACAATTCTTTTTCTTCATTCATCGCTTAAGCGGTAGACTCCTTGAGGTAGCTAGAACGAGGTGTTAGCAACAGCTAGTTTCAACGTGGTAAAAAAAAAAAAAAGAAACGGGGGAACGTACGCAATGAGGTCGTTGCGATCCTTGTCCTTCTTCAGGCCACCAAAGGCCATCTTGGTGCCGGGAATGTACTTCTTGGGGTTCTCAAGGTAGGCGAAGAGGGTCTTGTCGTCCCAGGTGATGCCGGCCTGCTTGTTGGCGTCGGTGTAGGCGTAGCCGTCGACGGAGCCGGTCTTGCGGCCGAAGAGGCCGTGCAGAGCAGGGCCGATCTTGTTGCCGCCGTTGGCCTCGACGGTGTGGCACTGAGCGCAACGGGTCTTGAAGAGGTTGGCACCCTTCTTAACATCACCTGAAAGGAAAAAGAAAAAAAAGTCTTAGCAACCGGTCTTTTGCGTCAAATCGAGAAATAGTAGTCGTCGAAGACGTGAAAGGGAGTCAATCGGTGTGGCACTGAGTCGACAACTGAAGGACTGAGGTATGTTTGGTGTTTTTGCATTGGGCCGTCATCGTAAGGCACATGCGAGCCGCCTTTGAAAATGACGCACTGCGCCAGGCAGCCTCAGCACTCTCGCCAGTGACATGAACACACAAAAAAGTAATCTTTGAGTGCATCATTCACCAAAGAGTCCAAAACACCAAGCGTCCAAGTCGTCGACCGTCGTGGCCCGCCTCAATGGCACTCCCCACGTCTTGTTCGGAAACGTCTCGGCAACCGGATTCTGCGAGCGAAAGCAACTTACCGCCAGCCATTTTGAAGTATGGGGTATTAAAGAGTTCTTAGGAAGAAATGAAAGATGTAAGAGTCGAAAAAGTCCAAAGAGAAACCTGAACCGGTTAACTACTTTGGAATACAAAAATTTTCAGAGGTTGAAAAAAAGGATATGAGAGAAGTATGAGAGGAAAAGAAAGGAACAGGAGGAAACCAGAAATTTCAAGGAAAAAAGTTTATGACACCATGGTGCTGCAGAACCGGCGGTGATCAGCCACACCTGTGGCTGGTGCACAGCCAATCACACGCCTGCAATTACACAGTCACGCTCGCTCGTCGGGCGATTTCCCCGGGTAAAGTCGGGCGGCCAAAGCGGCGTCGAAGGCAAGGCGCCACAGCATGTGGGCTTTTCCTTTGTACTCATCCTTGTTCCCTGCCAGAGTTTTTCTCTCTTTCCTCTTTTCCGGCTCCACCGGATTTTCCTTCTTTCCGCGCTTCCTTTCTCTGACGTCTCTCTGTCTCCCTCGGTCGGAGAAGCATCGGCAAAGAAAGAGGCTCTCGAGTCTCTACCACCAGCCTTTTCCTGGGGGTCTCCATTTTTTTCAACATCCGCTAGTTTTTTTTGGTGGGATGGGCAGAGCTTCATAGCAACGCCGGTGAAAAAAAAAGAGAACCACCAAGGCTTTTGACAAGCCGGTGATTCATCTTTTCTTTTCCTTTTTCATTGTTTCTTGACCAGATCTCATCACTAAAACACAACTTACTCATCTCCTGCATCGTCAACCCACTCGCAATGGTGACGAGAGCAGTCATCCCGCGCTTCCTGCTGCCGCTGCAGGGGCCGCTCTGGCGAGGCATCCAGATCCCCCTCTCGCAGAACATCCACGTCCGCTTCATCTCGACCGAGAAGCCCATCGTGCTGGAGAAGCCGGCCAAGTTCAACCCGCCGTCGCACGGGTCCAGGCTCAAGCGCAATTCCGTCCCCAAGCACTACGGCCCTGCCCTGACTGAGGACGAGATTGCGGCCCAAAACAAGAGGAACTACCCGGGCATGATGGCACCCGAGGGGACGTGGACGCACTGGTTCTGGCACAGCAGGCTGCTGCATACCTTTATCACCATGGTACGGGCTGAGCAGTGGATATGATTTCTGTCTTGCTACTGGTAGTTTTTGTGTACGGTGTTTGGGCTGACATTTTATTTAGGGCGCGCTTCTCGCCATGGGAGTGTACACCTTCTTCATGAACTACGCCTACAACTCTCCCTTCAAGGACCTTGTGCCGCCGATATCTGACCTGTGGCACCAGCCCACTTACTTCTTCGCCCAATGGAAAAACGTCATCCTCATGCACGAGAAGGACAAGGCCCTCAAGGCCACCGAGCACCGGACCCGACACCTCGACGACGTTGCGAAGCGCAGGTACTTTATGAAGATGCACGGCATCGAGGCCAAGGACCCCGTGCAGATGGTGTTTGGAAAGGACGAGCAAAAGTCGGAGGAGCAACTCGAGGCTGCCGCCATGGGACGCGAGCTGCCGCCCCAACCTGAGGCTGCTGCGGCCCCCGCTGAGCAGAAGAAGAAGTGGCTGGGCATCTTTTGAGAGGCATCATGATACGATTCATTATATGTGCATTGATTGGCAGGGCCATATGAGATGCCCTTTTCTATTGTAACACTAGGATGTAAAACCCCGCACATTAGGCATTAGGCAAATCCCCCCAATGTCAGTGAGACCGAACATGATGTAGATGTACCAGTATATAGCAAAAAGCAACAAAAGAATCAACGCAATCCAGAATATGGCAACATGTTTTACGCCAGGTCTACTCCTTCCAACCCATCCAAGACTTCGTCTGCAACACCCCCCTTTTCTAGGACAGCCTGCATGATGCTATCCAAGACGGCAAACCTAGTTCCGCCCAGTGGTGCTTTCCAGACGCCTTCTTGGGGATGTTCCGCCGCTCTCTGTTGCTGCTTTTGCTGCGTCGTATCAGAATTTCCGCTTGCCGCCAGATTAGCCGTGCTGGGCACCCCAGGCGGCGTCAGCCTCGAGGGAGGATCAATCGTCCGCATCGACACCAGCCTCAACTCGCGCCCAGAGTCCACCTCCATGCCGCCCTGCTCGCGCTGCGTCCGAACCTCGCACAGCGACACGGCCAGCGCAGAGTCAGCGACCGCGAGCTCCTCCTTGGAAGGGTCGAACAGGATGCTGTCGCCCACGGCAACGACCAGCAGCGTAATGGACGGTCGTGAGCCCGTGGTAGCGCCTTCGCGGGGGTATAGAAATGGGGCGGCCTCCCAGTCGTCATCGAACATCGGATCTTCGTCACCTTCTGATTTGAGACGCGGGAGTCTTGTGGCGAGGAGGGCGAGGTGTGTTGTGAGAGAGAGGAGAGGCAGGGGATATGAAAGCGGCGGTGATATCAAAATGATCTGCAGTCCAAAGTTCATTAGTACTCCCAACTGTATATCAAACCCAACCAAAGACAACACCAAAACCTCGTAGAAAAAAAAGAAGAACAAAAGGAAAATTCCATCAACTCACGTCAAGATATAGCCTCCAGTGGAACCGTCTGTTAATCCACAGCTTCTTCGCAAACTCCCCATCCGCAAGCAAAGCCTCCCTCAACAACTCCGCCAAAAACACCGTCCCCGCATCATCATCTCTCAAGCCCGGAATCTCCACCGTCATCTCGAGCCACTCCCCTCTCGCTTCGCTCCTGTCTGCCTCCGCATCGCCGCCGCCCACGCCGCTCGCGCTCTTGACGTACTCCTGGTAGTGCTCGCCGCCCAGCGGGTCGACCGTCTTCTCAATCTCCGCCTTTACGCCCACGATGGCCTCCGTGCCGTCTGATAGACAGACGCGCGCGCTGCCGTTTGTGCCGGGCAGGATGCCCGTCTCTGCTGTCAGGGGCCGGAACTGCTTGGATGTTCTGCCGTCGGGGCGGATGGGCGGGCTGAGGGAGAGGGAACTGTGGAGATACGCGAGCTCTGCGGGGGATAATAATGTTTGTTGAGCCATTGTCACCGTGTTTCCATGTGTTGGTGAAGCCGAGACAGGGTATTACAGCACAATTGCTCCAAGGGGGCGTGGAAAGGCGGCCTGGTGAAGGTTGTTGCTGAAAGGTTTTTGAATTTGACAAAAAGTTGTATCGGCTCACCTAGGTGAGCGATAAGATAAGATACGATGCGGGGGTGGGGCAGCTGTTTGGAGCTCTCTCAAGCTCACCCAGCTTAACCTAGAAAGAACTGAACAATAAAGGATTTATCCAGAACACATAAGCATGCCTATATAATGCCTAGAATTCAGAAGCGCTTTAGTAATTCGAAAATGCAAGATAAATGTCTATCTACAGCAATTCGCTAGTGACGTACACACTGGCGCAACAAGAGCCATGGTGTCCTAACAAGTCCTACACGTATATAGTAACCAACAGCAAGGTAAAAACGCAATCCAATTTAATAGTACAATCAGTTAGACCTGCCGGCGCACTAGATCCAGGCATATGTCACCCATTAAATCAGGTCCTAATGCTGCAATCAGCTGTGCAATGCTGTGCCTGATGCCCGACGGCTGTCTGATATTGCTGTGCCTCCAGCCAACTAGATCCGAAGTCTCAAACAACGGGCCCGTAGGAAAGATTCTGAGAATGATGTGATCCAGGTCTAAACTTTCCATGGTATTGACAGAAGGGATGCCTGGCATTTTAGATCGGAACAATGAGTCGTACACTTCGTCAACCTCCTCGTCAATGTCTTCATCCGAGTTGGCATCCTCCGGGCTCTGTGGGCTCTCATCTAAAGACATGGACGCCTCAGGAGCTCCACCAGAGGGTATGCCTGTGGAGGCTGCAGAGCGCATCTCAGATGCATTAGTAGCATTTTCTCCCAAGACTGTGGAGAAGCTTGTATAAGTGTCCCTGCCAAGAATATCCAAAACGGTCTTATCAAGAGGCCTATAGTCCAAGGTATCCGGATCGAGAATATACTGAGGGCCGTAGTCGATCTTGTACTTCATTTTGGGGCAGCTGTGGATGTAGAACCCGGGATACCACCATCGGTAGCCCTCTTCAACGGCGAGAGCTATTTCATAAAGGGCACCTAGTTTTCCAGGAGCAAATGTATGAACGCTTTCATGGTACAGAAAGTAAACAGAGCTGACGCATTGCGGCAACAGGTCAAGCACACCAACGGCCACTAGGACGCCGTCTAGGCGGTAGCATTGGTGGTAGGAACCTAAGCGGCGCTTTCGTCCGTCAGGCCCAATCATGACCTGACGCTGCAGGGGGGAGTTGCAGAGAAAACGCTCAAACGAGTGCCTCGTCCTTTCACCCGGTTCATCCCCATGAACAACTCTCTGATAATTATCATAGACAAGATACTTTTCTTCAGTAAAACTGTCTTCCTCAAGAGTAACCTCCCACTTATGTGCTGGCTCGGGTGGGGCCTTGACTCGGTTTAGCTCAGCCTCATGAATACGCTCTGTTAGGCAAAACTCATTGTCACGCCTTTTGGTCTCTTCGCGTGATCTTGGATACAGACGAGCAGCTTGCTTAGCATAAGCTTCGCCGAGAACATGTTTGTTGAAGCGATTAATGGTTTGGCGCTGGCCCCTTGTAGGGTAAAATTGGTCTGAATCCAGACGTATAGTATAGTGAGGACAACAGGACGCTCGCTGATTGGGGCGATATAGGAGTTTTCCTGATCGCCTCCAGCACCGATCTAGCAAGGTGAGATAAAACTGAGGGCTAAGAGACGTAGCACTCGCATAATACGAAAAGCCTAAACGCTCAAGGAAAAGGGTTAGCTTGTGACTAGAAAAATGAACTCGGTCTTCGCTCTCTGAAAGCAATACAACAACTACGGCACGTCTAGCTCGAGTAGGGCTTGGATTCCTCATCTCTGGTGATATGCCTCGAAATACATGAAAAAGAACAATGATGGCACTAACTCTGTCCTCGAGTGCCACAGTAACCGCATTTTGAGGAGTTTGAATATCCTTTGCAATTTGTTAGCGTTATTTGAAAAATAGTACATCGGCCATGAAATCGAGAGCAGTCATGTATGAAGGGGCATTTGTATAAATTGACAAATATCTACTACATGTGAATCTTGGTTAAATGCCATCAAAGCCTGGAGACAAATGGACGTTGGTGATATTGTTTCAAAAGACGAAAAAAGTGGCTATATGGGGGTGGTCACAAAACAGCCTGTCTCTCTGGACACAGCATCGTAGCGGCGGCTTACACGCATAGATGAACTGGCAGCCAGTAAAGAGAAGATTGGAAAGTAGTGTTGCAACGAACAATATCGAGAGGTTGCAAAGTGGGGGTTGAGTATAAGACAGGATGGGGGAGCCATTACGCAAATGAGAGGCAAAAGACTCGGGGTGGCAGCCACTAGGCCGCTCGGAAAGCCGTTGGAGTAGCACGAATCCCACGCTTCCTTGACATGGAAATGCGTGATAAGAGTGTGCCCGTGTTGTGTTGTGGGATGAGAAAAAAAGGCTGGACAGGGGTTGGCATTAAGGCAGAAGCTTTGCCGAATGGGATTGAAATGCCCCGAGCCAACGACAAGCATTGAACGCCGCACGTGTCATGTAAAAAAAAGGGAAAAAAGGCAGAGGAACTAAAACGACTGTGAATTTATCGACTCACCTATCGGGGATATAAGTTCGCTCGTAGAGGCGTCTTCAGGGGTCTGCCCTCCTTCTAAGTCCATGGCTGGTCTGGCACCTCGAGTTTTCCTGAACAGGCAAGTTGGTGCGTGAGGCGTCAAGATGGAGTGAATGCGAGCGTTTCCATATAGAGGGAGATGGCCCAAGGTAAGGTACAGTAAGGGGGACGGGTATAGCGCAGGAAGGAGTTCAAGCGGCAAAAAGTCCAAGCGGGACAAAGCAGAACTTCCGCCCCAGGCACTTCGGCTGGGTGAGAGACGACGGGACGAATTTAACTTGTGGGGTGGCATGTATGTGATCTAGCCGCCGTCATGATGCCGATACAGTAGAAGCAGGCTGGCTTATGGCGGAGCTGGACGTGGTGCTGAAGCTTGACAGCTGGGCCACGGGCGAGGATGCAGTTGCTTGGTTGGACGGGACAGGGCAAGGGCCGCTATCTCTGCTGCAGACGGCAGGAATTCATGTTGACGGAGATGGAGAGAAAGAAAGATGATTCAAGCATCGCAAGCGCGCCTCGGCGGAGTAAGAAAAGAGGTTCTCTTGGGTTGATGAGGTCAAGCTCGAATCGCCATGGCGGGGCAAAGGGGGGAGCAAGTGAGGGGTTGAGTTGATTGTGTTAGTGGCTGCCAGGGTGACGGGATGCGTTGACAGCGCCAGATTCAGCGGTCCGTCCAGTCGCTAAACTCACTACCTAAGCACGAGGGCACAGGTGCGTACCTAAGGTACATGCATCTGTATCCATGGATTGACCTCGATGCTGCTTCAACTGTGTGGCTTGAGTGCAGGTGCTCAAAGCGGCCACAGGCATCCGGGCTGGATGCTACCAAGTCCCCCAAAAGGCCTCCAGAGCTCCTTATCGGCGTATTGTAATGGGTTCAACTGCCTGTATGTACTAACGGGCGGAGCATACTACAAGGGACAGTATGTACATGTAGGCATGATTTCTCAAGGCGGTACTAGCTGGCAGCTTGGACCCTGGAAGATACAGGTAACATGTGGATGGATGGAGACAATGACAGCTCATCGGCCTGTTTTAGCAATGCACCAGAAGATCAAACCGTCCCTTGAGGTCTTTTACGGTATTGTCACGATTCCGAAATGTTCCAGTTGCCGGATCACCCATAGGCATTTCATCCAGGGTTCGGGTTCTGTGGCCGATGCTAGGCGGTAAATCTTGCGTACGTCTACATGATGTCGTCCGTGCCCTCTATACTAATAAACTTGCCATTCCTGTATAGTCCCTATTGCAGGCAGTCGTTCGTTGAGTCACCACCGGTTCTCAATGGGATCATTCTGTGCTACTAAGCACTTAAATCGACTCTTCCGATATGACGTCTAGCATACTGGTAGTAGAAGGGATACGCCCGCATTAATCCCTTGTGATGCTACTCGTACTATATCAGATAACTTGGTAACATGCATATCCCAGTAGTAGCCGTGTATGCCAGGTTGGAGCCAGGAACTCTCCATGTACGCAAACTCCCCGAAGCCCTCCCTTGCCCGAGAGACCAAGGAGCGTGGCAACGCTCTAGCATCTCGTTGGACCTGGCGACGCCGTTGGGATGCATCTTCTAGCTGCAAGGGGGAGCGAGGCAACGGCTTTTGCTCACCGTAGTTCCCACCTGTACTTGGTATGTATGCTGTTTGGACATGCCGAATATGCACACAGCTTTGCCGGGTAATATCAGCCAGCAGAAGCCTCATGCGACCATTTCTCGATGCGGGCTAATGAGGCGAGGGCTATCTATATTTAATGATTGGACAGACGGGCGCCCTGACTAAACGATATATGCTGCAAGTACCTAACGGAAATGCTGCTACTAACCACGATGGCGCCTCATCGCTGCATAGGTATGCTATGTAGGTCGGTGCTCATACAGACAAGATAGATGGTGTACGGAGGGCCAAGGACATTGATCAGTCCATCTCAGCTCTCAGTTAGTGAAAGCTTATCCGGCAGCAAGTCGACCATCACCTGAGCGTAAAACCTCGCCAATCTCACCTCTGCTCCGTCTGTCTCGGCGCTCATGTGTCTGACTCAACTGCTATACCTTGACACGGGTCTATGTGTCACCTTGCTAGCTGAGTGGTGCCTCTCTGCCTCCTCGCTGGCAGGGCTACCGTATACGTATATAGCTCTCCGTACTACTGCCAGTAGTGTTCCGGCCATTGCTCGTCGTCTGCCCATGCGCTTCCTACATTGTTGTTATATGGAGCATTTGGCCCGCCGCCCATTGGACGACGCATCGGGTGCACGCCGCCTGCATGGAGGGACAGGGGTGCTTGGCGGTGCTATTTTATTTTATTTTGGGGACTTTCCAGGCCTTGCCAACCTTTTTTTCTCGTTCCTCTCCAGGGCGAACTGCAGCTTCATGGGATGAAACCCCCAAACTCTCCCACTGGACCTGGTCCCCATTCCGGCCTCGGGCCCGTGCCATGTCTCTTCCCATCAAATCTCATCCCGCGTGTGCTGTTACTGTAGGCGTACGAGGTACCTGCTACTCGTACAAACACCACTGATGAACGCACGCCTACACGTAGGTACCTCTCGTACCTGCACATACGGACCGGATGACACACCAAGGGCTGTCTGTCTGTTTGTCTGTCCATCTATCTTGCCTGTTTCTTGTTGGTGGTTGCCGTGTTGTATAGCAGAGCACAGCTGAGCAGAGCAAAGCACATCAATATCCCATAATCTGCCTTGCTGCCTCCCCCTCCTCCTCCTTGCCGCATCACATCACATCACATCACAGCGCATAGATTCGCCTCGCCTCGCCTTCGCCTCCATCATGACAGCTTCGTTCCTCGTCGTTAAAAAGTCCTTTCCTTACCGTCCCGGCGCCACCGGCCCTGACGCACGACATGACTGGGCAGGCAGGCCTTGTCGAGCTCCATCCCGCTCATGACACTAACATAGATGGCACCTTAGTTTGACTATAAAGCTAACGCGGATCCTCCTCGGCCGGGACCCTCCCATCTATTGTCATGGCACGAGACACGCAACAGACAGCCTAGAAGCCGTGGTTTCTGGCGGCTGGGCGAGTTACTCGTACTGTCACCCCCATCGTTACTGTGCTGCTGGGAGTCCCTCCTTGTCCTTGTCCTTGTCCGTTGTTGTTATATAACAAGTACGAGTACAAGCTCCCGGAGAGTTTCCCAACTCCTTTTTTCCCGCTCGCCAACCTCAACTCACTCATTGACTCACTCCCTTTATTGCCCTGCTCCGGCGCCACTCTATCAAACACATCCCCCAGACCGCAATCCCCGTGCCGTCTCGCCGTACCGCGCACGCAGACGCACGTGTGTCTCCCCGTCGCCTGAGCCTAGTTCATGCGGCCGTGGCCGGCTTTGCTGCCCCTGATATCGCCGCAGATTGCGCTGACGGAGTTTACACCCGGCCAGCACGGCTGAAGCTTGCGCGCGTGCGTCGCCAAACCAAGCACTTGGTACATACGATATTGGCATCCAGCTGCTGGAGCTTTGTGTGGCCCCCAACTTACAAGTAACCTCAACCGCCACCACCACCTTGATGCTTTGTACAGTACAGTAGCAATACTACCTATATCCAGGCCACCAAGCACTATACAAAACAAACTCGTACAGTATCACTACCAGGCCCAAGGCCAGAACCAGAATCTCGCCCGCCTGGGGAATTAATTAATACTACCTAAACGGCACGGGCTACATACAGTACTCACTCGTACCAGAACAGGCAGCGTGCGCGACAAAGTTTGGCCCCATCTCCGCGTTTGAGCCAACCCAACCTTGCAAGCCCTTGGTTCCACCACCAGCGCCAGGTACCAGCTCAGGCTTGCACAGTCCAAATCAAATCACACCGCACCAAAGCCCGCGCTTACAGTACTCGTACCAGTACCGGCACCAGTACCAGTAGTTCCGTTCCGCCTTGGGACGAATAAACCAGTCCACTCCAGTCCAGTGCTAAATCCATAAAGTCAGGTCAGGTATTCCAATATTGGCCACTTTGCTGTACCAACTGAAAGTCCCTCCCCCAAAGTCCAAGGCACCATCCAGGGCTGGCGGTTCCCCGAGTCGGCGCCGAGTTACTTATACATCGCTTTCGGACCCCGTCTAGAACGCCATCTTGCCGCAGAAAAAAAATACACCTAGACCTGCATTCGTTCCCTCCCCCGGCCTCCGTCATTATCTCAACGGGGACGACACAACAAAGATCCTTTTCACCTTTTCACCTTTTACCTTTTACCTTTATCTCGTTTTTCTGCTCTCTCAAATCGACGATGATGCAGCACATGTCACTGTGACTTTTCGCCCTGCCTCTCCGCCTTACGACGCTCTCGACCGCCGGCGAAGCCCCCGTTTCCGGCACCTCTTTTTTTTTTCTTCCCTCCTCGGCCAATTCTATTCCGTACCTAGAATCCAGTGGCCAATCATCACCAGATCCTGCTTAACCTCAACACGCGCACACAAAATTCACACAGCACGTTGGCAACAGCAGCTTCCAAAATGTCGGGTTCGGCTTCCAGCGCCGAGGGATCCAACAATCGGTCAATGCAGTCGCGGACCGGGCGGAGCAAACAACGTAAGTCCTCTCTCGAGTCAAGATTGATTGCGCCTTGTTTCACACGAACTACTTTGCCTACCTTTCCCTCTCAAGGACCCCAATCTCGCACCCTCTACTCCCGTTTTTCTCTAAAATCATTCCATTTCCCCCTCTGTTTCCCCCCCGTTGTCCTGTGGCGCCTCTCTGCCGTCCTTGCATTGTCAGCCGCCTCGTTTGTCTGCTTTTGCTTCGCTCCGCCGACGCCAAAGCCCGGGATCCCACTGACCCATCTCCCTCCTGCAGGGTACAACTCACAAGGAGAACGACTTGTCGCCGGCATCGTGCCGCTCAGCGCAGACCGCAACCACGTCATCCTGATCCAGTCTACCCGGCGGAAGGGCTGGGTCCTGCCCAAAGGAGGATGGGAGTCGGATGAATCATGTCAGGAGTCTGCGGTGCGGGAGGCATGGGAGGAAGCTGGCATTACGGTCAATATTGACTATGACTTGGGCAACTTTGAGGAGAAGCGGCCGCCCAAGACGTCCAAGGACCGCTCTCGCTATTACTTTTACCAGGGCACCGTCCTGGACCAGTTGGACGAGTGGCCGGAAAAGGACAAGCGAGAGCGCGAGTGGTTCACCTACACCAAGGCAATTGAGGTTCTCGTCAACAGACCTGAGCTCCAAGAAGCCTTGAATCGCTCTTCGATGAACAGGACATGAGCAAGCTGGCCTTGGGGCTTGTGCTTTTGGCTGTCTTCGTTCTCTACAAGATCATCCCCACCCTTTTCCCTTCTCCTTGTATACTTTATTAATTATCCCCTCACAATCTCCGGGGAGCGCCATAGAATGGCAAGTGCTTTGAGGTCGTGGAAGCAACTTGCACACAGCGGACAGCTTGGTTGCGACCGTGAACAACGGCAGAACAGCCAGAGAGCAAGAGCAAGAGTAGGAGAGAGAGGAAGATAGAAGATGCTTGCTTTCTGGTTGACGGATCACGGCGGTCCATTTGGTCACCGCGGCTACTCGACAACATTTCCTTAACACACAATCACACAGACACACACTCACACACAAAAGCCGCTAACCATCCAGGGGTGCGATGAGTTTTTGAATTCGGCTCAGGCGTTGTCGGCAGGTCTCTTGTTTTTTTTTATCATAGAAGCTACCACGCAGAAAGAAAATATTAAGACGGGGCGGGGAATATCCGGTGTATTACAAGGCATAATGCTCTTGAAATAGGATACACAAAATTAATTGTTTACACAACGACGGCGGAGAGGCGGCCTGTCGCGCGTTCCGGATGTCTGGATGATAGAGAGCATAGAAGAAAATCGATGCCATAGACATGACGAGGGAGCTGTCGTGTGCGCTGGAGCTAAGTACCTGCCTTAGCTCTGGGCCCCAGACACCCCTCACTTTTTGACAAGTACATGTACAGTTACAGTACCTGACCTGATGACTCAACCGTCATTTGTCGCGCCGAGATGAGCGTAGCTTTGATTGGAGATCGAGTGCTGCCTGCAAAATGAGCTGCCAATCTCGATGCTTGGGCTGGCGATGGGGTTTATGCAAGCGACTCTAAGCATTTAACATTTTACACAGGTTTCAGCGTAATCCAACACCCATGAAAAGCTTCGTAGCCTCTACCTAGGTACCTTATAGCCCTGAGATCTACATGAGCTGATACGGGCATGTAACTCTTAGTAATATCGTTGACGGCTTACAACCTTGAAGTTACTACTGTAGCACACTCGAAGGCTCTTGAGGTACAGTACTGTGCCAGTACATCCAGATGAGAGCATCTACTACCTTGCGCATCCAACCTCTGATGAAACCAGATGCCACGTATCGAATTGGATTGTACCTTGCGTCATCTATAAATCCAATCAACCTGATGCTTCAATGCCCGCCTTAGGGGTTCAGGTGCGGGTGCATATTACATCCAGCTACCTGGTATCTCAAAAAACCTATTTCGTTTGCTCTGACGTAGGCAGGCCAGACCTCAAGGAAACGGCGCTGACACGTGATATATGCTTATCGATAAGGCGACGGCGCATCGCTCCAACCACAGCGGGTACAGCGATGGCCGGCCAACCTCACTTGGACTGCCAATGTGCTCTTCTCCAGATTACAGCCTCGTCGCTCCCAAGAACCTCCTGCGGCCATGTTGATATAGACAAAAAAGGCGCCGAAACACCACAGCCCATGGAACCCTGAGCCGGAACACGAATCAGATTTACACAACACCTTTTTTGTTTCTCGCCCGCCTCATGCTATCATGATGGAAAATCTAGCCATTTCTGACGCCCCTCCTCCTGGGGCTCCGGCCTCTCAGCCTTTTGCCCAGCTGCCGCCGCAGATGTTTACGACTGCCGCGCAGCTGTTGGACCTTACCGATAGTATGACTCCCATGGAACGACGTCAGATCAGAGAATGGGAGATGTGAAGACTGGGGGTTGCTTCATACTAACAGGCGAGATGTAGAAAAACTCATGGTGGTTCTGCGTGATGGGAGAAAGCTGATTGGAGTATTACGAAGCTGGGACCAGTTCGGTGTGTAGTCCCCCCCAAAAACCAAGAGTTGCGAAGAAAAGAGAAGTGGTGCGAGCACAAGAACAAAAAGACTCGATCATCTAATGCCTTTGTAATGCCAAAACAGCCAACATTGTTCTCCAATCGACGACAGAGAGGATATTCGCCCCCAGACCCGATAACCCTGGATCAGAGTATCCGTACGGCTACTTTGCCGATATAACGCACGGCATCTTCCTCGTGCGGGGCGAGAACGTCTTGCTTCTGGGGGAGATTGACCTAGACAAGGATGACGATGCGCCGCCGGGATATGAGCTCGCCGAGGTGGATGTGGTGAAGAAGCTCGCCGAGGCAAAGAAGGCGGCAGATAAGGCTAAGGAGAAGGCACGCTTGAAAAAGCTCGTTCGGATTGGCTTTGAGGGGGAGAATTTGGGAGACATTTTCTTTTAAAGACGGAGCATCATGTCCGCATTGTTCTAGAGAAGGGGAGAAGAGGAACAAGCGAGAAGAGGGGGTGAGAAGAAGCCGACAGCAGGGAAATATTTTTTTGTTTTCCACATTTTCTTCTTTTTTATTTATTTGTTTTTTTATGCGCTGCGGCAGAGGCGGTTCGGGCGGCAGAATATTGTGAAATGCCCCCGGACTGGAGAGTTGACTGGTGCAAAAGAGGTAGTTTTATGCTACACGCCTTGAATGACTAGAGACGTCTATTCCGCGTAACTGCTTATGTTCTGATATTGACATGATATGGCTTGATTCGAATAATGTTGCTTCATTATATGATAAACTTGTATGCTATTGCTGAGTAGGTTATGAGATGCTAATTACTAACGTAGTAGAGAGTCTTGCTAGGATATACAGAGTTATACAAATGCCTTCTAAACGGGCAGCTATCGTTACAACATACACCTTACCTCGGGATCAACTAGGTAGGTGGTGTGACCAAATCGTGATGCCATCAACGCCGAGGGAACGAAAAAGTCCCTTCTTTCCTCATCTTACTGTCTCTCAAAACACACGCTCTCCAACCAATCATTTCGAAAATCACAACGTTCGTTTTCTCTCAAACATGGGTATCGGGTTGTCGTCCGGACCCTGAAACCCGCCTAATAGCCAATCAGTGAGGCCAACGAACTTGGCTCCCATGCCCTTTTCCCAATCGCCACCCTCCTGAGCCTGCTCAATGGTATGCGTAAGGATCCTGCCCTCTGAATCGAAATCGAATATGAAGAGCCCCGTAAAGGCCTCTTTAGGATCAACACCACGGGCCAGGCGCAACGAAGGCAGCGAAATACCCGTGCCTTTGTGCTTGTCCTCCTTTTCCTTGACCTTGCGCTTCTCGCACCAGCGCACAACGAGCTGCTCCTGGATGGCGCCGGCGCGGCGCGGCAAAAAGGTCAGGGGCTCCGAGGTCATGCGCTCGGCGAGGATCTCGAGCTTGACGTTGCCGATGATGGGGACGCGGTTCCAGGCGATGGGGGAGGTCCAGAGGGCGGCGTTGTAGGCGACTCGGCCGGAGACGACGGGGAGGTGGGGGTGCGTTGAGGGGAAGAGCTGGAGCGAGATGTTGGGGGCGAGGATGTCTTGCGGGAGGGGAGATTGGAGGAGCGTCGGGAGGCGTTCTTGGAGGATTCGTAGAGCTGGGAGGGTTCATGTGTGTAAGTAAGCTTTCATTTCCTTTAAGACACTCAATGTTACGCCCATGCTCTTCTCTTTCTTCTCTCCTTTTCGGATAGGTATATAATTCTTGAAAGCTTCTACTTACTTTTGCCGAGCTTTGCTTTGTTGGGATCCGGCGGCTGGTCTCCCCGGCCTCCCACCCACAGAGCTCCAGAGCTCTCAAAGTACGTCTGGGGCAAGCTGTCTCGCGACGCAGACACCGGTCTCTTCAGCAATAAAGCATCAGGAGGCGGCCGTTCCAAAACACTCTCCGGCGGCGGCCGCGCGGCTATCTGTGCTAGGGCATTGGCTGGGCTGAAGCTGGTGATGCCGCGAACTGAAGAAGAAGCGCCGGGCCAAGATCGGAATGATGAGCGGCCGGCTGGGCTCGTCAGAGTGTTGCGCAGGGGCGCGGCCATTGATTGCGGTGGGCGCTCCTGGGGAGGAGCCGCATGGGATTGGGCGGGCGTGTGAGGAGTGTCTGTTTCGTAGGTTTTGCTGTAATTCAAGTTTGTATCAGAGATTTTTTTTTTACAAGTTTGATGCGAAAATGTCACACGGCATTTGACGGAGAGTGCCGGGATAACAACCCGTCATTTTTTTCTCGCCTTGCTTCCGTAGCGCCTCCTCTTACAAGGCTACAGTGGGCTGCTTTAGGGAGCATCGTTGCGGGGCCGTTCCGCTATTCCGGGTCACGGAGACGAAGAGAGGCTGGGCTGGAATGGAACGCTTCCAAAAGAACAAGAAGAAATGGTCTTCTCTTGATACCTAGATAACGATGCACATGACGCGGGTGGATTCGGGATTGGTCGACTGATTCCAACAGCTGGAATCGGAATCACGACACCTGCGATGGCATTTCTTCGTACTCGGACTGCATGTTTTGAGAGGACTGGGCGGCATGGCTGAATCTCAGGTGATCAAAGCCCGGCGAGAAGAAGCTTGAATCACATGCGCGCCTGGCCTAACGTGCACTGTAATTTGTGGCCGCAGCACGAGGTAGCCTGGAATTGGCAATGCAGTGCAGAGTCGTACCAGGACTTACACGGCAGCGATGAAGAGGGGGATGCAGTGGAGTGAAAAGAGAGAGAGAGAAATAATAAGATTCATTGAGGAAAAGCCTCTTCGTGAGTAATCAAGTTTTGATGAATTCAGGAAACGCACCAAGCCCACTGGGAGGCTCAAAGGAACCTGGGTTTTATTGTTAGCATTGCGAATGGAGGCTCCTTTGTGATGTGATCCTTGTATACCTTACACTACGGAGTACTGGTGGCAGGCTGCTCCATACAGGCTGATCCAAGGTAGCACCTGTTGCAGACTGCGGAGGACAAGTACCTAAGGTAGTAAGTAACACAGAGAAGCAGGTTTTTGATTTTCTTGTTGAATTCCAAACCGATTGGTGGTACGGAGTACTCAATCTGTACTGCAGCATCCCAGCAGTGCGGCCGTCCATCTGCGCGCTCCGAGGTACAGCGAGGGTACAGCCTCCGTACCAAGGTACCGCGTGCTAACGCAGCTCGGCGCCTGCCATCACCAATCCACGGCTAATAATAGGTAGGCAAATGAGCCACTCACCACTCAATGTCACAGGTGAGGTCCTTTGCACGTGACTGGCGCTCCCACCGCCCATCCCATCCTCCCAGCCCAAAGCCCAGCCAACGAGGTCATCTTTCCCTGACGTACTCGAGACTTGGCCAGCCGACGCTCCTTTGACCTCGAGCCAACCATCCGCTTCGATTGCCACTTTGACCAAACCTGCACCTCTTTCAACTCTCAAGCCTTCCGCTTCTATTTCTCCCGTTCCAACACAAACACCAACAACCGCCATCATGAACCCCGAGTGGTACGCAGCCCCCCGGTCGCTGGAGTGCGATAGCATCTCCTGAAACCCTCCGTCTTATCGGGTGCTAACAGACTCCGCAGAGTACAGTCCAGTGCAAAAAAACAGTTTCCATCTATCGGCTGTGTCGTCTCCATCGATGCTTGGTTCTGCTGAGTCGATGGATGGGCTTTGATTGATGCTGGTGGCGCCTGTTGCCGAGGAGAGGCCATGAGCTGACACGCCGCTTTCCCCCCATTCTAGATACGACTATCTCTTCAAGCTCCTCCTCATCGGTGATTCCGGTGTTGGAAAGTCTTGCTTGCTGCTGCGATTTGCCGATGACACCTACACCGAGTCTTACATCTCCACCATCGGTGTCGATTTCGTACGTTGACTTCGTCTCCTATGGCCACCCCAGTTACTGACTCCCCTCGCAGAAGATCCGAACGATAGAGCTCGATGGCAAGACCGTGAAGCTGCAGATCGTAAGTGATGCAAACCTAATCCTCGTATCAAGGCGTTGCGATGCAGTTGGCTGAGACTCTTTTGCTTTTTACAGTGGGATACCGCCGGCCAGGAGCGTTTCCGAACCATCACCTCGTCTTACTACCGCGGTGCTCACGGCATCTGCGTCGTCTACGATGTCACTGATATGGACTCCTTCAACAACGTCAAGCAGTGGCTCCAGGAGATTGACCGGTATGCCACCGAGGGCGTCAACAAGTTGCTCGTAGGCAACAAGAGCGATATGTCCGATAAGAAGGTTGTCGAGTACACCGTTGCCAAGGTGAGTTAGCGTCCCAACTGCAGCCTGATGGCCGCACCGTCACCTGCACTAGAAAGGCGGCTGCTGTCTCCAGGCTGCCATGTCTCGGACCCCCAGGTTCCCCCCTGCAAAGCCGAAGCTGACGACCCCTCTCCAGGAATTCGCTGACAGCCTGGGCATCCCATTCCTCGAGACTTCCGCCAAGAACGCCAGCAACGTTGAGCAGGCTTTCCTCACCATGGCTCGCCAGATCAAGGAGCGCATGGGCACCACGACTGCCAACAACACGAAACCCAGCGTGCACGTTGGCCAGGGCCAGGGTGTCGGCAACTCTTCCAACAGCAGCTGCTGTTAAATGTATTCCTCTTTGATGGTTTCGTGTGGTTCGCTTTGTCGTGGCCGAGTCTGGTGACAGGATGATTAGAGCAGTGTGACGTCCCTTGGGAAACGACTGAACAATGTTTGTTATGACCTTTTTCTCCATTATTCTAGGGTTTCAGTTTGCCCCATTTCTGCGCATAGATTACATCATGTCTCGTTGGATCTCGCCCCTTCAGACACACGCACGCACAACGTGGCAATCTCGCTTGCTTTTTAGGACACATTAGGGTCGGACGGGAAAGGGAGAAGACGGTCATACGGGTGGAAGGACGTGATACACTTTGGGAACAAGGCGCAAAATTCAAGATTCAAGAGAGATGAGAGAGATGAGGACCTTACGGTTGCGCTAGCTGTACTTTCACGCCTTCCTTTTTTCCCATAATGACTCCCTCCCACAAAGATTCTCTATGTGGGAGAACAATGGACGCTTATGGAAACTATGGCCTTTGCAGCAAGCTTTGGTTTTTTTTTTATTATGTTGGTATTATTTGTTCACTACCTACCTTTGTCGCTTGCAGCTTTTTATGGTGCTTGATCCCGGAAGGCTTTCCGGTACCTTTTTTCGTCTTTTCAACCCTTTTTTCTACGAGAATGGGGAGGTACCATTAATACACTGGGGAATCGCGCATATTGATTGACCATGATGGTGTGTTTCAAAGATGTCTTTTCTTTTCCTTTCCTTGCTCTGCTACCCATAATTACTATCCAACCGTCTCCAATTTTCTATTTCAATTTCTATTTCCATTCCCGCCTCCGCCCCTGTCTCCGTGAAGAACGTGAATGCTCTATATAATCTCTAGTAATAATAACGGTAAGGATTAAAGATGAGGCGAGTCATTCATATTCCAAGATGAAGCAGATGTGCAAAATGCAAGGACCATACATCCTGCACATCGCAAATAGGCACCGGAATTGCGAGATGACGGTGTACATACTCGTACAGTCATCATGACAAGGATCCGGGGAGCGAATTATCAATTAGGGGGTTTCGTTCTAGAAGAATACTTACCTAGTCAACATATTACACGTAAAGATTACGGATGGCACGGGGAGGTTTAGTTTTATTTGTCTTGCAAGGGGTGCTGTCTTTGCTTGGATGTAGATTATGGGCATTGGGGGGGAGAGTATGTCCGTGATTTTTACATTCTATTTTGCCTTGTCGAGACATTACAAGTTAAGACGTATAATCTGCTATATCGTATTCATCACTATATGAGAGACAATATAAAAAGTCTGGTGTGTCATATGAATGATATGGGGTATCTAGGCTATGATGGGCCATATGCTTATATGCCCAGAAATACTCCGTACGGACTGTCCAATACGTGATGTTCGACAGGAGTATTCGCAATCTTGCGGGGTATCTTTAAGAGTAGTAGCAATTCGGCTTCGTCTCATCTACATAGCACTAGAAATTGCAGGATTACACGACACTGCAACGCCGTCCGTATCCTTGGCAGAAGGAGCGCTCTCTACTAAGTGTCATGTACGAGAACAACGGAAGACTGCAGGTATCAAACTTGATCAATAACATGGAAATCGTCCTGTATTATCTGACACGCCCAGCAACATTTCAATAAATGAAAGAAAGCTAGAAACAAAAAAACTAGCATCGCGCCCTAAACTGTCCCCCGTTTTCCACCACTGACTACCTTGCAGTACACTTGTCTATCTCCGTATTTTGTATGTTGCACTCTGGTGCGGCCCCAAACAACTCCAGCTATCCGTTTAAAACACAAAGACATCAAATAAAAGAAATAACTGAAACAAGGCTTCAGACTGAAATGAGAAGAGGAAGAAAAAGTTTAAAATTTGATAACATGGGACACGCGAGAAGAGAGCAATGGCATGTAGATGTCATAAGTCGTTGGAACATGATAAGTGACCTGGCGACCAGCCTGGAACTTTTCATGGCAAAGCAGAAAAGCTTCGCGGCATAATGAAACAAGGAGAGAAGAAAAAAATGACAAAGAGGAGTTTAGGACCCAGATTGCGGATGATTATGCCAAGCCCAAGAATTTGAGAGCTTTGCGGGTATTACCTTTAGGCTCAACGGTTTTCATGAACATGGGCATGAGTCTCCGCTCTTCTAGATCCAATTCACTGTCGTCACTACCGTGATCAAAGGTAGTCATCGATGCCGAGTCGCTACGGAAGAGTCGTCGCCGGGAGAAGGCTCGGCTGTAGATGGTCTCTGACTTGGGTGTCTTGATATTATCCGTAAACGACTGGCGTCGAGAGGACAGGGTCAGCGATTCAGGACTAGAAGTGGCTTCAGCTGAAGTAGGCGACGGCCCACTACGAGTCGACAATGACGATCGAGGAAACTTGGTGAGTAGGACATCAAGCGGTGCTGGCCGCTTTTTGCCAGGTAGACTCTTCCGCTTGGGTGAAGGCTCGGAGTCACAGGTTTCGATCCGAATATTCCAAACAGCAGAAACAAACTTCGCTATATCGTTGGAGGTGGCAGTGCACGTAAGTAGGAAGTTTGCGTTGGAGACGGTGATATCCGAGCTTGACGACTGTGGTGACAAATTGGGTGTTTTGGTATTGATCTTGGTCCCGACGGTAGGACCCCCAATCTGGGTAAAAGGCAAACAGTCTTTGTTGTTAGGGTCAACAATTTGGGCCACCTTGATAAGGTCCACGCCTATCAACTTTTGCAATGCTAGTACGGTGGCCAGGTGCTCAGGGGGATACTCGAGCAGAAGATAGCGAATTTCCGAGTGGAGTGCCAAGTATGTTTCGAGATGGGGAATAAGCAGTGTCGCCAGAAGGTAAGAATTGGCGAACGGGTTATCGGATGTTTGGTTCGTCAGGGGAAGGGCAGTAAACGCTTGCATGGCATTGGCGAGTAAGTATCTACAGATCAGTTAGCCTCTTCAGTCGCCAATTACACCAGGCGTATATCGTGCGTGAGCAACCTACCGGAAATCTACCCGCCCGCTGCGACCCTGGCGATCGCTTGATTTCGTCCCAATCGTCTCTAGTTGCTTCATAATTCCTGACGAGTACACTTTGTCCACACCTTGCTGGGATCCTATCGCCAGAATGTGATCGACTCTTCGGTTGGTTCCTCTCGGAGAGCCCTTGGGCTCGGTTTCTCGGAATACAGGCTTCCATAAACCATCGAATTCGGGAAGGAGAGAGAATTGGAATTGGCGATAGCCCTCAGCTTCTGGAGGAAAGTATAAGCTCAGGACCGACCTAAGCGAGTTCTGTATAGCGACGGCAGTCTGTCCTGAAACAATATCGAATTCGTGAAACTTGGCCTCCATTCCTGCGCAAGGAGGTGGCGTCTGTGCTGGTGTTGGGGGCCGAATGACATTCACGGATGGGACGGTTTGTTCTCTCACAGGCGGCGGTTGAAGCCGAGTGTTGTAGACGAAATCATCATTTACTATACCCAATCCAAAAATGTCGTGAGATCTTTCATAAGACCTTTGATCAGATGTAGTTGGCTGATGAAGAAGAGTTGTTGGGGTGGACACATTTCCAGAGTACACAGACATGGAAGCGGGAAACGACAGTATAGGATAGTTGCCGGCTTTGAACGATTTGATTACTGAAGAAAGGAGCAGATTCGGTGTCTCATCTCTGAAATGAACCACTAGGTTTTCCACCCAAGGTAGTATTGGCTGAAACGGAACATCTGGAGTGGTAGCAACGTCTGCTCCTAAGTGATGCTGGAACGCTCCGCCAGAATGTGGACCTTGTTTCGTCTTGTTATCAAGAGAAGTTTGTTCGACCTTGACTGTTGGGCGACGACCTTTGGATAATGCCGTTCGCCGGTCAATGTAACTCAACCTTCGGATAGCTGGAGGTCTCTCTTCGCCAACCACCATGAAAGAGCGTGAACGCGGGAAAACACTAGATCCTTCTCCCATCTCTTGCGAAGTTCCTGTGATGCAGAGATCTCTCAACTTGGCACTGATCGGATAGATTCTATCCAACGATCTGACTCTGTGTAGTGTTCCCTTGGAGCTCGAAACCGATGTGCGTGCGTCCGGTGTGGTAGATTCTTCGCTGGTGACGGTATCGCGTGTGCAGTCATTGAAAGTCAAGGCTATCGGGGACAGCATTTCCATTTCACGGTGTACTCCAAGGTTCGACTGCACTTTGGATTTACTAGCACCACTCGGCGATGCAGGTGCGAGTTCTACCGAGACTGGCCGTTTCGCCGGCTGGTTGTAGTCCACGACAGCAAACGTCGGCGCCCCTGGGGATAGATGGGAGTTATCCTCCACATCGACCTCATCTTCAACCTGCGCGCCAAAGAGGAAAAAAGGAGCTGCGTCACCAAAGCCATCCGAGTAGCCATACAGTGGCAAGCTTAGGCTGCGTGGTCGAGTTGTCATGGTAAGCTCGAGCATGTCAGATGGTTGAAGATTAGCTGTGTCGCGGTCCAAAGCATCAGCAGCTCTCATGGCCCGTGTTATGGGATCATGGAGCTCTTCGTTGAACATTGACTCGCCGCCGACAGAGCCTGCCCGACTGTGTATTTGGTTCTTAGTCTCGAGACCAGCCAGGCCACCTTTCGCCAGCTGGGCGTAAACAGCTTCTGCTTCCACCCTGTCTCCGCCTGTCTCATGCTTCATGATGGCCTTGATACAGAGCGCATGGGCACTCGGTGAACCGCCATTGAGAAACGCCAATCGCTTGTTCGATGTTGTCGCGCCATGCAGGAAGCTACGTGCAGCTTCTTGGCGGGTGATGAGAGCGTCATGGACCTTTCGAATATAAGCCCGTACCTCGAAGGCCTTGTCTGAATCGTCACTGGCAATGTAGCACTGAACCGCTGGAAGAATGAGAATTTGAGGCGAGGTTGGCAGCAACCGGAGTTGAGTTGACACAACGTCAGGATGGCCTTCGAAGGCGACAATGTTTCCGTAAGCCTCCAGCTTGGTGTCGGCCATGGTTAAGATTGGACGTCAACAGGCGTCTGGATGATGGTGAAGACGGATTGAATCAAGAAGAGAAATGGCCCAGAAATGTAAGCGGAGCCGAAGACTGTTGGGATGAATTTCTCAGCTGATTGACTGCGCGCAGGGCCCCAGGGCCACGGCGGAGGCAGTGATGGAGAACAGGGACGAGGTAGGTTGGAATGGCGGTGGGTGAGTGATCTGCTTCCGGCCGTCTCTCTTGTCGTTTATTCTGGCGTTTGTTTCTACTCGCAGGTATGCGAAGAGACCATGACCGCAATGACGCAGCCGAGATTTCTGATTCGCCGGGACAGTTGAAGCTGCGAGAAGCCGACAGGTTTCTGGAGCTATAGCTGCGTTTTTCTATCGACAGCGCAAGCTCTGGAATATGACAAGTGACAGTTGGGGACGTCAGCAGGGGTAGGAAAGAAAGGGTTGACTTGCAGGGCCTGGATGACCAGCAGCAAGGAAGTGGGCGCAAACTACCGAGTACGATGGGGAGAAGCCTCGCGGAAGAGAGAAGGAAGAGTGAGGATGACGAGACGAGAATAGAAACAGAGTAGAAGAGAGGAGAGGAGAGGAGACAAGAGAGGATGAAGGGAGAAGATGAGAAGGAAAGGAAAAAGAGGGTGTAAGGAGGAGCAGAGTAAAAGTACTCGCAGATGGTGTACAGTAGATGGTTAAGGTAGAAGGTAGAAGGTTTGAAGGTTTGAAGCTGGCACACAACAAAATCGTCGAGCTTCATCCAGAGCTCTGGGCGGCTGCCAGCAGATGGAATGGAAGTACCTGGACTCGTACCTGTGCCCGTACCTGTACTCGTCCTACCAGGTACAAGTACGGGAGTACAGGAGTACGAAGCTCTTGCTTCCTGTGCACTTGCCTGATGCCGTGCACCTGCCTCACGTTAGTGCTCTGTAACACGTCGTACCTGCATCAGTACCGAGTACCTGCTCGTTCGCAGATGCAAGTAGACGCCGGTAATTCCCAGCTACCAACATCTCTACTGCACAGAACTTGTGCGAGTGCACTAATAAAAAAGCACCAGCCGGGAGTTGATCACCGACTCGGCTTTGAGCCCCACCGGGAAACAGGGAAGAACTGGTTATAGCTTCATTTTGTAATGGTTGGTAGCACTGCTAATCCTGTTAGTCCTTATGCTCACATGTCACTTGCTGGACGAGTACGGACATGCCAATGGGCGAAGTCGCTCATCACCGTGATTGCAATCACAACAGCCGCGTCAGATGCGCCAGAAACTTATGTACCAAAATGGCCGAACCCTGGAGTTCGTCGGGGGCAGCTCTCACGGGGGCGGCGGGTGCGTGGGTGCACGGTTTGCAGGGAGAGCAAGTTGCAAGGGTCGGGCTCATACGCCTCTTCGTCTGTGTGTTCTTTTTTTTCTTTTTCTTTTCCTTTGTTCTCTTTGCTTTTTCTCCGTTCCTATTATGGAGTCGTTGATGGCCAGAAGTGGTGCTCCGTACAGGTCCAATTTACCGAACCCATGGGCAAGAATTGCTCCTCCACGTCTTCTCGATGCTGTCCGTGTTAGAACAACAACGGATACAGACGACCAACTACGCAGACAATTCCCTGGAGGGAAAAGGATGCGTATGTCTGATGCCGCCGGGCTTCCTACAGATGTCACACTCCTCGGTCCTACTATGCCAAGCTAAGCTCCCCAACCTACCAGCTTCATCCTACAGTATTCCTTCGCGAAGAAAAGGAGGCTTCAACATCGCCATTTTGGGGATCTGACTACACTTCGCTTGATCTCGGTGGCAGAAACAAGGGGCTTGGAGTGGGAAGACGCCAAAAGTGGCTGACAGGGGCACACGACATGGGGGGACGGCGAGATGGGAATTGGACAATTGGACAGCGCCCCTGTGGCCAACCAGCCAGGTTTCTGGGCGCCAACAACTGACAAAAAGCCCACACACAGTCAAACAGTCTGTCACAGCCGCAGCACAAGCCCGGCTGATCTGTCCATCCATACCTTCGGTTTGCAAAGCGTTCTCGACCGTCGCATGTTGGTCTTGACACTACTGCCGGTTTACCTCATCTCCGGGCCTCACAATGCGTCCATGCCTCCATCGGAGCCTATCCCATTGAGGCACAGAGCTTTCAGCCCACTCGCCCACGTTCAGGCGAACCTGATGCTGGGGACCCCACACGACCCAAGCGGCACTCAAAGACATTCTCGCTGGCGGCCATTGGAGAGAGAGTCTTAGTACCGGTACTCCATATCTACAGAAGATTCAGTGGAGAAGCTAGCGTCCTCTGAAGCAGCGACACAGGCACGAACAATGTCTTAGACAAGATCGCCAGAAGAAAGACGACTTGCTACGACGCCGCGGACCTGTGTCGCAGTGAGGCAGCATCTAGACTACGCCGTACATGTGGCATGCATGTGCGAGTGTGTGCAAACCCAAGGGGCTTTCCCTCTTTCATGTTCGGCATAAACAAAGAAAACGCCGTGATACACGCTTGATAGCTTGTCGCGCACAGCTACCACTAAGAAGCTGCCATTGAAGCCGGGGAGCACAGCTGACCTCAGCCTGACAATCATGACGCACCACCACATCGCCCGTCACACAACTCCACCTATTTCCATTGGCTACGCTTCCAAGATGCAGCCGCCAGCATCGGTACTCATATTACCAGCGCTTCGGACGTGTGTACTCAAAGCAACAAAGTTATTCCCAAACAACCAACCGGAGCCAAAGAGTATGGCACCAATCACGAACTCGATATTTGGCCGCTAAATTTCCGTTGGCGTTGGCCTGTGTGGTGGTGGTATCTCTCTCATCTTCTGCGAATCAGCTCAGTGTATCCAAACACACATGTTGCCATCCATGTATATGTGAAGCAGTCGGGTTGTGCCCCGATCGAGTAGTGCGGCCGTTTGCACCGTACGTCCGATCCAACAATCAGAGTGCCAACACCGACCAAACAATGGTCAATGCAACGAGTACGAATTATCGGAATTCCACCGAATGCTCAGGGGACTTGAATCTTGTTCTCGCAACCAGCTCTGCACTCTTCGCAGCATGCTTATGCTACATTCAAGTCTACCGCCACCTTAACGTCAGATAGCAGTCCATCTTCCTCCGCAACAATGCTTATTCTCCTATCTCGGAGCGCATTGAATGTCACCCTTGCCCATCGCCAACATCTTGACTTTGATGCCCTGGAAAGGGCCGGAACATATTCGTAAGAGTATGAAGTGGACAAAAGTATATTTGCGTCTCCATCATGCACTTACACGGTTTTATGTTTGAACATGAGGGTAATACGCCTTGAAACGAATCTTATACTTGGGGTCACCACCAGATGGGGATTGCAACTATTCGAATAAGCCCATTAAACCTTTGCTCATAAGTCCATGCCAAACTTGAGCAATTTGAGTATGCCTTTGAGTATCACAGGGCGGTCATATACCTGCAGGCTTATGCCAGCTCTCATTCTCATATACGCTCTACCCCATTCCATCTAGAGGAGGCTACTGTATATCTCCAAGCATGCCCCCTGATTAGGTGTGTCGAAATTACGATTGCACCACTAAAATATTCCAGCAGTACCACAAGGCTACAAAACGTGGCTTGTTTCGACTTGCGAGCACCTCGTAAACGTTGAACGACGTGACTCAACGTGCCGATGAAACATATTGTCGACAGAGTATTTGGTTCAGCATCAGCCACCAGTACATTACCTGAAACTCACATACCTGAACTTGGTGATCCAACATCTGCCACAACTTTACGCTATCGGTGTTGGTCAAATACATCCAGCCAACCAAATCCACGGTGGGAGGCATTTGAATTACATCCCCATACTCTGTCTGTTGGGTACTGAACGGCATTCAGTTCTATCAAGTTGCTCAGGGCAGCTTACGGCTTCTGTCCATGTAATCGGGGCTTGCCATCATTAAATTTTGGAGGTTTGCTCATGATATACAGACGTGAAACATTATCTCAGGCTTGTTCCTGGTATCCGTACGAGTACTTCGCCTGCACAGACATGCTCCTCCCCTCGCAATATTGCCACAATAGCCGAATCCGCAGTTCCCTCAGAAGCTGGAGGATTTGAAATGAGAAACCTTTTCTGTGTGAAAAATTATCACGGCATGCAGGTTTCAGGAGAAGGGTTTTGGGCAACTCGCAGTGGACCTTGACCAGCATGATATTCCCCTCACGGCAACTTCCCCAGACTGGAGCCACGACGTTTTTGAGTGTGTCTGCACCATGTCAGTCATAAGCTTCCCTGTGTTTTCCAGCAGCAGCAAGAGCTTTGTGGTGATCCCCTGGCGCTCAAATTACCAACATTAAAGCCCAGCCCGGAGTTTTATGTTCAGGTAAACGAATTATACACCGAACTTCATCTTTTATCTCATATCACTAGGCCCAAAGAGTTCAGACGGCTATTCTATCCATCGGAACTCATTATTTCACAGCTGAGATGTATCAGCTATGTACAATAGCAGAGCTCCTACGATTAGACTCGCTCATGAGGCATCCGGCACCTCGAGTACATCCTTGTACTCATACACAATATGTCAGAATTATCTCATCAGAGTATCCATGTCGCCACCAATGAGTCTATGCGTCTAGGTACAACCCAACATAATTTAGAAACCTTGGTTTCTGATGAAAGTTTACGAACGCAAGGGGGTCCGTGCTTTATACACCTCTTCCGGGAAATTTGCCTTTTCAAAACCTGGTCGACCCTCTTCACAACGAAATTCGCCTCAAGTTTTAATTGTTATTCTCGCTTGAATAATTTCTGTCGACATTAATATCCTCTGGATAATGGACCAGGAAAGATTATGCGAGCTTTCTGGTTGTTTCAGAATGAACCGAGAAAATACTACATTCTCAGTCGAGTCCAGGCCGCGGCCATGATCACAGGGATTCCCCGCTTCCCCGAGAGCCCTGGGCATTATTCTGGCGGTAGACCGCGGCTGATAAGCAATTGTCTCTATTTACCATTGTTCCAACTCTAATCCAGCGTTCCGCGGCCGCAGGTGAAGCTTGTTGCTCAGTTTGATCTGCAGCTAATCGTCCAACGGGAGATGGTCCGGCCAGCTTGGAGATGCCCAGGACCCCGGAGCTCCACAATGCAGGGATCTCAAGGCCGCCGGACCGACGGCTAACAAGATTACAAGATTATCTATTCTGGTAAAATTGGAAGTCAGAATAATGCTATGCGCCAGGACCCGAAGGCACCAACCCAGGCGAGTAAACAGCTCCCACAGCTGCCGGAGCTGCGTGCGAACATGCCGACAACAGCCTGTGCATTCATGCGCTACAACAAAGCGGCATGCGTGGTATTGTGACCCTTTGGTGCTCTGTGCGGCGTATGAGCCGCTTGTAGAGCCGTGTATAGCAAACGCAGCGTACGGATGAGACCAGTGCATCATCTTGCAGTGTCTGCATATATCCCAGTCTGAGCTACATCTCACAGCTAGCCTGGAGATTGCGAGCTCTAATCATAGAAGCACAGCGTCGTATACGAAGTAGCGGCGGAGTGCTACCGGAGATTCAGGGCCAACTCCAGCTAGCCCAGTCTTGAACCATGGAACTGGCTCATCGTCAATGTTGGGCAGCTTACCGGTAACTTGAAGGAGTAGGTAGTATTCGATTCGCTAGCTATGCTAGCTAGACTCCTCCTCAGCCTCGATACCCATCATGCGGCTACTCCCTTCTTCGTTGTGGCTTCGCCAAGTCTTTCCACTTGAGCTACCTATCCGCTTTGAACGACTCTGGACGAACGTGCCGCACAGCCCCTCTCCATGATGCTACGTATGTCTCCAGGAGAAGCTGTGAACCGAATCAAGTGACTGGCTTTACGGCAAACGGGCTTCTATGCGTATACCAGTTCGTTACGAGAATAACGTGTTGTGCACCTCCCCTGCTAGCTTCGTAATGGTCGACAAACCAAAAACACAAAATTGGATTTGAAGCCAATTTTGGCTCATACAACTAACATGATTTTGTAAAATAGGGGTGAAATCCGGCAAGATGGCAAAGTTGGCATGCAGGTAGGCAAATCAGCGTTTGCTTTTCAGCATGCTACACGTAAGAACCGGAAGAGTCGGTGAACATGACAAACCGTCAACAGTTTCATATTAAATGCAGTGTTATGTATTTCAGCAACCACGTGTTTCCGTTTGCAACTAGCTCATCGAAGGTTTGAGAAGCAGGTAGCCGTCACGAGGGATCTCTGCGCCAACAACACCCGCAGACCAACTGCGCCCGCCCATCAGTAACCCCCTGAACGAGAGCATTCGGCAAATGAGATGTAGAGAATAGACTCTTCCAAGTGCTTATTCTGTTGGCTGTCTAAGGGTATCCGATTAATCAATCATCCATCAGCTCAGCTAGTTCTGCTTCCTCCTCTGCGGTCAACATGTTGCCCGACTCCGGTTCGGCTTCTTGTTCTGCCGGCTTCTTGGACTCTTCAATCTTCTTGACCACCTCGTCCAACTCGCCCTTGCTCAGAGGCCATGTACGAATGGTGCCATCGATGCTGACACTGCACACCCTTTCAGGTAATCCTCGCGAGTTACGCAGCAGGATCAGATCCGTCACTTCCTCGTAGTGCCCCTCCAGCGTGCAGTACAGCTTGCCTGAAGACCTGTCCCAGACCTTGACGTTCTCGTCTCGTCCCGCAGTGACGACCCAGCTTTCCGTAGGAATCACGGCGCGGACGTAGTCCCCGTGCGTAAAGACATCGTCGGCCTCAAAGTTGCGAGCCCGAGCGAGACATTTGGCGGTGCCGTCCGCACTAGCCGTCCAGAGATCACCTTCCTCGCTATCGAGATCGTACACCAGCTTGTAGACGCTCGTCTCGTGTTCCGCAATGGTGAGCTTCTCTGCGTCGGGCCGGTCATGGAATGCCTCGGTCAACTGCTCGAAGCCAGTGGCCGTGATTTTCCATCGGCGGATGTGAGGGTCACTGCTCGCACTCGCGATGACCACGGCATCAGGCGTGCTCAGGACAGGGTCAATGGCAAGGTGCTGCACAGCAAGCATTGTCGTGGTCGGGTCTTGGAGCGTGTGAAGACGCTTGCCAGACTCAATGTCCCAGACCAAGATCTTCTTGTCTGCACCGCCGCTGATGAGGATCTCCTTGCCGGATACCTTTGTGCAGATGACGACCTTGATGAAGTCCGAGTGGCCGCTAAACTTGCGTCCGAGCTGGGCTGTGTCGACATCCCACGACCAGATGTCCTTGTCCCATGAGCCAGCAAAGACGGTCTTGTTGCCACTGCCTCCAATGGCGACGCATGTCACGGGGGCCTTGGGTCCCCGATAGGTTGATTTTGTTGCAGCAGACTAGAAGTAGTGGATGAGTGATGAGCCTTCGTGCCATATATGATATTGACCACGGCTTATACTCACTGTAAGATCTATGCGGCGGACAAAGCCTGCTGATTCCGCGATGAAAATGGCGGTTGAAGGAGAAAAGGGGTCAGGGACGGCGGCCAGAATCTTGGACTTCATGGCAATTGGGTCTCCATTTTTGTTGCCAGCTTTGAGAGCCTTGCGCTCTCTCTCGGCATTAGAGGCACTGTGACAATGATTAGAATGAGCCAGCAAAAGGAATTTCAAGGAGGCTTCTCCTCAACTCACTCGGTCTGGAAGAAGGCGTCTCGATCTGAGGTCTCCATGGCGGTGGGGTGTGTGTGATTTGTAAAGGAGATGGCGATGGATATCTGGACTGGTGATGGAAGGAAGAGGAAGAGAAAGAGATGCCAACAACGCCGGTTTATATGCTATCAATGTGACCAGGGATTAATTAGGCTGCCGAATAAATTAAACAAGAGAATGAATATATCGTGATGATCAAGCTGCAAGAGTATCGGATCAATAGTAAACATGTAAGCATAGCCAGCTAGGCTCCCGAATTTTGAATCCAGTGGCCCAAAATAACAGCAAATGGCGGGGCTCAACTGGCAAGACAAGCTGCTGCTAAAATTCAACCGCGGGGCCGCGACACCGCCCAGACTTTAATTGATACGCGCTTGGACGCGTCTCCCTGCACTGAAGCCAGAACCCAGAGCTTCCAAGATTCTCACATGCACCCAATCTGACGAGCACAGGCTGCAATCATGGACTCGACAGCTGCTCCTCGCCCTCGCCCGAGGCCTGCGCACACTCAAGGCACGACTCGATGCGCCTACACCAAGGATGGAAGCCGGCTGGTCACCGTCGGCTCCAACAACACCATCCGGCTCTACAAGACAGGCTCCGACGGCGAACCGACAAACATTGACGATTGCCAGGAGCAGAACGTTGCTGTGGCTGCGGCTCAGGACTTCTTCGTTGTCGGCTCCGAAGACGGCACCGTCAGCCTATACTCGCTCGCCACGTCCAACTTTGAGCGCTTCCTCGTGCGAACGTCGCTCCCGGTGCGAGATGTGGCGCTTTCCGCAGACTCGCAGTGGTGCGCCGTGGCCAGCGACGAATTGACCGTCAAGGTTGTAAATACGCAAGATATCAAGCAGCTGCGGCACCTCAACGAACACGGCCGCGCCGCTCGATACGTCAGTCTGGATCCCAATGGCCGGATTGCTGCCATATCCTGCGTTGACGGAATCATATACATCTACTCTCTCACGGCAGAGCAGCCTGAGCTGATACACAAGGTGGACGGGGTGATTGGCGCAGGGGACACAGATTCAGAGGCTTCGGTCAAGGCTGTTTGGCATCCAGATGGCAGGGCATTTGCTGTCGCGACGCCGACGCGGGACATCCAAGTCGTATCCAAGAACGACTGGGAGAAACAGCGCTCCTTTACCAATGGCCACTCGGCAGATATTACCGCCCTCGCGTGGTCACCCAACGGCGTCATGCTGGCGTCGGCCTGCAAGGGCGGAAAGGTCTTGATCTGGGAAACCAGCACGCAAAACGTCATTCAGCGCTACGAGTATTCCAATGTCATCGACCTGGCGTGGCACCCGTCCAAAAACATTCTCTCCTTCACGACCACAGAGGGAGAGGTTTACATATACCCCGACTTTCTCTCCGACCAGTACTCTCCTATGCTGAAGCTGCCAGTGCAGCCAGCCCCCTTTATCCATGACCCCCTATTAGAAATATCGGCCAACAGAAGGGCTCCGGCGGTTAATGGCCAGAAGCGCGACATTCCCACGCGTCCTCGCCGAGACTCTTTGGGCAGTCTTGACTCCTATTTGGAGGATGAAAACTATGCAGATGGTGACGACGATGGCTTTGTCGTTGATGACGACGGTGCTGGGTATACGACCGGCCAGAAGAGAGGCCGTGTGGGTGATGAAGGTACTGGTGACTATGCCAACAAGAGGAGGCATCTCCTGGACCCCCAGTATCACGAGGCGTTTCAACCTGGATCAACACCATGGAGGGGCAATCGAAAGTACCTCTGCTTGAATCTCATTGGATTCGTCTGGACAGTGGATCAAGACGGACACCATACCGTCACCGTTGAGTTCTACGACCATGAGTTTCAGAGAGACTTTCACTTCACAGACACCTTTTTGTACGACAAGGCATGTCTCAATGAGCGCGGCACTCTCTTCTCGTGCCCCCCAAAGGACGATCAGCCGGCGACTATTTTCTATCGTCCTCATGAAACATGGACGCAGCGATCCGACTGGCGGACACAGCTTCCCAAGGGGGAGGCTGTCACAGCCATGTCACTGAGCGAGTCCTTTGTTACTGTTGTGACGAGCGCCAACTATGTACGCATTTTTACACTGTTTGGAATACCCTACCGGGTCTATCGCCCCAAGAGCACGCCCATGGTCACATGTGCCAGCTGGAGAGATTACGTTCTCACAATAGGCAACGGCCCTGTGACGGCTGACGGAAACACACGCCTCCAATATACCATTGAGAATGTCAAGAGGGACGAGATTTGCCAAAACGAAGATACTGTGGCACTTCCTGAAGGCGCAACTTTGAAGAGCGCCTTCTTTTCTGACATTGGTGTAAGTCTTGACCAGAACATCTAAGTGTACATCTTCTACAGAGATGACGCAGTTCTAACAGCTTGTTTTTAGGATCCTTGCATTTACGACTCGACAGGGACATTGTTGACATTACTACACTGGCGTCAGCCGTCACGGGCCTCTTGGGTACCTCTCCTGGATACCAAGCTTCTATCCCGTCTTGCATCTGGTCGAAAGACTGAGACGTATTTCCCCATTGCCGTGGCAGAAAACAAGTTTCACTGCATTATCCTCAAGGGTGGCGACCAATATCCATACTTTCCTCGGCCTCTGCTCTCAGAATTTGACTTTTCGATTCCCCTACACTCACTGCAAGAGCCCAAGTCAAAGAAGAGCAAAGGGAATTCAGGTGATGGAGAGGATGACGCAATGGACGAAGATGATGACGAGGAAGAGGAGGAAGGCGCCGAGACGAAGAAACTGGAGCAGCTATTCATGCTCAAGGGCGTGCAGGCAGCCCAGCTCCGTGACCTTGTCGACGCCACTAGCGGAAGTCACTCCCAGCGCTCTCTATTGTCACGGATCGAGCTGGAGATTGACAAGACGCTCCTGCAGCTCCTGGCGGTGGAGTGTCGCGAGGGCGAGGATAGGGGCATGCGTGCGCTCGAGATCGTGGAACTGATGCGTGACCGCACTGGCCGGATGATGGAGGCGGCGTACAAAGTTGCAGAGCGGTACGGGCGTACCATTTTGGGAGAGAAGATTCGGGAGGTTGGAGAGAACAGGGTGAGTGGTGACGATGATCTGTGAGCGGGATGTCTACATTATGCCATAAAGAGAAACGGTTTATTATACTTGTTGTTATATTTGGAAGGGGGGGAGGTTATGCATGGGAGAATTTCACGGGATTGTGGTTTTGGGTTTGACGAGCTGTGAGAAAATGTGTAGTATTACAAGGTAGATGATTGGGATTTGGTTGAGGGATTAGCATGGTATATAACTCTTCAGACTCGGTATGTTTGAAGATGTGGAATGATAGCACTCTCGATTGATCAACTGATATGCATTGTGGTGACCTAAGGAGTTTGCAATGTTGAATCAAGTTTTCGAGGGCATATCCGTTGAGTGGTCAAGATTCCTTGATAAGGATAAGTACTACAAGTTATTGACCAGTCAAGAGGTCAATTTCCTGGTGTTTACTATGCTTGACGATCCAATTGATCTCTCTATGACTTGTTCAGTGCAAGTATTATAACTTCTCAGCTACTAAGGAGAGTGTCCTGCTAGTTTCTTACCCGGCAAGGAGCACGATTTGCCTGTCTCGTTGCTCGATCTTGCTTCAATGCTCATCGACGCCAGCGGCATTGGTAAGAAATGCGTTCTAAACGGACTTATTTCCTGTTTGACCCCCTCCTAGCCCAAGTCTAGTAAATAACACGCTCGTTTTAGGGGCTACACTATGTGCGGACTATGAAAATGTTCCGTCCTTTAGAGGCGGGGAATATTCGACCTGACATTCCAATCTACGTTGACTCTTCCAAAAATTCCGAGAAAAAAAATATGGGCCGGAGAATACACGTGCATACTGACATTTGGTAATGGTAACCAAAGATGGAAAAAGTATTCGTAAAGCTTTCGTGAGGTTCGGGGAGCTAAGCGTTTTGACCGCGGCTGTATAACACAAGGTCCTAAACTGTATTACTTGGAACCTCTGCAATAGCTTCCCACCTGTTGTGTAGGAAGTGGCGGGAGCTAGAAGAAGTTCTGGTCAGTTGCTCCGATGCAAAGGATCGGGGCCATCTCACTTCCTCTCTCTCTCTCTCTATTTACCTCGGATAAAAGGCCATTTTTCTTCTTCATTCTTCCTTTTGCCCCTCAAAAAGAACAGAGGCCCCCCCCCCGAAAAAAAAAAACCGGGGTTCGGAATTACACTTGTATCCCTTCTTTTGGAAGCCTACCTTTTTTGGGGGGGGACTGGGAAAACCAAACCAAATGGGTTGGACGGTGGAAACTCTAGAATCAGGTCGGATTTTCGAGACCGTTTAAAAGTGCCCGCTATTTTTCTTCTTCTTTGCTGCACGTCTCAAATGCGGTACATACATGGCTAGTGTGCCCGAGGGGTGTAACAGGGGGGGGGGGGGAGGTTTGGTTTGGTTGCAACAAAAGAACTTTTTTGTTCCGTGCTAAAGTAGGATGGATTTTTTGTTTCGAAATGTCGCGTGGGGGGGGGGACTTTGTGTTTGGGGGTACTCGTAATAGCTTGGCAGTCTTGTAGGTGTGTTGCCAGGCTGTAAGTGAGTGAGGAGAATATTGAAGCTGAATCAATGCCAAATATTATCAATGGATGATAACTGCTTACTGCTGCTCGGGCAGATACACCACCCATCTAGCTATCTAGGGTCACGGAGAAATAAGCATCAATCACCTCGATCATCCGGGCTTACCATGGATCTGCCCAAGGTAAGGTATTGTCCCGTAGCTCCAAGATACGAGCAATTGGTGCCATATCGGTTACCGGCTCTCGCTCAGGAAAAAAAAAAAGACAGAGCAGAGCAGGGCAGGGATTTTACGGGCAAAGCATCCATCTACGGAACATGTGTTTGCCCTATCCTGCATGTTTCGACGAGGGCACTTGCACGGGTAAAATCCGTATTGTTACTGCAATTAGAACCACCGCCGAGCCAGACGTGATCAAAGCTTTTCAGAAAGAAGGAATGAAAAGCCTCGGACTTTTGGAGAGGGTTGGCGGGACTATGCAGGTGGTTTCACGCCTCGGCTCCGTCTTTTTTTTTATTGCCTACCGCTTTGATTAAGTCGGTGCCTAGAACCAGGAGAATCATGGATGTCATATGCAGGATGATGTATCTGATGCTATTCGTGTTGGTCGACGCCCCCGATGCATGAGTTTGCCCAGTTGTTACCCGAGCCAAGGCGGGCTGTATTTTACTTTGTTTCTTTCATTACTTGACGACTTTTATTATTATTATTATTATTAGAAGGAAACCGGTAACATGTTTTGTAAAGCCATGTTCTTCATGCAGGAATTCGCCAGATATTTCCTCCTTGGTGCATATTATTTGGCTAGTGTGTCCGGTTGGCTGGAGCAGCCGGAGAATGTACTTGGTTGGAGTACCTGAATGCCAGGGGTAGAAAGGGGGTCACCGGTGGGCAAACCAGAAGCAGCGAGAAAATGGAAAAAATCATTAAGAAGAGGGAATAACAAAAGAGACTACAAAAAAACAAGGGCTGCCAGGGTTGTTATGCCGCGCGCCGATCTGACGGCAACAGTTAATATAATTTGGCAACATCCCGAGATCGGCAGCTGTTAGCGCCGCAGCAGCTCGGTCTCTTGCACGGAATAGTACCTCGAGCAAGCGCGGGCAGAGGCAGAAAGAGGAATCTGACACTTGCAGGGCACGGTGACATTCTTGGTTTAGCTTCCGTGGTCTGTTGCAGAGCCTCGAATTCGACAACTTGAAGCATTCGGGCGGCGTTGGTGAGACGGCGGTGGGAAACACCGAGGGCTTCTTTGGGGTGTAAATGGTACCCTCCCCAGCAAGATACATGCACCTGTGAAGAAAAGAGTAGACATACCGAGAAAAAAAAAGGGGGTTGCATACGCCCGGGACTGTAATCATACATGTACGAGTACCTTAGCCAGTAAATATCTGGGCCATCTCGCTACAGCAAAAAGAATTGGCCAGAAGCCATCTCTTTTTGACCCGGGTCGGTATCCATATCCCCCCCCTGCGGATCGGTGAGTGTCGTACGCACCTCGTACATATATGCACGGACGGGCGGGACATGCAGCCAGCAAATTAACCAATTCGTCCTGTGGTGCCACGGATTGATATTCGGCCTATTGGGGACTTGGCCGACCCCGTAGGAATTGGATTGCGGAGGAGAAATTGCTGGATCAAGGTCAATTCACCGGTACGAGTGCAAGCAGGTGAAGTGACTGCGGGCCCATTGGGGATTGATGGCAAACATACATTCAGGCAGCAGCTTTTCGGCAGCAAACTTGGAACATCCTTTAAAAAATGGATAGGTTTAGATGGAAGCTATATTCACTAGCTCAGCTAGCAGCTGTTAGTATGAAGAAAATGGCTGCTGAATAAGTGGCCGGCCATTGGTTTGATGCTGATGCTGATGCTGAGCTGATACTAGCAGAACTGTGGCTAATGGAGCTCGCGTGTGCCACCGCCAGGACCAGAATCACGAGTGCGAGTGCGCTGGCATCGATTGCCAGCCTTGGCTTAGAAGAGAAAAGAGGAGGATGGGCAGGGCTTGAATTAGGTAGCTTCGTGTAACTAGCAGCCACCTAACCTGAGCAAAAGACGAGACGCACAGACGGAAAAGTGCCAGAATGGCCTCCTTTACTCCTCAGAAGAAAAAGATGGGGATGAGATTTGGCGCCGCCGACGTAAGACTGGCAGCTACCAAAGGCAGGTTAGCACGGAGGAGCTAGATAAGGAGCCCTTTATTCTGGATCAAATTTCATGTGAAAGTTGGGAGGGGGATTGTCGGCAGCAGTGGTTCACGTGCTCATGGAGATGATGTCCATGTGATGTTTCTGTAATTGCTTCATCTTATCTTGACAGCTGTTGTCATGATTGGATCGCGTTTTTGAATTATATCAGGTATACGAGTATAGAACTACCTAGTAGGTAGATTACATCGATGATTCTGTGCTACCCACCGTCTGTCCATCAACCCCATTTCATGGCCCAAATCTCCCTGTGGTCGGTTTGACGGCCTGTCAGCAAGCCACCAATCAAAGTCTCCTTGTCTGTGCAGGTTTCGTTGCGGGGAGGGGCTCTTCTTTCGGACCTATGGCTGAATCGATCTCACCTTGCTGATGAGATCGGATCTAGTATCTGCCCGCCCAGCCTTGGTGAAGGACGAGACAGAAAGTTCTGGTCTGGAGGGAAGGATGCCGGCGGCTACCTAGTAGGCAGTATGAGCTGTCCAAGTACCTTGGCGGTTTGGACACAGGGACTGCATGTACCGGTACGTGTTCCGTGATCCTGGTCTCTGGAGAAATGGAAGAATGTTGAGTTCTATTTGCCCGATTCCCCAGTGTTTGTAGCATCAAGCTTTCATGTTATTACCTACTACGAGCAGTATACGTATACGCCAACAAGCTGTCCTGAGTGCAATGGTTCAGCTACATGGCAAACATCAATGGCAAACGTAGGTCCCTGGTCTGTTGAAGCAATCACTTGGCATGGTTATTCATCATGGGGAACCTCGTCTGTTAATCAAGGCTTTCTGCATGCTGGTGATTGCTGTTGTCATATTGCGCCTGGTCTTTTTGCTTGCTTCTCCACGCCCTTCCGCAAGTGTTCCGCCATGCCAGCATTACGTACAAGGCGCTCGCCGCATTACCTAAGGCCTGCCCCTCGGGCCTGTGAAGAGGTTCCCGAGCTCCGAAAGAGGCCTGTTGACAGCTGCCCATCAATCAGTACGAGTAAGCTTGAGCTGTTCTGTTCGTGATTGGCAAAACCTGCTTGTAAGCTGTAGACTACTAAGCTAGATCGATATCTGGGCATCGCCTCAGCCCTTCGATGTCACTGATACGCGTACCGTGCCTCTCTTGCTCTCTATTGGCCTTGCTTTGGTTGCGCCATGAGGAATCTCGTCCAGTACAGTACCTATCTCGATCCAATTCCCATGTACCGCTACCTGCCAAGGTACATGCCACCGCCATGACAGCCTGTGTTCCCATATTTCCACAGATGGGGGAAGCGCTGCCGCAAAAAGCTGCCGACAGCTCCATTCTCCATTCGTCCCCGTCGCAGCTCGGCCTAAAGCCTAAAGCCTAAAGCCTCCCAGCCCAGCACAGGGCACAGGGCACAGGCGCTGTACCCGGTACTATGTACTTGTCGCCCACTACACCGCAGTCGAGTTTGCCGACCCCTCGAGGTACCTGCCAGCGGCCTGCTAGCGGCCATTGCTCCGTACCGCACCCTGCTGAGGTACAAGAGCACGACGTATCTAATGGGCGGCACAAGTACTGCATACCGATCCCACAACCTGAACCTCCTCCTCCCCCCCCCCCGTCATTGCATGTACAGCACAGTTATTCCCACCTCCGTAACGGTTCTGCTCCGTCTGGTTGCACCGTCGCTGAGACACTTCAACCCTACGCGAGCTCCTGCGCTGCTGTTTCGACGGGCCGCAGCTGTGCATCATCGTCCTCCTCATCTTTTTTTCCTTGTTTCTTTTTTTTCCTCCTGTCCGCGCATCTTGTTCCCTGACGTGCCTCGACCGTCACCGCCTCGCCCCCAAAAAAGTTCGCCTCTGCTTGCTGCATCGTCGAGCTCTCTCTTAGTGGCCTCGACCCTCGTACACTAGCATCGTGCAGTGCATACAGCTACATATACACACACAGCTTACCTCCGTGTGCGCCCTCGCGCCGGCGCCGTCGCTGCTGTTGTCCGCAGTCCCTGGCAACAGCTGCCGCTTCTAGAAGCTCCCCGGGCCTGGCCTCTCCAAATGCGAGGCTGATCTCGACCGTCTGTGCCTGTGCCTGTGCCTGAGCCTGAGCCTGAGCCCCGAGACTGTCTGCTGTGGTGTGGTGTGGGCGTGTGTGCGGCCCTCGACGAACAAATAAGAAAACTCGAGAACTTTTGTCATCTCCATTGCTGCTTCGACTCCACCCAAACTGCAACAACACGACACGCCAGTCCGCCCTCATCTTGCGACCCCAAAGTGCTGCATCCCGCAGACATGAGGTGAGGTGAGTACAGGTAGCTAGTCCACGGAGCTTCCCTGAGCTAGCCAATGCCGGTTGTCGCAGCTCCGAGCTCTTCTTTGCGCCTCCTTGCCCGCCTGCCCGCTCAGTCGCTTTTCCTCCTCACATCCCGCCTCTCCTCCTCCAACGCCGCTACAAATCCTGAACCATCACCTTCTTCTCTCCCCCCCCACCCCCTCATTCTCCCCAATTCACACGCTGGAGATCCCATTCCATCGCTGGCTGACCGCAATGGGGACAGTACAGATGGCCCACAGGACTGAGACCTCTCAGAAATCCGTTCCGGCAATCGATAGACTTCAAGACTCGCCCGGCTCCCGAATCGTCCCCGTTTCCATCTCCGTCTCCGTACCGCCACCTACCATCAGCATGTCTCCACCTAGTCCCGTCGACCATCCGATGGAGGGCACATCGCCAGAGGACAACTCGCCTACCGCCCACGGCCCCGACTCCGACCCCAGCGCCAATGGCAAGCCGGCCGGCGCTCGACCCGGCAACACATCGCCGCAGGAGCACACCGCCGTGACGACCTCAATTAACATGCCCGCGCCTCCTCCGGCCGCCGCGGCCGCTATTCATCAGCCCAAAATCGTCCAGACTGCCTTCATCCACAAGCTATACAAGTGAGGATCCTGAACCTCTCCCCCCTTTTGTCAACTCGCCGGGTTCCCCCGGACCAAGCGACGGCTACTGATGGTGCAAGCAGCATGCTGGAGGATACCAGTATACAACATCTCATTTCATGGTCATCGTCCGCCGAAAGCTTCGTCATGTCCCCCTCGGCCGACTTTTCGAAGGTATTATCGTAAGCAACCCCTCGACAAACAGCCTCTGGCCTGACGAATTTGCTCACCCTCGCCCCCTTAGTCAATACTTCAAGCACACCAATATCTCGTCTTTTGTACGTCAACTCAACATGTACGGGTTTCACAAAGGTATCGACCGCTTCCATCTACATCATTCCTTGAACAGACCAAACACAGGGATGCTCACACTCTCATCTAGAACGAGACGTATTCCATACCGGCAACCCCGAAACAACCCTCTGGGAGTTCAAGCACGGTAACGGAAACTTCAAGCGTGGCGACCTCGTTGGTCTTCGAGAAATCAAGCGTCGCGCGAGCCGACACGCTCTTGTCAACCGAGAAAACACCTTCCCCAAGACGTCTACCTCTCAACCCGGCACTCCAGTCGAGCCTGTTCAGGTTCCGCCAGATAGCATTGACGCTAGACTGGCCAATCTGGAGCACTCATTATATGATACGGCGGCGAGACTCCAGAGAAGCGAAGAATCGGCCCATTACATGCATGTTAAGAACCAAGCAGTCATGGAGACACTAAGTCGACTGCTCTACTTTAACCAGGAATTGTCCAAGGGACTGCTATCGCTTGTTCCCCCGGACAATCCTGTTCATCGAGATGGTACGTCACACATTAAACAATCTTGCTAAAAAAGCTAGGCATGATGAGGCTAACATGAACGGTTTCAAGTTTTGTCGATCCAGGGCGAAATGGTGAGGCAAGCAGAAATGCTGCGCTCACTCGACGAGCCACACGAACCCGTATATTCTGCCCGGCAACAGTTCTTCGGCACTGTCGACAATGCGCCCGTCTCGCCCAGACAGCTACCGCAGGATGATAATAGAAGAGTCACTCTGAACGTCCCGCAGGGTCGGAACCAGCCATCCTACCGCCCGGCTGTTCCCTCTAACCTGTCCATCGGCACGCGACGACCCTACGGATCTATCAGCGGCGGTGCTGGATCTTCACCTCTGCGCAATGCCGCGCCGGCTCCTCCTCCGGGTCCTCACCCTCTTTCCAACGTGGAGACGGTTCCCAACAGCCTGGCTAGACGCCACACCGCCGCCGACATTCGCGCTCACGGATGGCAGCCAAATGCACCTCCTTTCCCGTCAGGAACTGTGCCGCCGCCCGTGTGGCCTCAGTCTCCCAACCGACTTGCGCCAGAGGATCAGAGGATACGAGACTCTCTCTCTTCATTCTCCCTGCAAGCTCCACCTACTCATGGCCACCCGCACTCGCGACCGGCGACGCCACCACATGCCCCCTTTTCTAATGGCGCGAGCGCTGGCTCAGACACTTTTGGCAGCTGGTCGTGGAACTCGGCATCGAACCGTGAGAGCAAAACGATTGGGGCCTTGAAGGAATCGTCGGCGCCTCCTACCAGGAGAGGGAGTATGGCGCATATTCTCAACCCTAGCGATACTGCTGAACGATCAGACGAAGACGAAGATCCCCGGGGCGACGATGACAGGAAGCGGAAACGAAGACAGTGATACGGTGTCGAAAGCCTCGGGCATGTAACGTTCGGATGGAAAGGAAGGATGGATCATGACCACGGCGCATGAGTTCTGGCGCTGCTTTACGACCAAGGGGTCGCATTTTGAGGCTGGCGTTTGAAAGAAATATCAATACCTCACACATGTTTTTTTTCCCGTTTGGTTTTCTTTGATGTTTTTCTTGGTTTACCTTTTCTTGATTTATTGTTTTGCAAATCCAGATTGGATATTTAGGCATGGCAGCATCACGGCCGATCAGATTCTTTAGCTACGCTCAAAGGTGACGGCCGTTTCCGAGTTGACACATTCGCATTCACTTTCTATTGTATAATAACAACATCCTTGGACTGGATCTTGGACCATCTCCATGGCAAACTACAAATATGCTTCTACTTGTGGAGCCACCTCGCCTCTCCTTTCTTCTTGATTCAAACGTCCCATTTCGGGACATTACTAAGGAACGACATGAGTTGGCGTTAATCATCTTTCCTCGAGCCTCTTAATACGACCCTTGGTGGAATATGACCTGCTGGAAATATCTTTATATCCTACCACGTCTGAGGCTACCTTCCTCATCCGTCGTCGAAACGCCGAACAAAAGTTGCTACTTTTTTTTTTTTTTTTTTTTTTGTGAAAACCTTGGGGTCTGATTGGGACTACTGCTTTTTGACTATCGTAGTAAGAGGAGGAGACTGGCTTTGTTTCTTTAGTCTGTGGTGGAAGGGCATGAAAGTCAGGGTGGGAAGGGGTCTAGATGGTCTTTGGTCGGGGCGACAGTGTGTGTGTTTGTGGCTCTCGCGCGAAGAGAACAGCAAAGAGAAGGGGGGCGGGGGCTTATTTAAAGGAAGAGAGGGGAAAGATTGCTGTTCTGGCGGTAATATCAAGGAAGAGAAGGAGGAAGGGGGGGGGGGGGGGGTTTGGATTGGGAGATTATTATTTTGCAGAAGGATGGAGAGGATAACGTATATAGGAGAGATCTCTCATGAGTTTTATGTTGTGGAAAAAAAAGTATTATAGGATGGTATAATATTTCTGATATTGGCCGCTTTTTGCTCTTTTGTGCTTCTTGATGATGATGAGGAAATGGTAAAACTATGATGAGGTGTTGCCAAGTTTCTTCTGCTTTTGTTTTTCTTTTTCCCTTTGTCTCTTTTTCTTCTTCTTATTCCGCTTCGCTTCATCGCCGTTGTTGGAATCTGTTATCGCCTCTTGCTGTTGTAGTACCGGAGCAGCATCTTCAACATCGCCTTCACCATGACCAGTTTCTTCATCTCCATCCTCATCTTTTCCCAGCTCTTGTCCCACTTTCTCTTCATTCTCCTCAACTTCTTCCACCTCCCTCCTCGGCCTCTTCCTCTTCCCCAACCCACTCCTCCCCTCCTCCTCATCACTCTCACTCTCCACAGCACCAAACTTCTTCCCATTCCCTCCCCCATTCCCCTGCCCCTTCTTCCCCAACAACCGTCCCCTCAACATCCGATCTTCCCTCACGGCGGCATCTCCCGCAGCCGCGGTTTTCCGGTCGGGAACATAGCCCACGCCCTCGTTGGGCCGGGGCCCGGAGAAGAGCTGCTCAATGTCGTCTGCGTTGACTTTATGCCTGCGCGTCGTTTGCTGCGCGGAAGAGGATGAGGATGAGGAAGAGGAGGGAGGGTTGAGGGTTTTCAGGAGAGATGTGCGGTTGGAGAGGAGGAGGGAGATTTTGTTGGATATGGCGGCGCGGTCGGGGGCGAGGGGGAGGGGAGGTGGTTTTGATGATGTTGGCGGCATTGTTGGCGAGATTTCTGTGAAGATTGGGAGATGTTTGAGATGAAATTGTTCGGGTTGTCGCTGTTATGATCGCATTGTCTGTTGAGTCTTGATTGATTTGATATGGCAATGGGCGTAAGAAGATTGAGAGCCTTGGTTGCTGGATTGGTTGAATGATAGGCAAAGGATGGAAGACGGTCGCAAGAAAGAAAAAAAAAGTTGGAGTAGCGTCACTCTAAGCACTGGGAGCTTCAGTGGGGTCTTGCGTGTTACTCCTTTGGGAAAACAGCTGCGTGCTACTAGAAGCGTCAATCATTCCTGCGCATCCACAGTAGCAAGTTCTGGAGAGCGATATAAAAGAAGATTATGGCCAATTGAGCCAATGAAATTATACATATAGTATTATTCGTCTAAAATCACAAAAGTACTCGACATGCTTTTCCATACTCTCGTATCCCCTCTGGCCTCTGAAGCCTTCATCGATAAAAAGTTACAGTCTATTTTTGATAATAACCCATCGCAGCGTAGCATTCATGAAAACCCCCCCGGGCCAGCCTGGGACTCAATATCTCGTCGCTGTCGATTCCGTCAAGGAAAGAATATATGGCAAATCACTGGCGTCCCCGCTGTCTGCCAGACGGATGACGGATCCTGAGCCATCCGACGACTTGGATCGCAGGCTGGCGGCTGATGAATGCTGGCTGGAGGTATAAGTGCGTCGCATCTGTGCAGAGCTAGGGGTGCTGACGCTGTGTGGTGTCATATTCATGTGTCTTCTGCTGCCGGGCGTACTCGGCGCCGTACGATATGTGTTGGTGCGCCGCCTTGTCCGTCTCTGAACAGAGCGCTGAGTACTTGCTGTGGAAGGTCGTGATATAGTTCTTGGAGTAGACGGAATCGTTTCCGCAGGAGCATCGTTGTCGATGTCGCTTTCTGGTGTCCCAGTCCTATGCATCCTCTCCCCCTCCTCTTCGTCTTCTTCATACAGGTGATCCAAGACCGTAGGATCCAAAGGCTGTATCGTTCGCAAGATTTCCGCAAAGAGATGCATTAGCTCGCGGAACTCGGCATTGGAGATTGGTTTCGTGGAGAAACGAGCTATTTCGTATTTCGATAGGAACTCGGCCACCGTTTCGTCCATGACGGCAACACCCAAACTGGCCAAATGGCCAAAGTAGTCTCGTAGACTCATGCTGGGGAGTCGCTGCAATAATTCTGCAGCTTCTGGATCCAGCATCGGGGGGTCGGTTTGAGAGGTTGGGTCCGACGGCGCAAGTCGAAGCGCTTGCGCCTCTATGAGATTCGGAACTTCAGCAACGACGCTGCTGTACTGCAGGTTGGCAAGATCCGGCGAGTTGGGAGACGCCCAGCCGCCATGTTCGATGACGCCCCAGACAGGACGATGCGGCGGCATGGGAATCGGCTCGTCTCTTTCCAGCGCTTCCTCGTTCCACGCCATCAGTTTCGCTCGTGTGCGCGCTTCGTCCTCCAAGTCGTCTTCATCCTGATCGTCCCCCATCATCTCCTCGTCAACCCTTGGCCGCGCAGCATACGCAATGGCCGAGCTCTTACTCAGCCCAGCCCCAATCATCTTATAAACCGCCTCCTTGACGTCGCCCTTGTCGATGGGCACCCATGACTTGGGGATCGACGCCAGCACCGTCCGATTGACGTACAGCCGCACAACGTAGACAAAGCCGACGATGAAGACCGTAACGACGTAGCCCGACGCGATGATCCAGATGTTGTACCACTGCCTGTTGACCACGGATCGCTGGATGGCGTCGCTCGGAGTAATGAGAAGCAGGCCGCAAAGCACGACGTAGAGGAACAGGTAGAGGGACCGGTAGAGGATACGCAAGAAAGTGTTGTGATGCGCCATGGCGACAACGCGCCCGGGTGCTGGTCTCAACTGATTCGTCGCCGCCCTTCTGATTCGGATAACGAGAATAATCGCGGTCGCATGGCTATAGCTGATGGGGAATCATCCGAGACGCTGCCGTAAGTGCTGTTGAGGGGAGGCAAAAAGGCGATATCGTCATGTCATATCATGGGAGAGGAGAGTTTGTCAGGAGGAACAAGCAGTCAGGAGGACGAAATTGCGAGTGCAGCTATACCTGCCCAGCAGGGGCCTAGCAGGTAATTTACAGGCGCCTCGCTACTACCTAGTAGGTAGGTACTAAGGGAGCTCGGATGGAGCAAGGATTGATGCCGTACTATTGAAGGTACTGCGTCGTAGGGGCGAAATGGCCGATAATGTACATGTACTAGATGACCAGGCATTTAGCGCGTGTAATGCAAGGTACGCGGGACCTGCTCCGCTAAGCGTGGATACCTTCGCCCAGCTTTGCTGGGTTCACAACGCATGACTTTGTGTGGCTGAGACCTAGTTCCGGTCCCTGCAGAAGAATATTGGGCTTGGCTGGTACTTTGCCTTTTGCAGCTGTACAAAGGTTGACATTATTTGATATTACATGAATTGGTGTTTTGTTTTGTTTTGTTTCGACGTTTCCATTGTTTGATTTTTCTCTTGTTTTTGGGTGTCCTTGTTTCTTTACGGGGCCAACATGCAGTTCAGGTGTTTTGGTATTGTTGATTATAGTGAACCCTCAAACTCCGGTATCGTCTCATGCGATATGCGACATTCATAACCCCCAAGGAATTCCCAGTTCCAGTTCTTATAAGTACATTTTGCTCATCCAGCTTGTCTTCGTCTCATCACAAAACCCGACTTTCGCTATCGAACCTGCTCCATCTCCGGCTCCTTGAACTCTACCCGTTTGAATTCTACCCGCTTGAAGTCTGCTCGTGCGGGTTTCCTCTCTGCCCGATCTCCATTCGTTCTTGTCTCAATGGAAGCTCTTTTTTTGGGCTCGGGTGTCACTGCTCTCCGCTTGGGTGCCTGCTCAACTGGTTTCCCAATAGCTTCCTTTGCGATCCGCAAGTCGGTAGGCGTAAGCCTCAGATCAGTGCTGTAGGGCTCGAATTTGGAAATGACCTCCTCCAAGCCCGTCTTCATCGCCTCCACCACCTCGTCCACCTCGGGACACTCCTTCAATCCCCTTACGTCGGTCCAATGCAGAGGAAATTGTGCCTTCAACCCCTCCACTTTCTTGATGATTGATGCTAGGGTCCGGATTATGCTGGGGACATCTCTGTGAACGTTGCCATACGAGTCCTCTGCCAAGCTGTGTACCGCCAATTGGCAGAGTGCAGTGGCCGCGTTCGCGTGCAAGGTTGGCTCGGCAAATGAACCGCCCAGGACTGCGGCGGCAAACTGCGTTCGGAAGCTTTGTCGGATTAGATCGCCAATCCATCCAATTGATATCAGGCGAATGGCCACCTGTCTGGCTTGGTCCATTAAATGGTCAGGAGAGACTGCTTCTTGTTGTTCTTTGCTCAGCACTCGGTCTTTGGCACTCTGCCAGGTTTTGCGAGCGATGGGGCTAAGCTCTGAAGCGGGTGTTGAGCCGGGGTTCCGCGCAAGTTTGTCCAGAGCTTTTTCAACCCCAGTCCGAAGGGTTGTTTGCCGGGACTGGCTGGTAAAAATAGTATCTTCCCTCAACGGAGCTGACGAACGTTGCTTTTCTTCGATCTGTGCGGCTTCAGGAGCTACATGTGGTGCTGGTTGTCCATAAGCATCAACATTTGACTCGATGCTTTTAAGAGTCTCCATGCAGATTGTGTATATCTGAGACCACATGGGGCCACCTTGGCGATCAATGTCGTTGAAAATGCTTTGCCTCCGGGGCCCATAGTTCTGAGCTGTGAGAGCCAATTCCCACATGGCAAAGGACTGTTATGATTTCATTTGTCAGCATTCAAAACATTATACATGATATCAACCCGATTTCGTATCCTTACCTTGATGGAGAGCTTCTTGCTCTTAAGACCATTAAGAAGACTGCCATTGGGGTCCTTGGAGTCAGACGTCAGGGGATTGTCGTTCTTCAGAGGCTTCTTAACCATGAAAATTGAGAAAGCCCTGTTACCGGCCGCCCACAAAAATCCAACACCAACTCCTGCCAAAACACAGCGAGCCAAGAGGTAGATGTCCGAGGGCCAGGACGATGGAAGCATGTTGGTCCGGGGCAGGTTGTAGAACGGACGGAGGAATGTCAAAGTCCACGACCAGGCAAACGATCTCAGGAAGAAAAAGTAAAGGATGAGTGTCGCGGGTATAGACATGAGTGCCAGCTTGAAACATTCAGCTAGGGCCATAGGCAGCTCCTCCAGAACAGCTTGAAGGGATCCTGATATGATACCCGTGTTCTTTTGCTCCGCCGCGGGCTTCCTTTCCAGCGCGCCGAGATCCAGACGGTCGGTATCATGTCTGTAATGCTCAACAGTCTGAATGAGCGCAAACGTAATCATGTAGCAGGCTAAGAAGACAGGTCGCTCGTTTAGCCTGGCGCGGTCGCCACTAAAGTAGTTGATCCAATGAAGATTTGAATCCTCATCTGTCGTTCCTAGATAGATGGCGCAGTAGAGCAGACTCGAAGTACCATACCAAAAGGCTGTCTCGTAGGTTCGGGGACTGAGAAGTGCAGATGCTAAGCTATGCAGGCCTGAGCTTGTTGTCTTGATGCCCACGTGGTAAAATGCGATTCGGAGAATGAGAATGGTGAGGCCGCACACGAACAGCAGCAGCGTTCGAAAGCCTGCCGGGCCTAGAGGGAACCAGGACCAGAAATCTATAGCATTCAATTCCGCCTTTGGTTAGAGAGACGCAGTCAGAGGGCTGAGACGAGGGATTGGCTTCTCACAGGAGTCCCAGCTGCTCAGCAGGATCGATTCGAGGTACGACACGGCCAACAACAGACTAGCGGTTGAGGAGAAGCGTCGATGCAACGCAGGCTGCAGAGTGTCCTTATAGGGGGCTCGCCGCGTTTGTGTGCCCGCCATGGTCGCGGCGCATTCCCTCGGAGAAATGAACTTCGGGTCGAAAAAGGCCGCTGGCGACGAGATGGGATATCAATGAATGGTTGAACGAGATGTACGGAGTAAATAAAAGAAAAATCACCGGCTAAGCAACCAAGAAGCTGAGCAGAGCTGCGCTAGACGCGCCAAGTCTGGCTCTATCTGCATGCGTCACGTGGCGATAAGCAACGGTGGAATGGGTGGCGTCGCCTCTGATTGGCGCGCCATCGCCCAAGTGACTTGCATGCATGTCGTAACTCGGCCATCGCAACAGGTTACGTAGAGCCCCATCGTCCCAGCGGGTTTCATTCATCTTCCGTTTTGCATCCCGAACGGCTCGTCTTTGGCCGTCTTTGTTGCTCGCAGGCGCTAGAATCGCATCGCATTTTGTCGGCTTCTATCCTTCTGCGGCGCTTATACACTACATACCAGCAATACGGACTTTATTCCCCTATTCACGTTTCCCGTTCCGTTTCTACTCCGCCCTGTGAACCGCCGCGACCATGGCATACGACCGACTCAACAGTCTCGAGGCCGGCCAGGGCGGCGCCGGCTACACCGACGACCCTGCATTCCAAGACCTTCAGTACGAGCTGAAAAATAAACTGCAGTCTCTGCTAAGCAATAACCGCAAGCTTGCCAACGATGTCAACGTCTTGGGGACCAAGAAAGATACCCCTCGCTTGCGGGAGCGGGTTCACAACACAATGGAGAAGTCCCGAGAGATTTGCAAGGACATTGGCGATGGCGTGAAGAAGCTGCAGACATGGGAGGACCTTACCGTACGTCTGCGCTTGCATCTTGCCATGCGAAATGATGATGAGCTAACTCACGTTGCTAGAAACAACAAAAATACGAACAGACAAAGGTCTCGAGCGATTTTCAGACGGCCCTGCAGGAGTTCCAGGGTCTGCAAAGGAAGGCTCTGGAAAAAGAGCGCGCATCCATTACCGCAGCCCGAGAGGCGCAGGCATCAGAAATATCTGGCGCCGGCGGTGAGGAACAGCTACAACTGCAACAGCAGCAGCAACTATCGCAGCTGGCCCCGCAGGACGAGGTGGACTTCCAGGAAGCCTTGATCATCGAGCGAGAAGAGGAAATCCGAAACATCGAGCAGGGCGTTGGCGACTTGAATGTGCTATTCAAGCAAGTGGCACAGATTGTTACCGAGCAAGGCCAGCAGCTCATCACCATTTCTGATACCGTTGAGAATATCCACGAAAGCACCCGCGGCGCTGACGTAGAGACCCGTCAAGCCGCTCGATACCAAAAGGCGGCGCGCAACAAGGGCTGCTGCTTGCTTCTTATCATGGCCGTCATTTTGACCATTGTCCTTCTGGCCATCTTTATTGGCTGAATGCGAGTTGTGCGAGACGATACACCGGGCTAATTAGTGATTTTTGTTTCTACACGGAGTTTCCTCTTCCTTCCCTTTGCTTGTTCTTTTCTTTTGTCCAGGCGTGTTTTATGGCTGGTTTATACAATGTCCTGACCTCGTTTTTTCGAAGATGTATATAGGTAGGATTCGGATCACTTTGGGCAATTTTGGAATTTTACCTTGAGCGTGTTGAAATCAAAATTTTATTATCTATTCGGATCTGGCTGTTCCTTGGAACCTACCACTGCTCGTAGATATGGCAGTACTGCCGCCGGCTTCGGAGTAGATTTTAAAGATGCCGGCGGTTTTTGTGGAAATAGTCTCCCTAGGATGGCCTCGTTGACGTCGTTGAGGGCAAACGTCGATGCCCAGTACAAGAAAATTGCGCTGGGTAGGTCGGCAAAGAGGATGGGGAAGAGGGGGACTAAAAGAAGTGTTCGGCCTACCGCCGTCCGAATCCTGGTAGCAGGTGTTTGTGGCATCTGAGGCGGACTGACACTCAACAAGGCCCGAAGCTGGTCCTTTGACAGCCTTCCCCATGACGTTCGGGCAAGCAGTGCCGAGCAGATGATGGGAAGCGCATAATAAGGGTCCATGGCGGTCAGATCTGTAAACCAGAGACAGCCGCCGTCCACCAGGGATTCATCGAGATAGCGGCGAGACATCTCTACGGCTGATGAAACAGCCTGGATATCTACCAGTCCGAATGAATGACTGAGCCATCCTGTGGGGGCACCGCAAAGGCGTCTCAAAGCTTCTGAGACGACAATAAAAGGTGCCATGCTTAGGAAAGGGGCAAATGACTTCCATCTCTGGACGCCCCAGCTTTTATATATCCGTGCACGAGACCGCTCTGTCAAGCCAGCCACCCGCAACCGCCAAAGTCGGGCTGCATCTTCACCTTGGCCCTTTGGTACAGTCGCCGCATGTCGGGAACTCCAGGCTGTGACAAGAGGCGTCAATTTGTTTCTGGTAACCACGAGGCGTCTGGTGTAGTACTGGATTGGGAGTCGAAACGAAAAGTTGACGCCGACAGCTACGAGGGGAATAGAGATGAACCAGGGAAGCCCGGCATGGTGGATGAAGGTGATACTGTCAGCTGTCCATAAGACAGCATCTCCTACGGCGCTCAGGTGAAAGTTGCGATGTCCTGGGATAGATCTGGCTCTGTTTCTGATTGCGGGAAAGGGGGTTTGAGTTAGGTGTGAAGGCAAAGGCGAAGGTGAAGCCCTGCTACCACGAGCGGCGATGCCCTTGACTGATTTGCTGAAGAAAGCCATGGCCGGTCATAGCTTTGAAGCCGATGGGGATGAGAATGTGACCCGAATTGCCCAGAATCAGATCAGTCAGTTAAAGGCTGTCTGCAATACCACTGATTGCTTAATAAGTCTCGATCCAGCACATGGACAATTAATATGGTAGTATAATAAAGAGTCGTCATGAGAACAAAGACCAAAGCGTGATCAAGTCCCGTGAGTGGGTCTCGAAGAAATCCATCCAGCGCTCAAGCCACAGTTGCCTGAGCTGGCGCCACAGGATTGCTCGACAGTGGCTTCATAGTGGTCCCAAACTGGAGCCAGTGCCTGGGACAAGCTGTCAATAATGTACTGGACCGAGCAAGTCATACAGGCAGATTCCCCCACATGCTTGCTTTCCCTTCTGCACCTCTCACTCTCACTCCCATTTTCTCTCTTCCATTGTCTCTGTCTCTGGCAATGCCACCTGCTGTCGCGTCAAGGCGTGTGGCATTGCGGGCATTTAAATAACCAGAAATCAGCAGCTCGACCGGCAAACCCCCCCAAACCAGGCATCGCCAATATCAAAGCGAGAACGAGTTTCCCGGCCTGCCCATGGCGGACAAGTGCTCGGCAGAGGCGGCGACATGCAGCCAGCCGTCTTCTGCTCTTGGGCTGAATTCCTCCTCAATGGCCATCTTTGCGACTTTTGTGGCAACCTCGCCGTTGATTCTGCTCTTCGTTGTTCCCCTCATCGCCTCTGGCATCGGATGGATATTGCGAGTCAAGACGGATGGCACGCGGAAGCACCTGGTCAGCTTGATGGATGAAGAACACAAGAAATACCTGCAACAACGCCCAGAGTCAGGCGGCACAACTAATGATTCACTGGATGCAAACGGCAACCTCACGGACTCCAAACACTGGGACGGAGTAGTTGGCTTCTTCCACCCCTTCTGGTATGATTCTCTCCAAGTGGCCGCGGCCCCTCCCTTGCTGCCGTCCCTCCGATGACTCCCCATTGCATTTCATTAACACCGCGTCAGCAATGCTGGAGGTGGCGGAGAGCGAGTTCTGTGGGCAGCCATTCGTGCGACACAAGATCGATGGCCGAGAGCCAAGTGCTTTGTGTATACCGGAGATCGCACCCTAACCAAAGGTGCGGTTCTAAACCGAATCAAGGTGAGAATCCAAAATCAACATCAGGCACGGAGGGGCAGCATGATTAAACTGAACTGCAGACCCGATTCAATATCGAGCTCCACGCCCCGACTGTCCAATTCCTCGACCTCTCCAAGACACGTTGGGTTCTTGCGTCAAGGTGGCCAGTCTTTACGCTCCTGGGACAGTCTCTGGGTTCGATAGTTCTCGCCTGGGATGCCTTCTCCCTCCTGGTGCCCGATGTTTTTATTGATACCATGGGTTACGCATTTGCACTCAGCCTCTCGAAGCTCTTATTCCGGAGTGTGCCCACTGGCGCCTATGTACACTATCCGACAATCTCTACCGATATGCTGGAATCTTTAGATCCTACATCCGCTGTGGGCTCCCAGGGAGTCAATGCTGGCCGGGGCACCGGAGCCAAGGGGGCCGTGAAGAAGGCATATTGGCATTTGTTTGCTCTTCTCTACTCGATTGTTGGATCTTCCATCGACGTCGTCATGACGAATTCCACATGGACCCAGGGTCATGTAAAGAGCTTGTGGGGCCCATACCGTCGGGGAAAGGACCGAGAGAACCCAATTGCTGTTGTATATCCCCCGGTGGCCGTCAGCGAGTTTGAGAAGGAGGTCGACGTTTCCGCAGAGAGCGAAAAGAACCGAGAGCCGATTCTCATATACATTGCGCAGTTTCGCCCTGAAAAGAACCACCCGCTTGTTCTCCAGTCTTTTGCTGATTTTGTCAAGACGAAGACGGAAGCTGCAGGAAAAGCAAAACTGGTTCTGATTGGAAGCGTCCGAGATGATTCGGATTCCAAGAGGGTCTATAAGCTGCGGCTAATGGCGAATGAGCTCGGTATCAAGGATCGTGTACTGTTTCATATCAATGCTTCCTGGGCAGAGATTCTTGACTGGTCGAGGAAAGCTTCTGTGGGCGTCAATGGAATGTGGAACGAGCACTTTGGAATCGGCGTTGTGGAGTACCAGGCTGCCGGGCTGATTTCCGTGGTCCACGATAGTGGTGGCCCCAAGCTGGACATTGTCACTGAAGTTGATGGTCAGCCAACGGGTAAGTCTAGAGAATAATTAAACTATGCACGGAGAACGGTTAGCTAACGGGACAATTCTAGGCTTCCACGGATCAACTGCAGCCGAGTTTGCAGCAGGATACGAAGCAGCCCTTTCACTTCCCGATCCCCTAGCAATGCGCCTACGCGCGAGGAAATCAGCAAAGAGATTCTCTGAGGAAGTGTTTGAAGCCAAATGGCTGGCGCAGATGGACCGGCTGGTGGCACTTTGCAGAAGAAGGTGAGGAATAATGGTTTGGTTTCGTGTTTATTGCAGAATACTAGGTATATAGAACTAGGAGATACCCCCTTTTCTTTTGTTGATAGACTGGTTAGCGGAGGGTACATTTATAGCTGTTGCTTGCTTTTTGGGGCAGATATCACGGAGATGGTAATGCCCTATGTGTAGAGCTCGAGAATAGAAATAAAAAGCGGCAAGACGAGCATACTTCAAGAAGAAACCCCAAATGTTTGCGCTATAATGCTAATGGTATCACTGCAATGTCTAACCTCTATTCATTGACCCATACCCATACGCTTCCCTTTCACAAAACTCCATACCCTCTTTCTACAGCGTGTATCCCGCGCTGTTCTTCTGTCTCGGCTCGCCCGCCGCCTCGAACACACCGTCTGTGAATCTCCTAACAGCCTGTACGGAGCTCAAGCCCGGCCTCGCCCAAGTCACATTGTGCCCTCTCTTCTCCAATGCCAAAGCGACTTCATCGTCGAACATTTCCTCCAGCAGGACGGTATTCGGCATGAGTTGATCGTGGAGACGCGGTCGCTGCAGAGCACCCGCCAAGGTAGCATCGTGGTCATCGAGGACGTGCCAGAGGACCTGGGCCGTGGCGGAGATGATTCGGGAGCCGCCGGCGGCGCCGATGGCGGCGTAGAGGGTGCCGTTGGGGAAGGCGGCGATGATGGGGGTGATGGAGGAGAGGGGGCGTTTGCCGGGGCGGATGTAGTTTGCTACGGAGGGGGCGAAGCCGAATTCGTTGCTGACTCCCGGGATGGAGAAGTCGTTCATTTCATTGTTTCTGTAAATGACAAGTTAGTGGTGGGGTCGTAGATGTTGATATCATGGTGGGAGGGAAGACGTACAGGATGATGCCGGTTTCAGGCTCGACGATATGGGCTCCGAAAAGGAGGTTGACAGTCGTCGTCAAGGAGACGGCCATGCCAGACTTGTCAGCAGCCACAATGTGTGAAGTGCCATGGTTCTCAGGCACGTAAAAGTCCTCTGGGTTGTAGTACTTTATAGGATGTGTCTGATTATCCCAGATTCTCTCGTGAATGGCATCAATGTTCTTCGGGTCAAGCATCTCCTTTTCAAAACCCTCCACATCGGCATCTACAAACTCTGGATCGCCGAGGCTGATTCGGGCAGCGTACGCGAAGCGCATGGCTTCGGTGAGGCGATGGCGGGACAGGTCCTGGTCGGACCAGTCTTTCGAGTCATAGCGCTCCATGATTTTGAGGATCTGGAGACTGACGGCGCCGCCGGCGGGGGAACCGATGCCGTGGAGAGTGAGGCCTCGATACGTCACATTGTGGACGGGACGGATGACGACTTTGTAATTCGCCATGTCGTCGAGGGTCATTGTCCCGCCGGTGCTTCGAACATAGTCGACAATGGTCTCAGCTATACGTGATGGATTAGTTATTAGAAGCTTTACAGAGGCACATGTAAGCTGGAGGCTTACCTAGTTCTCCAGAATAAAATATTTCAGAGCCATGCTCAGAAACCTTCTCAAGGGTGCTAGAAGATGGGTAAGTAAGCATTCTATCCGATGGAAGCCTAATAGTCCAAGGGGAAGTGGCTGGCTTACTCTGCGTAGCGTTTCCGCGTCATCCAGGCACCTTCTTTGACCAAATCCCCTAGAACAAATTAGTTAGCGTTTACTCCGTAGATCATCTCACCAAAAGAAAGATTCAAGTTTTCTAGACGCACCATCAGGGGCAAAGTCGGCCGCCCAGTTGGGGTCCTTTGTGAGAAAAGTCCCTCCGTCCGCCTTGAACGTGCTACTCATGTACCGTACAAGATCGCTCGAAACTAATCGCCACTCAAATCAGCACACAACGTTAAAAATTTTCAGGGGAGCAGAACTTGATACCTCGGAATCCATTGCGAGCCACATGGATGGCGCCCTGCATGACCGTCTTCCAGGGGAGGACGCCGTACTTTGTGTGCATGTACTCGAGCCCCTTGATCTCGCTGGGGACGCCGACAGCAAGGCCGCCGCGAATACTAGCGCTTGCGTTGTTCTTGTACATGTCCTCAAAGGCCGCGGCTGGCGCAGCTTCTCTGAAGTCGATGGCCTCATACTCGCCGTTGGCATCGCGGACCACGGCAAAGCCTCCGCCGCCGATGCCTGAGTGATACATGCCAATAACACCAACGCAGAATGTTGTGCCGACCAAGGCATCGATGGCGTTACCCTAAATGAGAAAACAAATTGGTCAGTTTACTGATGGTGATGATGATGATGATGATTCGGGTGAGACATCTTGGTAAATCATAGTCTTAGCACGCAACATACCCCTCTAGCCAGCAAATCTCTGCCTATGGCGCTGCATTCTCTGCTCTCACTGGCGACGCCGCCGACATGTCCTGGAGTCTCTTTTTGGAAGATAATCTCCTGCTGTATGGCAGCTGCCTGAACGGTGATGGCATGGGGAAGCGTGATGGCCAGGAGCAGCGATCCCAGAAGCCGGGGGCCGCGAACAGCCGGCGATTCTATCCACATCGTAAGTCAATAGGCGGCAAGAGATGAGAGCAGATAAATGTAGTATAAGAATGCAAAGAAGAAAGTAAGTTGTCTTATTATTCCAGAATATACTGTAAATGATGGAGGGAAGAAGGTGAAGGAAAGATAAGAAGAAAACTGGGAATGTTACTCACTCATGTTGGGAGTTGCACAAAGAAAAAGGATGGGTGGTCGGCGTCTACTCCGGGACGTCGGCGTGCGCGTTTGCTAACAGTATGGACTAGTACTGTTTATTAATTATTAATGATTAATGGAGTAACCGACCGGACAAGTGATTCCAAGGATGATATTCAGGAGACCCGGGGTACAGTATGTACATGTACATAATCGCCGGCAGGGCGTCTGTTATCTCCAGCAACAGATTCGTCGGATTGATTCGGACCACTTAATAAGCGCGGTGCGGCACGACTCGACTCGACTCACTCACTTACAAGAAACTGACTGGCGTTGATGGTGTAACACGACGAGGCACCAAAACAAATGACTAAACACGGTTTCTGTGGTTGAAGACAAGAGCAATACTAACACCGGCCTCAGCTTACTACTAATGTAAAAGAAAGTAGACACCGCCATGGTATTAGATTCTCATTCCTGCAGCATCGGCCTCATCACCTCAACCGGCCCCAGAAGCACGAACTCACTCCCTTTCCCTTTTTTTCCCCCAAAAAATCGCTGGCTGCCACATGTGGACCGTCCGGCTCCGCATCTGCCAGTCAGCTGGATCCAAAGCCATGCTCTCCCGCTGAGATGGCTTTGTCAGTGCCCTCGTGACGCCCAAAACGGCCCAGAAGTTAGTGCCAAAATAGGCTCCGAGTCCCCTGTGACCGCCTATCAGCCATGCCGCATGTCTTATCGCGGCGGCGGCCAATCAGAGGCAGTGGATTGCAGCTCGTCTACCATGTACGGAGCGCAGGGACTTCCATATCAAGTAACTTTTTTTGGTTACATGGATTTTTTTTTTTTTCCTTTGTCGATGCAAGGCAAACTTTCTACAGAATTTCGACGCAGTAGATGAAGCCATCGGTAGCGCATTGAGACGATACAAACCGGGTTTATAGCTCCAGGTCATCTGAGTGCCTTGCGCTATCCGCTATTCGTCAATTGCTACGGCATTTCCGCATTGTCTATGAGACACCTGATACGGCCCTTCTCATCGTATCCCACCATCGCCAGCCTCGTCCTCCAGCCTTGCCGACTAAGGCCACCACCCGTCCGCTTTCTCCGTCCGTCGGCATTCATGGCGACCGCTCAAGCTTCAGCGGCTCCTTCAGCGCCTTCGGCCGTTCCCCAGACGAGCAGCAATGGCAGCAATGGCAACAGGCCCAAGCGGCCCAATCCCGGCGGCAACAATCGCAGCTGGAAGCAGAAGAAGACAAAGAGAGAAAAGAACATTACCGAAGGGTCTTCAGAGGAGGTCTTGCGATACGATATCGAAGCGCTGCTAGCGTCACGGAAATCCGAAGCTGATACCTCCGCCGACGGCGAAGCCACCGAGACGCAACAAGACCTGCCTGCTGAAGGTACCGAGACCGAAGTCGAAGTCCTAGAGCTTTCCTCCACTGGTGATGGCCTCGCCATGAGGGCCGGATCCAACCAGGTATACGTCGTGCCATTTACCGTGCCCGGCGACATCGCCAAGGTCAAGGTGTTCCGCCATCTGCGGCGCGAGAACCAGACCGTCGCCGACTTCATCTCCATCGTCAAGCCCTCCCCGCTGCGCGACGACTCCCGCATCCAGTGCAAATACTTTGGCACCTGCGGCGGCTGCCAGTTCCAGATGCTCGACTACGCAGAGCAGCTCCGCCGCAAGCGCAGGATCGTCGACAAGGCCTTTCAGAACTTCGCCAACCTCCCCGCAGAGCTGGTGCCGTCCATCCTCGACACCATTGGCAGCCCGCTGCAGTACGGCTACCGCACGAAGCTGACGCCTCACTTTGACGGGCCTCCGGGGTTCCGCCCGCACAAGAGGAACAAGGGCGGCCCGAAGCCGCAGTTCGAGAGCTGTCCCGACATTGGCTTCATGAAAAAGGGCCAGCGCAAGGTCATGGACATTGAGGACTGCCCTATCGGCACCGACGTCGTCCGGCTGGGCATGAAGCGCGAGCGGGAGAGGATGCAAAAGGAATACGGCGAGTACCAGCGAGGCGCAACGATTCTGCTGCGAGAAAACACCCAGCGCCATCCCGTCGACGCTGCTGGCGATGACGCCGCCCCCGCTGCGGACAACCTGCCCCCTTACACCGTCCGCAACGACAGTGAGTTTGGCATCGACATCAAGACATGTGAGACAGACTCCAAGGCCACCACACACGAATACATCCGAGACCACCACTTCACGAATCCCGCGGGCTCCTTCTTCCAAAACAACAACTCCATCCTGCCCGTCTTCACAGACTACATCAAGCAGCACGTCATACCCCCGTCATCATCCTCGTCCTCCGACATCAAGTACCTCATCGACGCCTACTCCGGCTCGGGCCTCTTCACAATCACCCTCGCCTCCGTCTTCCAGCACTCCACCGGCATCGACATCGCCGCCGATTCCATCGCCTCCGCGCGCCAAAACGCCGCCCTCAACGGCCTCGGCGAGGACCGCTGCAAGTTCATCGCCGCCGACGCCGGCGAGCTCTTCAAGAGCGTGACTTACAACCCGGAGGAGACCACCGTCATCCTCGACCCCCCGCGCAAGGGCTGCGACGCGGATTTCCTCGGCCAGCTGCGCCGCTTCGGGCCCAGGAGGGTTGTGTACGTTAGTTGCAACGTGCATACCCAGGCGCGGGACGTGGGCGTCTTGGTTAGGGGCGAGGGGGAGGGTAAGAGGTATGAGATTGAGAGTTTGAGGGGGTTTGATTTCTTCCCTCAGACGGGTCATGTTGAAGGCGTTGCTGTTTTGAACAGGGTAGACAATTAGGGGGTTTTATAGAAAGGATATGACAAAAGTTTTTCCTGTTCAACCCCTTCATTTCCATTCATTTTGGTGATGCATTTTGTTTCAGTACGAATGTAGCTACACATAGTCATAGCGAATGTACTTATATATAAGAGAAAAAGAGAGAACTCAGGGGTCTCTCAATGCCCAACTTGATTCAAATAATAATGCCTATAAAAGCTATCAAATGCAATTCCACCAATAGGAGAAAAAAACACAGAACAACGAGAGATGCAAAAGATGACGCCCTATGCACAACTACTCTTGTCCCAAAAGCGCCTTCAACGTCTCAACCGTGAGCTGCAGAACCTCCGGCCTCCTAGTCAACTTGAGAGATTCCTTCAGCGCCTCGATTCCATCCGCCTCCTTGACCTTTTCCCGCGCAAGCTGGCACACTTCCACATCCCCCGCGACCATGTTGTAGAGCGTAACCACGCCTCTATGCCGCAGCCCTTCGTCCTCGTCTGTGCACATGCCGAGAATGACCTTGATGCCTCCCTCTCTTTGCAATACTAGCTTCGCCACGCTCTCGTAGCCTGTCAAGGAAGCCAGAGCACCACCTGCTGCGCTACGGGTGCCTGCATCTTCAGCGTCTGCTAATGCTAGGAGAATGTGAATTCGGTTCTTGGCTTGTGGGTTGCCATCTGCGTAAAGCGCTATGCCTTCTGGTGCTTGCATCAGGTTACAAACCAGCTCAACTGCTGCTTGAGAAACGCGGTCGTTGGAAGACAACATCTGCTCCTCGATTTGACCCCATGCAATACTTATAATGGAACGAGGAATCTCTTCGTCTTCCATAGAAGCCAAGTTGGTAAGTGCCATGAGCCCCTCAAAGGTTGGAAGCAAGTCTCGTCTGTCAGCCGCGGGGTCAGGGGGGAGAATAGAGGCCAGGGGTCGGATAGCAGCAATGGCTGAGCCGGAACGATTGCCACCGAATACAAGAGTAGGATTAGTGCTGATGAGGATGCGAGCAATTGCCTGGGCGGCCATGCGACGACCAGTCGCTTCGGTTTCTGGAAGAGCCGTCCATGCGGCTAATAGCATGCTAAGGGCTCCCTGCTGAGCCAAGGGGCCACGAAGCGCCTTTGTCATGGCGAATGAGTGAATAATAGATATAATAATGGTTATAGATGCTGGAGATCCGTTCTTGCTGTGTGTAACTAGAACAGGCGTGAGGCCGACATCAAAGACGGCCTTGCACCTCTTGGCGACGTGATCATCGTCATCCAGAGCGTCTGGGGGAGCCAACTTGCCGGCTGCGTCTGCGTAAGCCTTGAGTTGAGACATCTTCTTCTCCTCTTCAGTAAGGGAGGGTCGATATCGGGTTAGGTTGAGAAAGATGCTGAGAGCTCCATAGGTCATTGGGGATCGGGGTGGTGCGTCCTTGAGTGTTTTGACGAGTTTCTTTAGTAGTTCGGGGTTGTTAATGATAGACTCCTTAATCTTTGGTTGAAGAGATGCATAGGCAAGGCCTTCTATAGAATGCTGTCTTCCGTGATCCTCGTCACGCAAAATCATCTTGGTAAACATGCCGGATAAATCTTCAATGCTCGTTACCGCCGTCTCGATCCTAGGTTGATTTGGATCCTTCGTCGCCGGGTTCGACGGCACGACCTTCATTCTGAGTCAGTCAGCCATAAACAATCACAAGCTTTTGTTGTGCCAAAGGTGTAAAGATGGAATCAGTTTCTCACCCTAAGTTTGGCCAAAATGACGGCGGCCAGATGCTGGACCTGCTCGGAATGCTTCCTCATGTTAATGGAGCCGCCCTCGCTATGGACGTTGGGGTCCGCATTCATACTGCGAACCTCTCCATCCAGATCCTGGTCAACCACCTCCTCGAGCCACTCGACGCAGTACTTTTGTATGGCCTCTCGACACGCAGAGTTCATGCAAGAAGCGTTGAGCATTTCCAAGCACGCAGTCTCCACCTTTCTGCTCTTCCACTTCCTCCTCATCAGGGGGCCCAGTGAAACGAGAAATCCTTCATTGAGAAACAGCTCGGCGGAGAGATCCGGAACAATGGGGAAGATGGCCGCCGCAACGCAAAAGGCCACGATGTAGTCATCGTATGTGCCCCTCTTGACTCGATCAAAGAAAAAAGCAGACAGATTCTTGGAGCCTTGCTCGTCGGCAGCCCTCAGGTAGGCCGACGTCGTCAGAGTAGCGTGGCCGCGGACAATCTCGGGCTGGCGCATGTCAAGATAGCACAGGATGGTGTCGACGCAATCGCTATCGATGAGCTTGCAGATGGACTTGTGCTCCTTGTTCTTCTGCTGAGCGTTGGCATCATCGTTGAGCAGCTTGGTCAGCGCGTCCAGGTCTCTAACGGTCTCTTCATCCTCCTGGCCGCCTTCCATGAGACGCGCAAAGATGAGCAGCGTCTGGTCCTCCAGGGACGCGGCCGGGCCCGAGCTTTGAAGCGTCTGAGCCACAGTCGCCATGTTGGAGATGGTCTGTTTCAAGCCGTGTCTGTGTCTGGGATAGGGAAATAGGGTCAATTCAAAGCCAGGCTCCGGCTTGGGCATGCATTTATCGTCTAATGTCAGTGCTCTTTGGAGTGGGATGTATGGGTAAAGGTCAACCTGATGTTGGAATAAGAAAGAAACAAGTTGGAGAATGGAGAATTGATCGACTCTATCGAAACGTCACAGGCCACAAGCTGTTTCCCCCCCCCGGAGAAAAAGATAAGATACGCAGGTTTAGCTGATAAAAATGAAGCTCCAAGGGCTCTGTGTCTGTCCCACTCCCGATAGTCGATGCTTCAACCCCACCTACTGGCGTCACCGTTTGTATTAGCGACCTGGTTCTGGTTGGCGCAATATTCTCCCGCCATGCAGCCAGTCATGTCGCCGAAAATGCCACGCTGGGCGCACCTTAATCTTGGGTTCCAGGGCTGCAATTGGCCTATTATCGAGCATCTTCTACCAGAGGACGGAGCACAGGGAACTCGATTCGTCACTAATTCAATCAAGGTCAGGGTCCCTGTCCCTCGTGGCGTAGAATTGTAGTCTAGGTGCGGCCTTTGTCATTTTTCGACCTGGAGCATTCCAGCTTTTATTTCTTCTTCCGGCTCTTCAATTTCTTTATTACTTTTCCTTCTTTCAGCTGTTAATCTTCCGGTACTTCTTCATTCTTCAGCACTTCATCTAATATGTACTGGCCCCAAGCAACTATGGCACTTATTCCCTTGGGCAGCGTCAGCGTAAAGTCGCCTTTGCGAGCCCAAACGGGCACATCCGACCCAAGCTCCGATTCCCAGTAGAATTCAACTTGTTCGCAAGCGTTAAAATGAATAACTCGATCTCTGTCATTATCCGGGATAATGTACCAAAAAAGACGGCTTCTTGAGATGGGCCTCTTTAGGGATCTGCAGGCTTATAGCGGATTTCACCTACCAGCCAAGTACCTAAGCTTTAGCACATCTCCACACTGCATCATCACTGTCGTATTATAAGCTCACCAGCGTGGTAATTGGATCTCGGTCTTTCGCTTCCGCCATTTCCACTACCTCAACAGTTTAAAGAGATTACAAGACAAGACTGCAAACGATCTACTCTATGTAAAGTGTCTATGTATACTGAAATATTCCATGGATGCCTTGAGAGAAGCACCTTGATTCATATGCAGTCGCACAGTCACGTGCCTTGGCGTTGTCTCTCGCCAGAAGCCGTGCCATCCCGGTCTGGGTCTTCTTTTTTTTTTGGTCTCAAAGTCAGCCTTGTCAATGACGGAGCTGCGTCTTGCAGCTGCTAGTTTCTAGCCTCACCCGAACATGCCATGAACATCCTTTTTGGCTCTTCTTGTTGAGCTCCAGCTGTTCCATCAAATTGATTTTTTTTGTGTATCAGCTCCAGAGACAATCACCGCGTCTCCATCTTCGCGTCTTCTTTTGCACATCTCTCTTTTCAATTATTTAGCCTTGGCCCAACGACTCCATCGACTCCAATCATCCATTCACGAACCGAATTCGACATCCAGACCAGCTGAACCATTTCCTCCTCCTCCCATCATCTTAAACAGGCCTCGTAGCTGTCTCCGTTAGCCTACGTTCAGCTCATCCACCCGTCATCATGGATGCCGTCGACGTCTCGGAGCACTACGAGGTCACCGCGGCCGACAACTCTCCCTCCCTCCTCTCCATCGTCCTCGACACAAACCCACGCGCCTGGGCCGCTCTCGACTCATCCCTCTCCCTCGCCCAGGCCATCTCCAACATTCTCGTCTTCGTCAATGCCCATCTGGCCTTTAGCAACACCAACCAAGTCGCCGTCATCGCCGCACACGTGAACCGCGCCGTATGGCTGTATCCCACTCCTCAGAGCCCACCAGCTACCACGGCAGCAAAGGATCATTCAGGGGATGTTCAAATGCAGGATGTATCAGCCGATACGAATGCCCCTTCGAACTCGGCCAACAAGTACCCTCAGTTCGCGCAGATCGAATCCTCCGTCTTCTCGTCCATCCAGACGCTCATGGCAGAGACCACCGTGCAGGACCTCGACCAGGTGACAACACAACTCTCTGGAGCCCTGACGCTCGCCCTCTGCCGCATCAACAAGGCCGCCCAGGCTCTAAGCTCATCAGACACCACGATCTCCAACGCCGCCCCCGTCAACTCCACCGCCCCCCCTCCCGTCAAAGGCCGAATCGTCGTCATCTCCGTCTCTGACTCCGAACCCTCCCAATACATCCCCACCATGAACGCCGTCTTTGCTGCCGCCCATAACCAGGTTGCCATTGACACCATTTCTCTTGCCGGAGACTCGACGTTCCTGCAACAGGCTTGCTTCAACACAAACGGCATCTTCCTTAAAGCCTCCAATCCCAAGGGTCTGCTGACCTACCTCATGTTTGGTCTGATTCCCGATACCGAGGCCCGTGGGGATCTCATCACACCGACTCACGATACTGTCGACTTCCGTACTGCTTGCTTTTGCCACGGCAAGGTCGTCGACACCGGCTTTGTCTGCTCAGTGTGTCTCAGCATATTCTGCGAACCGCCAGAGAACGCCGAGTGTCTCACATGCGGAACTGTGCTTGCTCTGGGTAATTACGGAGCGAAGCCTGCCGTCATGCCTCGGAAAAAGAAGAAGAAGAAGAAGATTACCAACGGTAGCGGGCGTGAGGAGACGGGCAGTGCTACAGGGACACCGAAACCATGAGCAATTCAGTTGAGGAGAGAGGAACAAGACGTATTTTGTGATTACATAAAAATGGCTGTCTGCGGGTTTGGGCTGTAATGCAGGATGGAAGTTTCAGACAGTCTTGTATTGATGCCCAAGCTGGTGTAACAGTGAGTATCAGCCGAGGGCAGCTTGCAATAATAGCTTTGGGTAAAAGACATAGGAGTTCTGGAAACAAAAAGATGTCTATATAGGAATAGAGGGGGATAATCACTATACGAATATCATACAAAGAGAGTACCAGGTACAAATATCAGGAGAGAAATGAAGAATATCAAGATGGAGAGACAGGCGGAGCATAACGCCATTGTGTACAGGTGACAGTCGATCTACTCTTGCAATCTCTCCTCCAGCCTGGTAGAACCTGACATGGCAAGTAATGGAACATATTTCTTCCTTCGCTGGTTCCTTAGTCCAGTCGAACTTTGCGCCCACCTTTTGCAATCTTAGCACCGTCGGGGAGTCGTGACATGACACATCGCGGCTCTCTTTCCAGCCCACCCATGGAGGCCAGCGCAAAGGAGTCTGTATTGTGGGCAAAGTATAGATAATAGCCGTTCCTGTTCTTCTTGACGGCCATGATGCCAATGGCACCCGCGGAATGACAGTTTTTCACCCCGGGGTGATCCATAAAGTCCTTAACTATAAACGATTCCATAATGGCATCTTCATCGTCGTCCTGAACGTCGATGCCGGCAGGACCGCGACGTGTCCCATGATAGAGACGCTCAGCACACCTCTGAGAAGCCATTGTGGTGGCCATGTGCTCGCCCGTGCCGCTCGTTACGGCCGCAACCGTGAGATTGTCGTTGTCATCTTCAGCGCAAGGCACAACCGCCGTCCCAATGCCGACTAGGGCGGCTGGTCCCAGGCGGCCCCGATGTTTCATTCCAATGCCGCCAGATGAGGATCCTGCTGCAATGTGGCCTCTATCATCAATTGCAATAGCACCAATAGTGTCCGTGACCGAATCCTCTTCAGACTGGAACTGGCGCTTTGCTGTTTTCGTGATTGAATCCTCGTTTTCATTTGATACGCTAAGCGGACGCTTAAGACCGCGAATACTTACGACAGCTTCATCCTCTTGTTGAATTTGATTTTTGTCAAGATTGTTCGAAACCTCATGGAGCTTGTCGAGCTTCTTAGGGGGCTTCAAGCCATCGAAACTCGCTCCTCCGGACTTTTGCATCTGTTTGGTCTCATCTCGAGGGGAGCCAGTGCCCACACCGTTCCCATGGCCACCTTGGTTGGTGTTTCTATGGTATCGTTTTGGGCGGTTGGGTGAAAGCATTGGGCTCATATCGCCCGTTAGAGCGGCAGATGTCGTCTGCAACAGCACACTCGACGTTGGTCGCATGAGGTTTCTCGGAGAATTCGATGGGGTTGAAGCCAGAGCCCGAGCATATGTTGTCGGGTACGTTGGGGGTTCAGAGATGCTACTAGCATCGGGATTAGGCGTGCCAACACAAGGAGAATCAGGTTGTCCTTCGTTCCATGTGCCGGCCAGGATTGCTGCGGTATGATCCCGAGGAAAGCTTTTATGAGGGTCTGTTATTGCCATTGTATCGTATTGACACGGAGCGCAGCTCATGTTGACCGGGCTAGCAGCAAAACCGCCTTTTGCATCTTTCGGCTTGATATCAGCTCTCTTCAGGTCCTCCTGCCATCGTAAAAAGCGGTCCCTGGAGTTTTTGGAGACGAGATACTCGTTGGTAAAGGTTGCCATGCCGTGTTCCTCAGCAAAGAGCCTTGCTCCTTCACCAACAAGAGCGTTTGGGGGGACCCGGCGGAGGCTCAGGGGTTTGTTGCTCGTGTCCAAGATGAGCTTCGCCAATGAAATGGGGTTTCGGATATCTAGTAGAAGCGGCCTTGTTAGTTGGACATGATGGACGGCGTTTGTGTTGAGCTATGTAGATGGTACGATTGACTGACTTGGAACAGCTCCACAGGCACCACTGCGTCCTAGATGATCAACGATTGTTGCATCGCACTCGACGACGCCATCAATGGATAAATTGGAGCCGTAGCCCGCATTCGTTATCTCTTTGTCCTCGAGGATGCGAAGAGCAACTTCGACGGCCTCGGTGGCAGTGGCGCCAGCTTTTAGAAATTTCATGCCCATCTCGCAGGCCCTATTGAATGAAGCATCGAGTTAGCACATTAGAGTGGAAATCAAATGGGAGATTCGAGAGCAAGCTCGGAGAGAAACTTGACGGAAGAAGGGGATGCCTTACGCCACGCAAGCCTCAAGATGAACATGTTCGTTTTGATGACTATGGAAACCCGCTCCAGCATGGATAAAGATTGCCGGAACACTCTTGAGCTGTTTCTGAGTGAGGCCGAAAACGCGATCGAGTGCACCATCAGTTCCGTATGTAGTGTCAGCCATCATGGAGGAAACTTCATCGTCACAGCCGCTGCTCATGCTTTGGGTGCGAGGTCTCGTATAGAAAGTATACGAAAGAGCTGTCCAGAAAGCTGTGAAAAGAAGAGACAGTATTGATAATTGGGGGAAAGGAACGAAATAAGACGGGCTAGGACGATCAGATCGGCCCCTCTGAGAGGGAACGGAGAGAGTAAAGGAGTAAAAGGAATAAAATCTAGGAAGTGTTGAAGTTTTTTTTTTTGGACTTTTTAGGTGTGTGCAGAGAAATTGCTCTCAACACGAGACAATGCCACCGCCTTTTGTTCTGCCAGCCTACAGAGTGCAGTCGCTTTTCAACAGAGATAGCCGAGAAATTTTGCACCGAGCACGCAGGCGGCAGGCGAAGAAAGGCTGGGGCCGCGAGCGTCCTGAACCCTCAAAAGTTGGGGCTTTCTAAGTATCTGGAGACACCGTGAATATGGCAGGCGGATTCAAGAAAGAGTGTCGATATCGAGCTAAAGCAGTCGTCTTAGACCATCAGGGGGCCACAATGGGAGGCAGTGGCTTGAGGGCGCATTATGTGGTTGAGATTTCTGTAGGCGACGCCTTCCTTGATAAATCAGGAGGAAGCTCGGGTTTGTTGTATGTGTTTTTTCCACCTTGTTTGTGTTGCTTCTCTGTAGATGTTCATGGTATGGTTCGGGTCTATTCTATTTCGTGACCAAAAACTGCATCTCAGCAAATAGTCCTGAGATGTACGAGTGTCAATCCGTATCATGCATGAGACCCTTAAGGCATTAATTCACTGATGCAGAATGTAACAGACAAACAGACAACTGGGGAATCAAGCATAAACTGCAGCTCTTCCGATACCAAAACTCCCCAAACCGCAATGCCGTACAGAGCACCCAAGTCATGTATGTATCAGGGTCCCAAAAAGTGAATGGAAGCTATTCGCAGCATGACGTCGGAACCTTTGAACGCTGGCAGCTCCCCACAAAACCCCCCTTAAGCACATAAACCCCGGCTGCCCGGTAGCTGGCGGGGCTGGTGAGATTCGTCAGAGCAACTGGAGCTGCTGTGGTTTAGCGGTCTCACTCACTAACAGCGTGCCTAGAATTAGCTGAGCATCCCAAGCTAAAGCACGTTACGTACGTACGTGCCACTCCCATTCATCTCTCCCCACTTGTCCCTAGAGTCCAGCTGTCGACGCTCCGTTGCTTCGCTCTCTCGACTGCCAACTATCTCGACGCCTCACCGTCACGAGTCTGGGAGTTTCTGCCTGTGCTGCCAGCACCTTTTGCAATCATGGCGAACCAAACTCCCGCCGTTGTCATGGACAAGTAAGTCATGCCCTGCCCTCCTCCTCTCTCCTCTTGCCCCCCTCTCCTCTCCTCTCCCTAGACTGTTCCACCGATTGTCTTCCGTGACAACAGCCTGCGTCAAGGTGCTAACTCGAGACTCTCACAGCGGCACGGGCTTCTCCAAGCTAGGTATCATCTCGCCGTTCCTCGTATCCCGCCTCCTGAATTGAACTCGACTAACATGTGGTCATTCACCCGCCAGGTTTTGCCGGAAATGATTCCCCTTCATTCGTCTTCCCTACCGCCATTGCGACCAAGGCCGGAGCTGGTGGGGGTGCCGGAGGATCAGGATCGGGTCGTCCCTCCGTTGCCAACAAGCCCTCGTTCCTCACCGGAGGAGCTGGTCCCAGCGGCCACCTGAACTCAAAGCGCGGAACCGAGGACTTGGATTACTACATTGGCGATGAGGCCATTAGCGCCGCGGCCGGGCCCGGATATGGCCTCCACTATCCCATCCGCCACGGTCAGATTGAGAACTGGGTATGCGTCTGAAGAGCAGGAGATTACAAGGAGAACACGGTCTAACGGATATGTAGGATCACATGGAGCGGTTTTGGTCAAACTCCATCTTCAAGTATCTGCGGGTCGAGCCTGAAGACCACTACTTCCTCCTCACTGAGCCCGTACGTTTCCCACACACGACAACCCTTCCGGCTGGAACGGAAGACCAAGAACCGATTTGCTAACGATACGGTAGCCGCTGAACCCTCCCGAGAACCGAGAAAACACGGCCGAGATCTTCTTTGAGTCTTTCAACTGTGCTGGCATGTACATTGCCGTGCAAGCCGTTCTTGCCCTCGCGGCCTCGTGGACATCGTCCAAGGTCTCGGATCGATCGCTGACCGGTACCGTCATCGACTCCGGTGATGGTGTCACCCACGTCATACCCGTGGCCGAAGGATATGTCATTGGATCTTCGATCAAGTCGATTCCCGTTGCTGGTCGAGACATTACGTACTTTGTCCAGTCTCTTCTCCGAGACCGTGGCGAGCCCGATTCGTCCCTGAAGACAGCTCAGGAGATCAAGGAAGAGTACTGCTACGTCTGCCCCGACATTGTCAAGGAGTTCGCACGATACGACCGCGACCGCAGCCGCTTTGCCAAGCACGTGGTGACTCAGCCCGGTGGCCGCCAGGTTACTGTCGATGTTGGTTACGAACGTTTCCTGGCACCCGAGATCTTCTTCAACCCCGAGATCTACACGTCCGATTTCCTGACCCCGCTGCCCGTGGTTGTGGATGGCGTCATTCAGCAGTCCCCAATTGACGTTCGACGAGGTCTATACAAGAACATTGTGCTCTCTGGTGGAAGCACCCTCTACAAGGACTTTGGAAGACGATTGCAGCGAGACATTAAGCTGCTCGTGGATGCCAGAATCCAGGCTAGCGAGCAGCGCAGCGGCGGTGCCCGCAGCGGTGGACTCGATGTCCAGGTTATTACGCACAAGAGACAGCGACACGGCCCCTGGTTTGGCGGCAGTCTACTCGGTCAGACTCCCGAGTTCCGATCTTACTGCCACACCAAGGCGGAGGTACGTGGCACATATACCTTGTTCAAATATCATTTAATGGAATCGTGGCTAACATTTTTCTTAGTACCAAGAATACGGACCCAGCATTGTGCGAAGATTTGCTCTTCTTGGTGGCCCTGGCGGTTCATAGAGGGGTGTGTTATAAGCGGATTACGATATGGCGCGGGGTAGATACTAGGCAGATGATTTTTGTACTTGACAAAATATATACATTATATACACCTTGTATTGTGTATTATGGTGATGAGAATTGCGCGTTATTTATGTCGTTGTCTGTCATTTGGTGACTCATTGTAGGTTGTTGAAACTCTATCATGAGGATTGAGTGACAAGTTGCAAGCCAATGAGGTGAGTGGGTTGCCAAAGACAATGCAAACTACCCAGGTACAAGCAGCTACCTTGTTCACAATGAAAGATGATGGTTTCATCTCACACAAAAGGTCAAATATTTATATCATGTCTCATCAATTAACTCGTAAGAAAAGAAGCTCATCATAATCATACTTTACATCTCACAACACTCCGCCGCCATGTATATCGAAACAGCCCATGCAACCGCCCATACTCGCCACTAACCCACCCGCCTATATTCGCCCATAATGATATCTAAACCAATCACTTTTGTTTTGCTTTTTCGTTTTTTATAGTTGATGAATGGAGAAGAGCGTATTATCGTGTACCTCTTGCCTTTGCCCACTTATTTTGTAGGGTCAACGACGATGCGGCCGGCAATCTTGCCGTCGTGCATCAGAGTGTACACCTCCTGCAGCTGGCTCAGGCCAATCGTCTTGAAGGGCACGGTGATGAGGCCGCGGCGGAAGAAGTCGAGGGCCTCGGCAGTATCAGCGCGGTTGCCGACGTAGCTGCCCTTGATGGTGATCATGCGGATGACGGTGTCGAAGACCGGGGCGCTGAGCTGGGCGCCAGCGGGGAGACCGATGCACACGAGGACGCCCTTGGAGCGGAGGTACTGGGTGGCCTGCTGGAAGGGCTTCTCCTGGGCGGCGACGAGGAGGGCGGCGTGGGGGCCCTCGCCGTCCCGTGTGGCGGCGCGGACGTCGGCGACGAGGTCCTTTGTCTTTGTGAAGTCGACGTAAGCGGAGGCGCCGAGCTTGAGGCACAGGTCGCGCTTCTCGTCGCCGCCGTCGATGGCGATGGTGTGCAGGCCCATGGCCTTTGCGTACTGCAGGGCGATACTACCCAGACCACCACCGGCACCGACGACGGCAATGGTCTGGCCGGGCCGGGTGTTTGACTCCTTGAGGCCCTTGTAGACGGTGATGCCAGCGCAGAGAATGGGGGCGACGGCCTCGAGGTCGCACTCCTTGGGGATGCGGGCGACGTGGGCGGCCTTTGCGATGGCGTACTCCTGGAAGGTTCCGTCGACGGTGTAGCCCGAGAGCAGGGCCTTGTGGCAGAGCGGCTCGTCGCCGTTCTGGCAGTAGGAGCAGCTCAGGCACGAGCCGTTGAGCCACTTGACGCCGGCGTAGTCGCCAATCTCAATGTCCTTGACGAGCTCGCCGCGGGCAACGACGACGCCGGCACCTTCGTGGCCGCCGACGAGGGGCAGCTTGGTGTCGAGGGGCCAGTCGCCCATCATGGCGTGGAGATCGGTGTGGCAGACGCCAGAGTACTTGATGTTGACGAGGACCTCATCGGGGCCAGGCTTCTGGACGGGGATCCTCTTGTAGACGACGGCTGGGGAGAGAGAGAGACGATGTTAGCAATGGATGAATGGATGAGGAGAAGGAATTGGGAGTTTGGAGGGGTGAAAGCGTACGTCCACCGGTCTTTTCGACGACCTGCGCCCACTGCTCAGAGGGGATATCGATGCTGCCCATGATGGATGTTGGGAGTTGAAGTTGTAGATTGAATAGATGGGAAATAGGAATTGAGTCGAGGATTGAAGCTGTATTCAAGAAGAAATGTGAAGCTGAGAGGAGAGTCTGGAGAGACAAGCTATAGAGAAACGGTTCAATCCAGGAGACGAACCGGCTCCTTTATACTCGTTTCTCCTTGAAGCTCCTCAGCTACATCCCACGTACGAGTACGGCAGTGATATCATGGCTGATAGGACGCATCCATCTCGTTCGTCGTTCGGCTGGACGGACCGAAGCCATGATTGGTGTGACTTTCGCCTGTCCTGCACACAGTGGCAATCCCATCAGAAACTCCAGCGAAACACAATGCAAGATTGCAGAAAACAGCCCCAAAAGAACCAGCCGGCGTCGCACGCGTAGTCCGTTCGAGGCTGGTGATTTGATTTGAAGCGGCGTCGGAGAAACTGGAGGGCTAGTGTACAGGGGGGGCCCATGCAGTGTGTTGGAACAAGCTGCAGAAACAAGCCCCGCCGACCGCAGCAAATGTCATGCCATGGCGCATCATGCCATCAAACCATATCAGATGCATGCGGCATGCCACCTCGCGAAAAAAGCAAGCCACATCCTCATGTCCGCGCTGTCGAATTGGCCGTGATTTGCGCCGTTGATCCTTTTTTTCGATAGGTTGTCTCTTTGCGAGTGATGGCCCCCGCAGGCAAAAAGAACGCCCGGTCTCAACTCGTTTAGAAGCAGATCCTTGCTGTCGAAGAGTCACAGAAAACCCGTGTTCAATTGTAGTATGTTGTGTCGTCACACTGTTCCCGGTTCCTCTTTTTTTTAATCGGGCTTTCAATTAATCTCTTTATTCAAATTGATAGAGTAAAGGTTGTTATTTTACACAGTATCTCCAATTCTTACTGCATTGGGCAAGTACTGCATAGCCGTATAAGTCAGTATGATGCATTCTCAGTCCTGGTTTACTTCCCCATGCATCTATCGACTTTTACAATGTCACTCTGTGTACTAAAGTGGGCAGCAGTATACAATGTACCTCATGTAAGTTGACTCAGGTCAATGTTGTATTCTCACAACAAACTCTTCAACTCCGGTGCAGATCCCCATGCAACGAGCGACCAACAAAGACACGGGATGAAGCTGAAAAAGAAAGGTGTGCAGCGCTAGGTGCAACGGAATTCTTCAACAAGAGAAACCAAAGCGTCGGTCCTATCATTGCCCATTCTTCCTGCATGCCGGTGTCTCAAGCCGCTTCATCATACACAGCTAGCCAATGATGCCTAGATAGCTATACAAGGGGAAGCTATTCGTTGCTAAAGCTTTGACTTTACGCCAAGCCCAAGCTGTATCCTTTTCTTCCCACTGTGAACAGCCACCAATGCATCCAACATCTAGTTACTCGTACGTACAACCTACAGCTCAAGATAGAATGCTGAGCGGCACTCACGGGCAAAAGTGGGCTCCACGCCACGATGTTTCAAAGGCCGGAAGAGAGGGGAGGGGATCTATCTAGATGCAGAGTAGCGTCATGGAATCCGGGGATGGTTGGGAGGAGAAGGAGGAGAGCAAGGCCTCGAATCTCCGAGTGTCACGATAGGCGTGGGGTTAGACGAGATGCATGACCGGCTTACGTTGCAGGCATGGGGTTTTGACGGGTACGGGGAGAGTCAGTGCTTTGTTTTTTGCTTACCTTGCAGATTTGATACTTGTCCTTGTGACCGGTTTCTGGGGATGGAGTTGTGATGCTAGCAGGATGCTCAGAGGAAGTAGTACTATATGTGACACAACAAGCAAACAAACAAGCATACAACCAGAGACGCCTCAGAGGAGAGCATGATAGTCAATAACAAACTAATCAGAAGTATCAAGCTACAATCCTAATCAACAGTACTCAAGCTACACTCCCAAACATAGATCAGAGGGCTTGCTTCATTTCACCACCTCCAAGCCCCAGATCAGATCCATGACAAGCCAGCCAGCTCGGTATTCCTCTCCCGAAGCCGTCGTACAAACCCCCCCACAAACCCTCTCCTCTTCCCCAGAAAAACCAACCTATCCAGATCCAAAAAAGAGGACAGCTGCCTAGCCACCAAGATCCTTCCAACCCCATTCCCAGCAATACATCCTAGTAACACAAGCCGTCAATGCCTCAAATCTCCCCGTTCCGCCGATGGATGCGGGACCTGATAAGCTCTTCGCTCGAACGGATCTCTGTCTAATCCAGCCTACTTGATATTCGCGGGAGGCTTTCCCGGGCCACCATGCCCCTCTTGTTGTTAGCTCTATTTCCTTGTTCTTCCACTCTTCTCTTGTGAATGGACGAGGGGGCTTGTTTCGTCTTTCCCCCCCAGCTTTTTTCATAATCCGGGGTGCATAGTGCGGGTTGTGGCGCGAGTCCGACGGATTATTGGAACTACTACTACCCTGGACTATGTAGTTTATGCACTGGGCTGGGGGAACGAAGCGTCTAGGTTTCCAGCCGTCGACGGTCCGGCTCTGCGGAGGGCAGATTTGCGGAATGCGGGGGAGAAGGGGGAGATGGGCCTATAATTTTGGTGCCTTGTAGATGGAAGGATCTTCATCTTCAGCGGGCGGGCGTTGGGGATGTTGGGGGATGCGATTATTGGTTGGCATCCGCGGGCAGGATGGGATGGAGATGGTATACGAGTGCTTTGCCAGGCACATGGCCAGTAGTAGCCAATGGCCCTCTCGAGTAGACTTACAAATCATCAAATCCCCCTTCTCAGCAAGATTAATGCATGCCTCTTGTATAGAGTTGCTACAGGATATACTCGTCCTATCCCTGCTGCTTCTGCTATCTCTGCTCTTTGTCCTGTCACCTCCTGTTCTTGTTCCCTACTATGTGTATATGCTCTTTACATCTGACTCTTTCAACCGAACAGCCTCGTTTTACTCAGTCAACATCCAGACATTCTACTCCAGCAAATCCGAAACAAGACACATGGACAAACACACATCACAACACACTCGAACATCACCTCGACGAACCTCGCATCCTCTCGCAAAGAATGCGAAGCCTTCAAATTCCATAACAGGACTCGTGAATTCATTTCATTAATAAAAAAAAAAAAAGAGACAAAGCGCTCAAATCTTTGACGTATAATAGCAGCCAAAAAAGCTGTCCTCTCCCCCGCCTTCTCTCTCTCTCTCTCTCCTGTTCTACCACCCTATCATGTCTTAGGCTCCCTCCCTCTACGCAGCAGCGGGAATCTCAATCGACTTCTCAATACCATCGGCCGTCGCAGAGTTAATCTTCTTGCCAGTCTTGGCAATCTTGGTCAGGACCGTCTCGTAGGGCAGCGCAGTGACGACCTTTGCGCTCTGGTTCTCGAGGGAAACCTCGTAGCTCTCGACGCCTGCAACACACACACACACACACACACGTCAGTCCCTACAGAAAAAGAAGATTTAGAAAAGGAGAAAGCAACATACCGTCAAGCTTCTTGAGCACGCGGTCGATGGCGCCGGAGCAGCCGCCGCAGGTCATGGTGACGTTGAACTCGTAGGTGTGCGTGTCGGCCATTTTTGCTGGTGGTTTGTAATCTGGCTTATCTGAACGGATAAAAAAAAAAAGGCCAAATGCTTTCTGCGACGAATGCGAAAGAAGAAGGAAGAGGTAAATAGCTTGTGGGTTTTGGAATGATGCAGAAGAAGAAGAAGAGGTGCGAGCGTCGGCTTCTCTTTATGAAGGGGCTGACAGATGACACAAAGGTCCGATTAATAATTGCTCTTCTAAGATGGATATCAGAGAAAAGCGCATCGCCAAAGACCAAAAAAAAAAAAGGCTGCTCGTCACTGAAGCGGGAATTGCGCCACACCAAATAGAAGGGCTCTAGTTATTGCTGTAACTCTGCCCGTCCCAAGGGGGGGTTTAGAATACAAGTACTAGATACTTGCTAGTCTAAGTGCTTGTTGCCTTTGATTGAGTGCAATGAGGGAGATTTGCGGAGGTAGAGGGTACCGCCTGGGAAAACAAGCGCCCCGCTAGACGGAGCTTTGGGGGCGGGATGTGAAACTTGCTCACGGCGTTGGATTGAAAGTATTTTAGTGAGAACATGAATAGGAGAAAGACGGCGGAAGGGGGGCTAGATGAATTACGAATTTGATGTGTTGGTTTGTATGGATATGTAATTGCCCCCCTTTATTCGGATTTGATTCACGTCGTTTTGAGGCCGTTTCGCCGGATTGCGTCATTTGTGCCTGGTCCTGTGGACGTATCGTCACTGTCTCAGTCTCAGCTCTTACTTACACGGAGACATGCAATGAATCAGTTATGCGTTGGTCATCACCATAAGACAGCTACGGAGGGCTAATTAAGGTTACCATAAAGAATCAGAAATCATTCATTAATTACTCATAAGACTAGATGCTCGTCATACATACAATTCACACACGAATACACAGCAAAGCAAACAGTCACAGTCACATATACATCGTCTCCTCCAAAGACAAGATATCAAGACACCAGACAGCATCATCAAAGCCTAAGCCTAGAACCGCGACTCAACTTTTTGCAGCGTATCCTGCAACGCCCAATCATTCCTCGCCTTCTTGCTCATCACCGCCTCCGCCTGCGTCTTCGTAAACCCCCTCGCCTCCACCGCCGGATTATACCCAAGCCCATTCACCTCCCCAACCGCCTTGGAATCCAACTTTGGCGCAAATCCCCCGTCCGCACGTCTGTACACCGTCACCACAACAGCACCTCCCAAACCGAGGTTATGTTGCAGGCAGTATCGCGTGTTGGGGACATTCCGGTTGTTCGCCCACCCGCGCAGGTGCCAGACCAGCTCGGCGCACTGCGCGATGCCCGTGGCGCCCAGCGGGTGGCCCTTTGAGATGAGCCCTCCGGACGGGTTGACGAGATACTTGCCGCCGTACGTGATGTCGCCCTTGCGCACCAGCTCGTGCGCCTTGCCCTTGTCGCTCAGCCCGAGGGCGTCAATGGCCACCATCTCGTTTGCGCTGAAGCAGTCGTGCAGCTCCACGACTTGCACGTCCCGCGGCGAGATGCCCGCCTCGCCCGTCGCCGTCTTGACCGCGTGCTGCGTCATCTCGTAGCCCATCAGATCGATGGCACTGCGGGAGAAGACACTTGCACCGTCCGTCGCCAGACACTGCCCGGCAATCTCCACGGCCTGCGACTTGAGATGCGGCCGCTGGTCGAGAAACTCCTGCGACACCAGGATCGCCGCCGCACCGCCATCCGAAGTAGGGCAGCACTGCAGCTTGGTCAGCGGATCGTGGATGGTAGGCGACTTGAGCACCTCCTCCAGCGTGTACACCTGCTGGAACTGCGAGTACGGGTTATTCGGCGAGTGAGCATGATTGACCCTCGCAATCTCCGCGAAATCCTCCGCCTTGGCACCGTACTTCTCCATGTACTCCCTTCCAGCATTGCCAAACATCTGCGCCGCGCCCGGAGCGTTCGTGACGCCCCTTGTCTCGGCCATCATCTTGACCGTCGTGCCCGTCGGGTTCTCGCGGTCCTTCCAGAAGCTCTGCAGGCTGCCCGGGTTCATCTTCTCGAAGCCCACCACCATGACGCAGTCGGCCGCCCCGTTGGCGATGAGCGTGCGGCCCATGGCCAGGCCCGTCGAGCCCGTCGAGCAGTTGTTGTTGACGTTGTACACGGGGATCTTGGTCAGCCCGAACTGGTAAAAGACGCGCTGCCCGCAGGTGCTGTCGCCGTAGCAGTAGCACGCGATGCCCTGGTCCACGTCGTCGTAGCTGATGTGCGCGTCCAGCAGCGCCTTGACGCCGGCCTCGTAGCCCAGCTCCGTGTAGTCGACCTTGCCCCGGGGCTTGATGAACTTGGTCATGCCCACGCCGAGGACGTAGACGGGCGACTTTTGCTTGGGAGCCATGGTGCTTTGGTGTTGTGATATATTAGTACCTGATATCCTCTGTTTTTGTGTTTGTATGTTTCGTTGTTTTTCTTTCAACCCATCAGAGCCTTCGTAAAACTACTACCAAGGGCAGTACATATATATGTCCCCCTTTGATATCGGCGTATACGGAGTAAAAGGACTATCGGCAGTTTATATGCACGTGAATGTATGCATCGTGGCAGAATGCGGGGGAAACACCGTTGATCGTACCTTGGGATCCGGGGCAGCGATGCCGAGGTACTGCGGGCCGTCCAGCCCGTATTAGTACCCGTTTCTGTTTCGAGGTGTTGGTGGAGCGATCAAACTGCCTGCTTCGTTTCCATGGGGTTTTAGCTTCGGGGCCCGCCACAATCTTAATCCGAGAGTAACCAATCCCGTAAGCTACGGAAAGGCAAAAGGGGAGTCATGACAAGAGGGATGTCGATTGATTTTTAATGAGCCTTGGTGTTATACACGTGAGACGGAATGGATTAAAGGATTACAAATTGGGGCTTCGAAGGAACTCGGCCGAGCATTGTCAGTGCGGCGGTGCAGAAGTGGGCTGGAAGGAATTTATACCGACTCACCGGCCGAGAGTCACGGATCCGATCAAAGTATATCGGCCGAGTGGATGGATTGATGCAAAGATGCCCGAATGGCAGAAGGATGGAAACACGTATTTAAAGGGCATTTCCAGACGGCGTAGGAGTTTTGTAAAAGTTCATAGGCACATTCATCCTTCTATTCAGACAGACAAATTCAAACAAAAAAACATACTTTTATTAATTGCTGCCTTGGTTTCACTTACACGCACGACACGATACCTTCATCTCAACCACATATAATATACACCTTCCCACTCCCCAAATCAACAACTGCACAAACGTCTTATACTTCTCATATCAATACAACATGCACATCTTCATCTCTGGAGCTACAGGTCGCAACGGCCGCATCGCCCTCGACAACGCCCTCTCCCGCAACCACACTGTCACCGTCCTAACCCGCAACCCATCCTCCCTCCCCTCCAACCCAAACCTCACCATCATACAAGGTACGTTCTCACAATCCCACATCTCCCAAGTATAAAAATACCACAAACTAACCCCTTATTCAATACAGGCTCCCCCTCCTCCCAACAAGACGTACAAACCGCCCTCTCAACACCATCCCCCCCCTCCTCAATCCTCATAACCCTCAACCAGCGCCGCACCTCCGACAACCCCTTCGCCCCCTTATCCAAAGACTCTCCCCCCGACCTCCTCGCAAGCACAACAAGCGTCCTTCTCGCCGCAATCGCCGCCACACCATTCGCACATCCTCCCAGGATCATCGTAAACTCCATCTTCGGCGCTCGCGAGTCATGGAAGAATCTCAGCTGGGCTTTTCGCGCTGTCTTGGACCACAGCACTATGAAGTTTGCTGTCAAGGATCATAATAACACGGATATCTTGATTCGTGAGAGTGGTGTGCAGTTTGTTTTTGCGAGAGCGCCGAGATTGACTGAAGGACCGGCTGCCAAAGTCAAGGTGTGGCCTGATAATGGTCAGGGATGTGGCTGGAACGTGACTCTGAGTAGGGAAAGCCTGGGAGCATGGCTGATCACGGCGGCAGAGTCCAATGAGTGGGATGGCAAGTCGCCGGTGTTGACCAACTAAACGGCCATTGTATCACAGAATGTTTTTCACTTTTATGGAGTAAAGAGCAGTAACAACAGTATAATAGCAATGTATTAATCAGAGGCCCGCCATCCATATTGTGATACGGGTTGGCCATACTTTTTGCCTATAAATATCCACCCTCCCTTTATTGTACATATACAACTAAATGAAAAAAAGGATAACAAAAGAAGAAGAAGAGGAGGAGGAAAAGCCCCTTCACCTTGCTCCAAACACTAACGCGCGTAGGGTATCTCCTTCTCTCTCTCACTTTCTTATGAGAAACCAACCAGAATGTGACCGACCATGTTTACTCAGAGCCAATACTCGCCAATCAGTAGCCTCTATATATGAGGAGGAAACCCAATGACCATAACGTTCGTCACTCGTTCAAGCCGTAGAAGAAGACAAAAATAACCATAATTAAGAGAGGACAAACATGTAAAAGACAAAAGATGCGAAGAAATAGATAAACGGAAATCAAGGCAGAATCAAGTAGACGTACAGAACCATCAAGGGCGGGCTAGAAAAGTCGGAATCAATCCCAGCCATCCCACATTATCCAGCCGCCCAGTTCTGTGGTAGGATCCGGAAGGCCTCCCATGCTGTAGCCTTGCTGCACGTAAGGCATCCTACCATGAGAATACGCGTCATTCGCGCTGCCGAGGTATAAACTGCGCAGCTTATCTGCCGTCACGTTGGTGGCCCTCAAGCAAGCATCCAGCAAGCCAAATAAATTGTTGGTAATCTCTTCGCTTCGAACATCGGCCTTTCTTACGCTCTCCAGCACAACGGCAATGCACAGAACGTCTTTTACATCACTGCCGCGGATAAGTCCAACTAGGAGATCAATTGTCTTCTGCACGGTGCCAATCAGCCGCGCAGGCGTCCACAGCATCAGGTCGTCCGGTATGTACCCCGGGAAATCATCCACAGGGGCCGGCGAAGACCGAATCCCATGCTGATCGAGCATGACGGTATCAGCAGAGGGCCGAATAGTCGGCCTGATAAAGTAGCAAACGCTCAGGGACGCCTGGACAATGTCTCGCCGTAGCATCTGCACGTACATTTCGGCAACATCCTGAAAGTGAGGCAGATTGGGATCGACCTCGTCAATGTATTTCAAAATGACCATGCAAGACCGCAGGTAGGCCCGTGAGATTTGCGTTGGAGCTTCAGGGGCTGCCATGGCAAAGGGTCGGTACAAGGCCAGCAAAGGCCGCCGCACGTGCATATCAAGAATGACGCGATTTCTCCAGAGCCTGCTCTTCTGCGCATCGCTGAGGGTTGCATGCCGCGGGAAGATGTAGTTGATGTCCTCGAGGAAGCGGTCGAGCTTTCCGCCTACGTCTAGCACCTCTTGATAATCACGAATAGTGTCGATGCGGTTAATCATGTGCGCCACTCTCATCCGCGTGGGAAGAGTCATGACCGTATAGACCTGAATCTGGCTGTCTGTTGCTTGGTCCAGGGGGTGAGATGGCGGCAACTCAGTCATTTCTGGGTAGAGGTCGACGTCGTTGAGATTCCGCGGCGGTCGGCAGGAATAGTCGCCATCTCGAGTGAGGCAGGGCATGTTGGCAGCAATCGACATGTACAAGTCCATGTCCAGGACCGTGAACCACAGCCTCCTTCGGATCTCGCCGTGGAACACCGTCATCCGTGGTTCAAATTCCGAAGGATCTCTGTGGAGCCCCATGGACATTGCCATGCGTACGACGAAGCCCAGATGATTCCACGAGTCTTGTGCCCGCGGAATAATCATTCTCTTGGCCAGTAACAACAGCACTTCGACCTGCAGCGTGGCAAGCTCCACGAGTTGCTTGCCTTTGAGGCTGTCCAGCCATATTCGAATCAACGCGCAAGCAGTCGGGATGTGCACGCCCTCTATGCGTTCTTGGTGGGCCAATCCCCTTGATTTGGTATCGAATCGAGACGCCACTGCTAATACCGACAGCATCTGTGGCAGGAAATGCTCAGCCTGCGGGTTGCCTTGCCAGTATTGGTTATACTGTTCCACGAATGTTGGAGTGTGAAGGATTCTAAACTGGGTCTCCGAGGTGTCGAGATAGGCGGCCAGCAGGCGATCACAGACTGCCCTCTTGGGCAAGATGTCCGTCATTCGCTTGTGTATGGGCATCATGGAATCCACAAAGACGGTGATGGGGGTCAACGACTTTGTCAATTCACCTCGTAGATGCTTATGCAGGGCTTCAAAGCTGGTAAAGGGCTCCCGCTGGAAGTTGTGTGCCACATATGCCTTTGCATCGTCAAACTAAAACACGGGGGAGCGTCGAGAGTCAGCTTCTTGTTGGCACAATATCAAAAGAATCGAAAGCAAAACTTGCCCCTCCGACACACGACTGATCCCGACTTACCAGATTCAACAGCACCCGGGGGTCGTTCTGCCCGAAATATCGGGTTCGCAAGGCCCCGCGCTTCACTGTCAGTCCCCGTATAGTCTCTGGTGGTGCGGCGACGATCCTGCCGCCGCCGAGCTCGGCCCTGCTGGGGCTTCGCACGAGGACCTGCTTCTCCAGCCGCTCCATGCGTATGGAGAGCTCCTCGAGCAACGGCAGGCTGGTAGAATCGCCCGCCTTGTTCGGTCTGGCGGCGCCAGCATCGCTGTACGTGCTGCCCAGCCCCGGGAGAGTGCTGTGCGAATAGTTGCGCTTGGCTGGCCGGCCTGGCTCAGCTGCCTCTGCGTCTGAGCCCTCGGACAGGTTGGCCGAGTCCTGGTCGGGCGCGTACTTGCAGGGACGGCTCGACTTTTGGCACTGCGAGCAAGGACAGAGGCGATCGCATCGCAGCTTGCGCTTCCGACACTCTGTACACGACTTGACGGGTCTTGGCCGCTTGACGCTGCGCTGTGGTTGCTGCTGAGGTTGTTGATGCTGCGGTTGTTGCGACTGCTGTGACTGCGCCTGCGACTGCGCCTGCGACTGCAGCTGTGACTGTGAATGTGACGCGCCCAAGTGATGCTGGTGCGGCGAAGGCTGCTGAGACATTGAGGAAGTGTCGTAGGGACTTGCCCCTTCGCTGGCATCGACGCCCATGGCTGGCGACTGAGCCACTCCCGGCTCGGTGATGGAAGGATACGTATGCATTGAGGCCATCCGATGGGCAAGATGGGGCAAGAGAGATGGGATATGCGAGATGGCTGGGCGGCCGAGTGATTCGGCCGATCGGAGAAGGGGGAGAGAGGGTCGACTTTTTGAAATAGTATGTGCTTTGTGATGTCAAGGAGACGGCACGCATACAAGTCGCTTATCTAACGGCAGCACGCCAACGCCAAACATAACGGACAGGAAACGGCAACACAAGGAGGCAGGAGACGCAAAGGACTGCAGAGGAGTGGGATAGGGATTGGAGGAAAGACGAGGACGACGGAGAAGGGGGGGGTGTGATTGTAGGAAGTGGCTTGAAGAGAGAGCTTTTGGTCTGTGACTTTTGTCTCTTGTGAACGGGTTGTCTTTGGTTGAGCCTCAATCTCCCTCCCTCTCTCTCTCTCTCTCTCTCTCTGCTGCTCATACAACACTCTCTCTCACAGCATGTACAGCTCTCCGGATCTTCCTATCTCTGCTTTGTCGTCAGACGGAGAAAAAGAGACGCAAGTCCAGCTCAATCCGTGCAGCGGAAAGCTCCGAGGCTGATGATGCGTCGTCACAGCTTTCGAATTTTGACTCGCAGAAGTGTCGCCGTCCTTGCGTCGGCGATGGTGAGGTAGTGATCGGCGGTTGCTTGGCTCGAAACCAAAACCAAACTGGGCCCCCATGCCAGGACGCCGGAGTACTCCGTTGGCTTGCTTAAATTTTTCTCTTAAATCTCCCTCTATTTTTTCCCGGCCCAGACGCCAGCACCAGCACCAGCACATGCCAGCAGAGCTGGGAAACTAGTTTGAAGCCTAGCTTGCGGAAGTGTGAATGGACTTTAGCGAGGCTTTTGGCTCGGCCGAACCATGACCCTGCAGCGCTGTCGAAAGGTGGGGGGCGCCCCCAGCCCGCGAAAAGGCAGAATAGTTTGACCGGGCACAAAGTTAAGGTAGCAGTAGCTGTGCTCCGTAGCAGTGGATGTACTAGTAAGGAGTCGGACGTTGGTTGAATCTGGATTGGACTTGGACAAAGACCCGATCATCAGACGGTGGCCCAGGATCAGCATCAGTCAGTTAGGATCCCCGGAGCTGGCCGACACGTGACGGGACACGGGTTTGGCGATTCAACGACGTCGTTTGTTTGTACTCGTACAGCAGACAGATGGACAATTCGCTTCACAGTTTAACTTGATGGATGTTTGTCTGATCTGGCTCTGCTGTATCAAGGCACTCACAAACCATGGGATTCATTGTCCCTTCATGAAACATCAGGCCTCCAGCTCCGTCCAGCTTTGATCCCCCCAAGGCTCCAGCTCCGTACGGGCTAAACAATTTGGTCAACTCCGTAGCTGCATTGCTTGCAAAAAAAAAAAAAAAAAAAAAAAAAAGCGGCAAGGTACATTACATGGCACATATGCAGCTAACGCGCAGGCTCCAGGTAGACGGGACATTTCTGCTGCTCCCCCAGCAATCAAGCCCGTTCCGTTTGGCGTACTGGTAGCGTATCACCCGCTAGCATCAAAGCGGCAGCGACAAGCTGAAACTCTACTCTATAATTATCTCCAACGCATCATCCCCCGTCAGCACCGCTCCCACTGGCCCCAAAGCATCGCATCAATCATACGTGATATTGTCCAGATCGAGTCAATGCCGTCAAACAGGCCATTAGCGCGCCGCTCCGGCCATCTTCCATCCTACCCCCTGGCTGGCATTTCTTCAGCGCCTTTGCAGCCGCACTCCTACTGTACACGTACAGCCCATGGGTGGTCATGTCACATCGTGGGACCGACCTCCGGTGGTGGAATTGGGCAACGCGCGCCGTGCCTGCACCGTGCAGGACCGGAGCATTGCGCCAGACTGGGCATGATGGAAGAAGGAAAAAAGAATCCCAAAGAAAAAAAAAAAAAGGGCTCCACGCCCCATCCCATGCTCGCAACTCATTCTCCATCACGTCTCGTCTTCCCCCCCCCCCAGGCGTCAAACCGCTTCCAGGGACCCTTTAGCAACGGTGGTTGGCTAGTGTACCAGGACCAGACGCTATTTCGGCCGTACACACGGGCGAAAGCTCCGGTTCTGGGCGGCCAAACCACCCAATAGACGTCCCCTGCCGTTGGGCCCCCTAGCCGGAGCAGCACCTTCGAATGGAGTTTTCCGTCTTTTTCGTTTTGGCTCCTCCCATCGCTTTTTAGTGCTGCCTTTAGCCCATCCCTCAGCAGTAGTTCGCTCGTCCCGGCCGAGAGCTGCGACCCCCGGGGCCGGACAAATCGCGTCTCCTGTTACCGCTATTGGCCGCTCCGTAAATGTACCTATGCAAGGCCCACCAGTAGCCTTGGGATCGTCGATGCCACTAACGTCCAGCGACGGGCACAGTACATGCCCGATGCCCGCCTGCACTGTGCACTGTGCACTATGCTCTTCATTTTCAATGGATCAAATGGAATCAATCCGTGGATGGATCAAATGCCCTTTTTCGTTGACATTTTGCCAGGCACTTCGTATAGCAGCCCAATTCCGTCGTGCTGTTTTTACGCGTATATGCCCGTGTTCGTGCTCCGTGCTTGCAAAAGAGGGCCCGAATGCACAGCAACGCAGCCACGGGAATTCTCTCTCTATTCTTTTCTCGCTCCTCGCTCTTTGCTCTCTAACAGCGAGTCAACAACCCGTCCATTGGACATGGCATCAAAAGTCCCCCCCAGTCCAACCTCCCTCCTATGCCGCGGCAATGGCTTCCCCCTTTGTTCACACACACACAGCCCACCCCCACCCCTTCATTTTTGTTTTCTGTCCGTCTTGCAGCCCGCCTTGGCCTTGAGCCCTCAAGATGGCGGTTTAGCCGTTGCAGCCTCCTTCTCAATGGCCCGGGTGACGGCTGGGTGAGGGACGCGGCACGTTTCAAGCCACGGTAAGCATCATTTGATTATGTGCCCTTTTGGCTGGCTGGCGTGCGTCGTTGCTCCGGTGTTTCTTAGTCTTATCCATTTCTTTCCCCTTCTGTCCCCTTTCCCCCCTGTTCGCTAAAGATGGCATGCCGCACGGGATACACTCGCATTGCCGACTCTTCGGAGTTGCAGGCATCAGTTTAACAAGAAGAGTAAAAAACGGGCAATCGGCCGAGATATGTACATACTTGCCCAAGCCCTGTTTAGCACAAGCCTTTGTTGTTGTTTTTTTCTCTTTTCCTTTTCCCTTTCTAGATTCTACCCTCCTTCGTTCCTGTGTGTGCATACAGTAGTCATCCATCAATTCACTTCTGCCCCCCATCTTCAAGTTTCGAGGCAACAACCAGTTCTCTCACTCTTTGGCCTCACTTCTTCCTCCCCCCTCGGGAACTCACAGTGCCTCTTTTTTTTCGGCCGGAATGTATAAATAGATTCCGGATTCAAAGTGATGACGGTGGATCCCGCCTCCCGAGCCACTCAGCCTTTGTCTTGCCGCCTCGAAACGGCTTCGCCCTATGGCAAGGCCAGGCCATGGCCACCCCCAACACACACGAAAATATCGCAGCCCATCACCCCGTTGTAGTAGTATGTAATGTGTGCTTACTGTCATCTCTCTGCCCTTGATTGGACCTTGGTGCGCGGAACCAAATTCCGTCTTCTTTTTTTTTCCGAGTTCCGATAAAGCGAGTTAGACTCTGATCCCTATCTCTTCGATGTCAACCCCCCCCTTGTCAACAAGCGACATGGACGCCAACGGTTGCGGAACTCCGAAGAGATATAGAGGCTCTTCTCAAACAAGGAAAACGTTGTTTAGGAATCTCCGAAGAAGAAGAAAAAACGCCTAGTCCTTGTCCAAAACTGCGAATTGCTGAGCAGTTATCTCAAGACAGCGCCTTGTAACCCTTCCGTCACCGATGACAAGAACCCTTGAACAAGTTGCAGATGCGAGTGCTTACAAGTCCACGTACATACTGCCCCTGGCCCTTCCGTTCCGCCATTCTTCGCATTTAGTTGCCAGATGTGTTGCTAGGAGGACGGGGCTTACATACATACAGCAGACCAGCATTAACTTGATAGAAGGACGGGCTTACATACATAGTACATACATAGACCTACATTAAACTTGATAGTCGCCATTTCTATAATTACTCCTCCTACCCGGACGGCGACCACAAATCCTGCTAGTGCCATGCTCGGGTTTCTGCAGTGACGTTCTAGACACGTGTTATGGTATGATATGACTTGCTTTGAGGCACAGACACGGACACGGGATACGCACAAGAAGGCAACGGAATCCCATCGGCAGTTGCTTTATCCAACATGTCATTTCTCACCCCCTGTCAATTTGGGCCTATTCTTCCATACAAACGAGATATTAGTAGACGCAGTAATCGCGGTCCGCTCAGCGATACACATGCATATACCGCCTGTGAATGTGAATTACACCGAAAGCCCATCAAGGGCCTCAAAGATTCGCCGCCCATTATTCCCGCCGACCTTCTTCGGCTGGCCACGACCCTGGAAGGTCTGCAGTCCCCGAGCCGTCCTCCTCCTCCTCAGGATGCACGTCGTCGTTATCTCTAGATGCCTCCTCGCCTTCCCTCGTATCTGCTGCATCAGCCTCTCTGGCACCTCCAAATCCGAGCATCTGGATGAGCGCGGCCACCATCCCCCGATCTTCGCTGCTCACCGGCACCTCGGCTACGTCATCGCCGTCCTCAGCCTCGCCATTCGCACCAAAAAACGCTCCGTCGCGAAGCTGCTCCATCAGAGCATCCTCGTCCTCTTGAGGCGGAGGCCCCCGCCGCGCGAGAAGCTCTTCCATCTGGGCAATGATGCCGCCGAGGCGCGCTGGGTTCTGCCGCTGCTCGCGCCAAGGGAGCCTGCATCCTTCTCCAGTGAAGATGTTATCTTTCTCTGCCGGCGGCAGGGGATCGAATTCGTAGTTGGGTTGTTGTTCTAGCATGCCCCGCGGCACCAGCGCTAGGAGAGATGTCTGCCCGTCAATGTAGGCCATTCGAGCCACGCCCAGATCAATCGGATGCTCGTCCTTTGGTAGAGACTTTGCGTCCACCCGGTCGATACTCTTGGCCACATCCAGTAAAAGTCGTGTTGCTTGTGGATTGTTCCACAAATCTTTGGATTGGTACAGATATAGTTTCACCCAGAACTCGGTGGCTTCTGTCTCGCAACTGATGCCCCAGACAGACGGTGGGGTGTCGACGTTTAGAGCTTGGAACAGCGCGCAGTATAACCATGGTACTCGCTGCATCCCTTCGATGAGATACTGTCTTGCCTGCTGTTCGTCGCCTATTTGTAGCATTGCCAATACCCGGCTCTGCAGGATATACACCGTGTCGTCTCGGCCGCCTTCCGTGTCTAGCTGGTTCAAGAAGTCTAGAAGCCACTTCGATTCGTGCGCTCTGATGGCCAAGAAATGAATCAAGTGCCTCATCGCATAAGGATCACTACGGTCTAGAGAGTAGAAAAGCTTCGCCCACTCCAGTGCCGTCCTGTAGGTACCTTTCCTTACGAGGCTCTTGATGTAGTGGTACCCTGCTAGCCAAAACTGACGGTTCTCTGGCCTCCTAAAGTCCATGCGAGCCATTCCTAGTTCGAGACTCTGTTTGAAGGACGAGGGGGCTACTCGTCCGAAACTAAACAAGGCGCGCTCACACAGCTCTGCAGCAAGTGCCATGTTCTGATCTTGCTTTGCCACACTACTCACTTGCAGCAGCGTTGAGACGTGATAGGCTGTCCCATATATGTTAGCATGGTTTTTCCAAACAAATGGGGGTTATCGCGCTTCTTACGAAATTGAGTGAGCAGATGCACCATTCTCATAGGATCTCCCATCTGCACCTGTGCAAAAAACAAAGCCTGGATTTCATCGTATTCCGGGGCATGGGCATAAGTGTACTCGATTCCATCGGCCGTCTTGCCGAGCTCTTTCAGGGTCAAACCCCCGGTGGTACTCATTGGCCAGTGCTCTCTTCCCTGGATGAAGATGTTGCGTCTTCTAGACACTTCAGGGAGCTTGCGAGAATTTGGCGGTCCTCTCAGGAACGTCTCCAAGTCCACCTGTTGCTGCATGATTCCATGGCGTGCCCCACGACGCTGCTCCTCTTCTTCAGCGTTTGCCGACTCAATCGTGTCTCTACCGAACAGGTTTCGCATCTCATTGATGGCCTTGAGATTGTAGAGGTTAATCTTGAAAAGTCCTTGGGGTGTGGGAGCATTGCCGGTGGCGGATCCTGTCTGGGGGTTTTGCTCAATCTTCAATTCCTTGATAGCTCTGTCGATCTCATCATCCTCGCTTTGCTCGGCTTCGGGGGCCGGAGCAGCTTTCTTGGTCTTGCCCTTCTTCTTCTTCTTCTTCTTTTTCCTGCCAGTGGCTGCAGTGACAGGCTCTTCCACGGGAGCTTCTAGTGTTGATGCTTGATCAGGTTCCTCGTGGGCATTGTCATCGCCTTCATCCTCATCATCATCCTCTCCCCCAAGTGCAGCAAACAGATTCGCCCGAGGTTTTGCCACTACGGGAGCAATCTCGTCATCGTCTGCATCGTCATCACTGTCTTCAGGTTCTTGGACAGTCTTTGCTTCCAGTTCCCTCTGCTTCTGCAGCTTCCGAAGCTGTCTTGTCGACATTTCTGAAGTGTGCTCTGGGGAGAATGGGGTAACGTAAATCCAAAATACAGAGAAGAGGAAAATATGTCAAAAGAAAAAGAAATAAAATGAGAAGTATTTATTTGTAATACAAAATCCAGAAAGGCTCCTGAAACTTGAACTTTTCCAAATGCTGTGATGGCTTCCGTATCGTTCGACTAGACGTCAGAGGATATTGAAATGGTTCAGGTTAGTTTGCGCAGGCAACTGGACGTAGGGTTCGTTGATATGCGTCACGCCGCCTTGAACCTAGCGGGGCTGAGCGGCAGAACCCACTTGCTCCGTTTGGCTCCATCTTCACAAACTCCAATTTTCGCCATGACAGCTGATAGTTTTCACGCCCATCGTTGAGTTTGCCACTCATCTCACTGCGGGTTTATCCGAGCCTTGTTGCTTTCAAATGCACCACCACATCTACTGAGTAATTCTCATCGTGGCACTTGGGAGTGGGGAATTAATCCTCTTTCATTTTCTTAGTAGCGGGCTAGAAAGTTGCTTGCCCACTACGAGGTACTAACTCATTAAACTTCATTCTGTCTGATTATTCTTAACCAGACCCCCGTGCTTCATATAGAAGCTAATACAGGTTCATTATATATTCGCATGCTTATCCCCAGCCTCAATTTTCAGTGAAAGACTCCGGCTTATTCCTAAGCGCCCCCCTACTCCTGGTCGAAAAGATTTTTTTTTCATTCATCATGTCCCCTCATGATTCATGGAATGCAATGCCTGTGCCCCCCTTGAAACGCAAACCGAACTCCGGCGTCGTCGTCGAGTTCCATGACCAGTGCAAACCGTAGCTCCTATCCTGAGCTGAAAGCAAATCAAACATGAATAATATAAGTCTTCGCGGCTACTGTAAAGTAGCTTAGAAGAGGCAAACATTGAAGAATTTTGGTACATTGGTGCAAGTGAATTAAGAGGAATATTGGGAGAATGCGAGCTCAAAGTCGCACCATGAGCTCATTGGTAGTTGACGTCGTTGTGTAGTTTCATTCGAGAGACTTGTATGGCGAATTGTTCTCGGGGGTTGTAGCCCTTGAAACTATTCGGAATTGCCATGCCAAATATATCTTACTGGCCAGCGGCAGTTGACTGATACTGAGGACGAGGACCTCCTCGTCCACCACGACTGAAGCCGCGACCGCCTCCTCTAGTTCCGCGTCCGCGACCTCGTCCACGGTAGTTTCGGTATCCACCGTCGACGCTTCCTTGGCCAAACGTCTCAATGTTTCTGCGCTGCTCCTCGCCGCGCCACTCGCGTCCGCCAGGTTTTTGGCCATTGTTTTCGGCTCTCTCCTTCGCTTCGCTGGAGATGTTGTCGAAAAAGGACGTCGACTTGTTGTATGCCACAGGAGTGGTGCCATCTTGGGTCTCTGAGCCTTCTGTTGCAGACGCGGCAGGAGCCTCGTTCGACGGAGAGCCCCCAACGGCTTCCTTAACAAAGTCTTCCTTGTTAAACTTGGCGTTTGACTGAGCGAAATCGAAGTCTGCGTCGGGAACCTCCACCTTGGCTGGGCGGCCACCTCGTCCACGGCCACGATTTGCGCTGCCGCCTCTAATGGCATTGACTCGCATCTCTTGGACCTTGGTGGTCAGATTATCCATAGCATTCCCACCAGTGTTGCTCAGTTGTGCCATCGCCAGCGCCACGGCTGCTCTAGCTGCACTCGTAGCATCTTGTACACTGCTTGGCCCAGCAGCTGCAGACTGAGGAGCTGCCTGGGAAGCTTTTTCTGCCGCAAAGGGAGGCTGGAAAGGCTTGGATGCCGGTCCAGTGAGAGGCAAAACTGGCTGGACACGGTTCGATTTGGGACCAGTGGGAATAGCCTTGGACGCATCGGTTGCCTTTGCAGCTCCGTTCGATGCCAGTGTTGTAGCAACTGCCTTTACCTCTTCCACCGACGGCTTGGACTCGACTGGAGGAGCAGGCGCGTTGGAGGGCTGTCTCGCCGCTTGAGCGTGAGATTTGGGTTCTGTTTGGGGAGCTCCCTTCGACTTGTCCGCACCGGGTCCAACAGGAGGCTTTGACTCTTGGGTGGCGGAGAGCTCAGGTGCAGCCCGCTGACCTTGAGGAGCTTCAGCGCCCGGGGGACCACCCGGTCCCGGAGGAAACGGTGCGTTGCCCCATGGACCTGGACCACCAGGTCCAGGCGGGAAGCCTTGGCCCGGAGGAGGATACCAGCCTGGGGGTGGAGGTCCCGGAGGGAATGGTGCGTTGCCAAAACCTGGTCCAGCCATAGGGCCCGGTCCACCTCGTCCCCAAGAGCCCGGGGGCGGAGGGCCACCGTAGAACTGGTTGGGCGGATATTGGTGTTGTGGAAAGCCGGGGGCCCCGGGGGGAGCTCCAGCAGGAGGGTTTTGGTTTGGTCCTTGCGCTCCAGGACGAGCTCGGGCCTTTGTATCGATTTGTTAGCACAAAGCTCTCAAAGTACGATTTTCAGGAAAACAGTGAACATGGTCCTTTACAATCAGAAGGAAGGCAACGGAAATCTCGACATGGTTTTGCGCTTTCCGACGTGACAAAAAGTTTACATCCGCAATAATTCATCATGAAAGGGCATAAAGATCTTGGCAGAAATAGAAAGAGAAATTACTTACTCCGACAATGGCAGGGTCGTCAGGCATGACAGGAGGCTTATTCTCCTTGATAGCGGGGTGCTCCTCAATTCGCAAATCTTTGACATCGCTTCCGCGGAAAACGATGTACTCATAGACTTGGTCTGACGGCGCTATCTCCTCTTCAGGCCTGCCCCTGCGACCCTCTGTGCCGAATGAGCGGACATTCTCGAGAGACACTGTCGACTCGTCCGAATTGATCTCGTGCAAAGTCCCCACGTAGCTCCACTAGAGGTCAGTGACCGTCTTTGTGAATCAGGAGCATAGATTCTCACCGAATATCGCTCTTGGAGATGAGGGAGATACGGGATCTGGAAGCTCGCTTGTTAGCTTGAGGGACAGAGGACGTGAGTTGAGGCCATTCGCGCATACCCAAGGAATTCAGACATGGTGGGCCGTGAGGCCACGTCGACCACGTAGCGAGCTTTAAATAGAGGGGTTCAAAGAAGAGAAAGTAAGTGCGTATATGCACTGTGAATAGAGAAGAGAAAATTTGAAGAATAGAAGAAGAAAGGGAAGAGAGTGTTGGGAGGTAGAGAGGGTGGAGGATGCGGAGAGGTTGGAGTGGTTTGTGCGAGGAAGAAAGTTTTGTGAGGCTAATAAAAACAGTTGGACAAAGTCTGAGCTCTCGTGAGGAACCCTCGCGTAAGCGTCTGCGTCAACGTCGGGTTTTTAGCGGAATAAGCTCGGCCATAGAGTTGAGACATTGAATTACCCCACACCCCGTTGCCCAACCACCCGTAAACCTGTGTCTATGTACTCCGCACTGCTGCTGTGGTAGGAGGTACATTTACATTCTCGAAGGCTTCTCTTATTTTCAACCCGAGTTTCGTTTTTGATAATGGAAACACTCTAGCTGCTCAATACACTTCTATTTTGCTTGTATGAGGTAAAGAAAAAGGTAAACACAATAGCTGTAAACAATGCACTCTACTAGTGCATGCTTTCAAAGGGGCCTTCAACACTATTACTTTGTCTATTCGAGCTGCTGCTATTATGGCCCCTGCTGTCTGTGCCACGGTTCATTTATATGTGCAAGTCTGTATGTTGCGAAAGAAAGAAGAAGAAAAGAAGCACGCAATAAGTCCAGTTGAATTAACTCCTAATCGCCGACATAACTCCAACTAAAGCCCTGGCTTTCATCGAAACTTGCTGAAAATCACAGCAATGATCAAAAGCACCAGGATAGTGATGATGGAAATTGTAATCACTCGGTTCGTAGCCATGCTGTTCATCATCAATATTCTGTGCTTCGACACTGCTGGTGTTGGATTACGTTACCTCCGAGCCATCCCCCTCAAGGTCTTGACACTGCGATCGACATAGCCCTCGCTGTCCAGAAGAGTGTCGTGCGTATGGCGAATAATCTCGCCCTGCCTGTGCAGATCGGCCAACGTTTCAGCTCCGATAGCCTCTGTCTCGCTGGCGAGCCGCTGGCTGCTAAGAAGTCGTTGTGTGCTTCGGTCGAGTCTTTCAGTCCCTGACAGCAACTGCTGTCGCTGTTCCAGATTGATATCCGTTGATCCGGATGGTTCGTCGGTGTAGCGTGAACCGAACATGGCCGCTCGGTTAGTGGCGAGACCCGTAAGCTTTCGGCGGTTTGAATCGATGTCGGACTCGTAGTTGCGGAAGCGCTGGTTGACTTTGGCTCGTGCAGATGTAGGGATGTTTTGCTTTTCAAGGCGCATTTGACCAAGCTATGATGGCGATTAAATGTTAGACCTGTCTCTGCGTATTTGCAACGGGTTACAGTACCAGTTCATCTGCCTCTTCCAGGGCACGCTCAGCCTGGCTGACGGCAGCCTTGCGCGGTTCACCACTCAGTTCGGGGATCTGGTCCAGCTTTTGCGCCAGATCGGCCTGTACGAGCTTGAGCTCCGCCTCATACGAGCTGAATAGTTCGGAGCCAGCATCGGTATCAAGAGGGTTCGCCATCTTGGTTGTTGGGGTTCAGGAGTAAGCGGAGAAAAAAAGGCAGACAACGCAGTAAGCTGTTGCGATAAAATCAACTCGCTGGAGGTATCGAGAAATGGAGGACTGATGACGGCTTCTATGCTTGCGATGTGCGCTCAGCTGGGTTTCTCTGGTGATGTTGAAAATGGCCGCCTGAGAACAGCAGCGCCGTCATCGTACGTACGCATTCAAGGCTAAGACAGGCTGGTTGGGCAATCAGAAGGGGTACCGGTTTGCTGCGGGCAGCTAGGTACTTACCTGCATTATGCGCGTGACAGGGTACCTGGTCTTTGCCCATGAGCAAGTACCAACCTACGCTTTATGCAGCCTGGGCATTGGACCTTACAACACGTGCAGTATGAGGCCACGGCTAAAATATGGCAAGTGACTAAGCTCAGGGTGGTCCGTGCTTTTTGGTCGATATTATCTCACAACTGCCCGCAGAATTTGAAAATTTCTTCTCTTTTCTCATTAAGTTGATTCCACCCGGCTACGAAGAATTTAAGGCTAAGCGTCTAGACTTTGTCAATGGCGCACAGTTGAGATGCCGGGGAGATTGATGTAGGTTTTCCTACACGGCGCTTTCAAGAATTGGAGATTCGCTTCCCACGTTTCCCGATCCCGTTGAGTGCTCGACATGCCAGCTAAAGGGCCAGCCCTGGTTGTACTGTCCGTCTCTACTAAGCTTGAGATACGAAGTACTGGTACTGCTACCAGGCATTACCAGCTGCTCGAAAAGAACTCGGCCAGTAAGGCGGTCAAGCGGTGACGGATCCATGCCGGTGAAACGACAGGCATTCGTCTTATGATTTGCACCGGCTGCAAAGCATGTGATAATGGAGGCGAAACGGGAAAAAACCATTCATGCTCCACTGATGCATCTCCACGTAGAAGCATGAATTGCATCAGACCACAGTTCTAGGCCGAGTTTGGTGCTGGGCGGATGCGTTATCGCAACAAATCCTGGCCAAAAGTACAGAGTACCTGACTCTCGTAACATCGCCTTGCTGTTAACCGCCCGCCTTGCTAAGACAGCTCCGTAAACTTGATAGCTTATTTTCAGCTGCCGTCTGTCTGCCAGCCACGTCTTTATTTGCCTTGGCAGGATGTGCCGAATCCGTTGGCTTACGTTGTTCGATGCAGGAACTAATGCATCAATTATAAACGCACAGGTGCTGTACGTGGCATTTTGAGAAATGAGGCGCAAGAGTCTTTGTTCTGTAGCATCCCGACACTTTGATGAAAGCAATGGAATCGACGTTGATCGGAACCGTCACTCTAAAGTCAGCCACCTGTGGCGCTAGCTCAGCCGCTTTCATCCTGGAAAACACACATGCACCTAGACAATTTACAAGACCCTGGCAGCAATTAGGAGTACATAAACCAAAGGGTTCTCCTGCTAAATCCCCGAAGTGTTCCTGTGGTGATCCGATCCCTTGCTTTGTCTTCCAAGTTCCGCACATCAGCACAGACGCACGTACTCCGTACTCGTACATATACATAAGGCGCAGGTACCTGCTGGAGATCGCTGCATGTACAAGTGACTATGCCCCTGCGAGCAGAACCGCGGCATGTGTGAGTTGTTTGATTCTCCTGCATGTTATCTCTTGCCCGTCATCGAATCAGGGCCACGACACTTATGCACAGTTCCATGGGTGGCGCCGGCAGCTTTGCCCCCCTTGTCCCGGCCGCTGCTGGACGTCGAGTTCTCTGACATGTGCAAGTCGTCTCCCGTGTATTTTTTGGGCAGCTGAAGCCGTTCCCAACTCCCAGGTCCCTTCTCATGCCCTTCACCATCCGTCGCCCCCCCAAGCAAGATACCATCGCGCCTATGAGCCACTCTGTTGACAGATTTGCCAGGAAGAAAGTGGCCATTGTCGGCAGCGGCTGCTCGGGCATTGCTGCGCTTTGGGCTCTGAATAGAACGTATCACGATGTCTATCTTTACGAGGCCGCAGACCGCTTGGGCGGCCACACCAACACGGTACAATGGAAGGCCGGCAAGTATACGACGGCTGTCGACGCCGGGTTTATTGCGATGAATTCAGCGACATACCGTGAGTTGACTTGGGGCTGTCCATTGCCATCTTTTGAGTACTGATCCCCTGGCTAGCCAATTTCTTGAATTTCCTCAGCAGAATCGGAGTCCCGACTGAGCCTACTGAGGTGACCTTTAGCGTATCGCGAGACCAGGGCCTGTTTGAATGGGCGAGCACGAATCTGAGCACGATATTTTGCCAAAAGAGAAATGTCTTCTCTCCGAGGATGTGGAGGACACTGTTTGACATCATTCGCTTCAGCCAGTTTGCGCTGGACTTGCTCATAGATGATGAGGAATATGAGCCTCGCTATGGGGGAGAGAACATGATGAATCACGTTCACAAGACCCTGACCATTGGAGAGTACCTGCAACGTGAGGGTTACTCGGATGGCTTCAGGGACGATTATTTGATTCCTCTGACAGCTGCCATCTGGAGCACAAGCCCTGATAAATGCGCGTTGGAGTTTCCTGCAACAATGCTGGTTCGCTTCCTGTGAGTCGAGACTGCTGCCGCATCTCTTCAGCTCTTATACTGACATTTCAATTAGATGGAATCATCACCTGCTATCCACTCTCGCCCTACGCCCACAGTGGCTGACGCTCAAGAATGGTGCTCGCTCATACATCGATACTGTCATGAAGGGCTTCCCCCCCAACCACATGTTCCTCAATACCCCAGTCAGAAATGTGTCCAACGACAATCAAGGACGAGTACTATTGCACCTTGAAAATGGCAAGACGGAGGTGTTCGATCACGTTATCCTTGCCACTCACGGCGACCAGGCGCTCTCCATTCTCGGCGCCTCCGCCACGGAGCAGGAGCGTTCGATTCTAGCCTGCTTTCAGACGTCACAGAACGAAGCGGTGCTCCATTCAGATCTGTCCCTGATGCCACGGAATAAAAGAGCATGGTCAAGCTGGAACTTCCTGACATTGTCTTCTCCCTCAACACAGAAAGCCAATATGGACAAGGTCTCCATAACTTACAACATGAACATTATGCAGCGCATTCCCAGAAATCCATTTGGCGATGTTTTGGTCACTCTGAATCCAATCCATCGCCCCAGCCCATCCAAGATCCAGGGGAAGTATTACTACACTCATCCTCTGCACACTCCCTCATCTGTGCGCGCTCAAAGGATGCTGCGCTATATACAGAACAGGAGAGGAATCAGCTATGTTGGGGCATGGACCGGATATGGATTCCACGAAGACGGATTCACCAGCGGATTGCAGGTGGCTCAGGACCACCTAGGGGCTAAGCTCCCCTTTGAGTTCCGAGACTCCACCTATAGCAGAGGAAGAGTCCCAAGATTGGGTTTGTTGGATCACTTATTCCGGCTCATTATTCTGGCAATTCAAGTGTTTGTCATCCAGGTCCTGGAGAGACTGGCGCAATCTGGAAGGCAGAGGGTGGTGAAGCCGCTTCTCAATGGCTTCCAGAAGAAGCAACCCCGCAAAAAATTGGCATAAACATCCCAGGTGTTATTCAAAAATGCTTCTTGTTTTATTCTTTTTATTCTTTTATCATTGTTATGGGATGATTACCACAGCGTATGGAACTACTTGAGAATTCACGACGATATGATGAGGAGGGCATGCTGCAATTCAAGACTGATAGCACATTTTAACAGACATTAGACTCTAAGTACCCGGCCAAGGCCAGTATATGACAGGGAAATTAAAAATCATGTTTATGAGATGAGATTCTACCGAACAAGGTTTCTTTCTTCTTTCTCGAATGATTGGAAATATATCTCGCCGTGCATCAAGATGTAACTACCACTAACGTTGAAGATATCTCGCTTCGTGAAAATAAAGTAGAGGCAGTCGGGGCTACTTAAGCATTGCATCGGCACAGCCAAAGTCAATTCGCCCCGAACCGCTGCCCCACCAAATTCAAGATGTCATGCCACTGAGCATCGGATCGGATATACAGATGCTGGCGCTAGCTCCAAACCGAAAGCTTGCTTCCTCCAGCCTTCCACAAGGCAAACCTCGCAAACAAACAGCCAAAAATGAGCAACGCACTGCGCCTGGCGCGCAACGGTCCTTCACGGACGGCGAGCTCTTCATCGCAGTGGGCTTGCTTCTTCTGCCAGCATGCGCGGCCACAGAGCAGCCGGCCCATCTTTGCAGACTTTCGGCGCAAATTCTCAAACTCACGGCCCCGACGAGAACAGCAGATACAGCACCAGCCGCGACAGAATGCCACGTATGCGCCATCTATGGACCAGGTGCGGGAGCAGTATAGCCAGAGGAACAAGACAATAGCGTATGGAGACCATTTCTGGGCGGCAATTCGTGGAATACTGGGCTCATGTCTTTCTACAGCTTCTATACCATGAGCGTGATCATGGGCACGCTTGCTCTGGCATATGGCTCAGTGCCTTTCTACAAAATGGTTCGCTTCATCTTCCCTGGTTGGCATTGATCAATGGACTAAATAGGCTGCAGATTTGCGCAACCACCGGTTGGGGTGGCCAGCCCGTCCGAGCCCACGGCACGTCCGGCGAAGAGAACCAAGACATCTCCAGCCGTCTCGTTCCCGTTACCTCTGCGAATCGAATCAAAGTCACATTCAATGCGGCCGTGTCAGACATCCTGCCATGGAAGTTTGTCCCTCAACAACGAGAGGTCCGAGTGCTTCCCGGAGAGACCGCTCTGGCGTTCTACAAGGCGACGAATCTGGGTGACCAGGACATCATTGGCGTGGCAACCTATAGCGTGACGCCTGCTCAGTGTGCACCATACTTTAGCAAGATTCAGTGCTTCTGTTTTGAGGAACAGAGGTTAAACGCTGGCGAGACGGTGGACATGCCAGTGTTCTTTTACTTGGACCCTGATCTGTTGAACGATATCAACATGAAGGGTGTTGAGACTGTAACGCTCAATTATACATTCTTCAGTAAGATTCCCACGATTTGCATCAGTTGACATCTATTTCCTTGGTCAACTACTAACTGAAAGCAGAAGCGAGATATGACAACAACGGCAGATTCATGCCTCCTGCCTCAAAATAATGGGCATTGAAGATTCACATGGCCTCTATGGTGCTCCTCAAAAAATGATGCTGCAGTCTCTGTACGATATTTTATAGATAGACGACCAGGAGTTCTCGGATGGCCTCTGTACATTACAACCAATGGAGCTCTTTCGTCCTTGTGGAAGGGAGATTTTGTATAAATAGTTTGCACACTAAAGATACGCATTCCGCTCACCAAAGATGGAATTGGAGAGCAAAGCAAGGATCCATCTCTTCATATTATTGCGCAATTTTCCTCACCTTCCTTGAGCTCTCTTTCGTTTTTACTTTTCTCTCAAACGATCAGATTTCTTCATTGAAAATCTAGAGCGCTGCTTACCTAACCAAGCTAACCTCAACAGCTGCCGCTAAGGGGAGAAGCTAACTTGCGCTCAATGACTAATCACATTAAGCTCGCAGCCCTCTTTCCAGAAACGGAACCAAGAAGTAGGGCAGCAAAAGTCACGTGGCAACCCACCGCTCGCCAAAAATTTCGCCCACAGCGGCCAGACGACGACAATTTTCTGGGCTGGACTACTTTTCTTTCTCTCTTCCTTCTCTCCTCATCACCCAACGCTCAACCGACAAAACAGGATCTCCTCGTCGTCCAAATCCAACCGTCAAGATGGTCAAGGTTAACAAGAGTAAGCTTTTCTTCTCTAATTATTTGTGCATCAATTGAATATGTTTTTGTGTTAACATCTTGGAATAGACATTTCCTCCTCCAGGAGCAAGAGCCGTGCCGCTCACTTCAAGGCCGGCTCCGGCCAGCGCCGTGTCATCATGAGCGCTCCCCTTAGCAAGGAGCTGCGCGAGAAGTACAACGTTCGTATTCCCTCCAAAAAACACTTCTCTACTCTTCATCGTCGAAAAACTAACATATTTCTCGCCAACAGGTCCGCAGCATCCCCATCCGCAAGGACGACGAGGTCACCATTGTCCGTGGCTCCAACAAGGGCCGTGAGGGCAAGGTCACCTCCGTCTACCGTCTCAAGTACGTGATCCACGTCGAGCGTGTCACCCGCGACAAGGCCAGCGGCCAGAGCGTCCCCCTGGGCATCCACCCCTCCAACGTCGTCATCACCAAGCTCAAGCTCGACAAGGACCGTGAGAGCATCCTGTCTCGCTCCAAGGTCGGCCGTGAGCTCCGTGTCCCCAACAAGATCTCTGCTTAAATTCATAAGCAAATCTTAAAAATTGGGTGAGACGAGGAGATGAATTCTTTTTTTTTTTTCAACTTAACAGTTTTTCCATGTGATGCATCCATGGCACAATGATGGGCAAGGAATGGGCATATATACTCCGGCGTTTTAGCGATACCCGAGACCCCTGCAGGTCCGGCTTTCTCAGCAGGGTAGATGAATCGAGAATTTTACAATTCTCAATGGCCGTTTCACCAACTTGTTGTGTGAAATGCTCCATGGGAGGTGTTTCCCGAAGCTTTTTTGGCTCTTGTTCCACTTTTGCTGTCTCAGTGAGACTTGTCATACTCGATTCATTTGTCGAGGGGCTGCCATTGCACAGCCTTCGTAGACTGACTGCCTCAAATCTTTTGACTCTGAACAAAGAAAAGGCATATACAGGTAAGGTTATGTTTCCATTCTTCGTAGTTTGTGAATCCCCGCTAGATAATCTCCGCGTCAACCAACAAAATTCATGGTTTTCGAGGTATACGACTGGCGAAGAGTGAACCCCGACTGAGATTCATACCACGAAACTCTGCGCTCGCCCGAAGATTTTCATCTTGCCTTTTCTGTAACGAAGCTGGAAATTTGATGGTGAGGGACATGACACCTACTCGAAGTCCCTTGGCTTCTCAATCAGGCTCTGTATCTACGTAGACGACCACTACTACGCGAATGACTTCGCCGATGCGTAGGCAACGGCTCAAACCATTCTCTTTAGCACGCGGTATGCCTGTATCAAGAGGCTATTCACACATCTTTTCACCATTATCAAATGAACCAGCGGAGCAAAAAGTTTAGCAAAAAAAGCAAAGCAATATATTCGTTGGTTAGCGAGTAATTTTCCTCTAAAGTCCGAACCTTCTGCAAGGAAACAGGAAACAGCCTCCAAAGGAGACGCCATTCGTAGCAAGTGTTTCTTTTTCTGTACAAAATAATCCCACAATGATCAACACCTTTTCATACACACATCCCCTTTTTTTGTTGTTTCGATTTTTTCCGAAATTTCTGCAGATGATACATGATACAGCCAAACTCTAACAAAAAGCGACGCGCCCTGAGTCTGTTAGAAAGCACTGATTGGCCGCCCTTTGACACCATGGAGATATGGTGAGGTTGACATGATGCTATTCTCAGATTGTTCGTCGCAAACAAAGTGATAACCGAGCTGAAAAGAAAATAATGTCGAAATCAAGTAACAGTCGTAATAAGTACTCATACAATCCATAAATGTGCTTGCAATAAGAGATGATTCGATTGAATCTTGGACTGGGCTCCTCTTGTTGCAAAATAGAGCCCGACTTGTCCTTGGTTCAAAGCATTGAGGTTCGCTTCTTCGACCCCTGAACACCGGAATAAGCATTGTGCTTGCCATCTCCTAGGGGCCTGTTTTCGATCTGTCTCTCGGCAGCAAGGTTGGCCGGTTCACCCTCATTGGCATTTCCCGACTTGATTGTCTGCTCACGAGATGAGCTGATGTTGGTTGCTGTGGGAGTGAGAGACGCAGTCGCATGGCCACTGTAGTGAGGTAGAACGCCCTGAACTGTTGTAGAGGAAACTGTTCCTGGAACTGCGCCGCTGCTCGACGTACCGCGTTTCATCATATCGTGCCATATGCCGCTGCGAGGCCTTGGTCTATAAAGAATTTGTGTTAGCATGAGAAATTGTAGATGAAAAGGAATAACTTACCGAGTTTGGCGCAAAGAGTTGCGCCCTTTGAACACGATGCTCTTCTCGTCATTTTCGTCGGGACTGTCGCTCTCTGAGAGAGCATTGGGATTGCCAGTCATAGCCATTTGATTACGACTTCCTCTAGGGGCCCTTTTCCCGGTCTCTTGGCGAAAACGATCGCCACCGTTGGTTGATATTCCAGAATGCTGAGATGAACTCGACTCAGTGGCGATTCCCACTCCACCGCGCTCGTATTGACGTGAATCATGTCGGGAAGATCGAAAGGGGTCAGTGCTGACATCTCCATTACCATTGTCAACTTGGGATGCCTTGGTATGAAGAGATCCTTGTCCAAGATTGACTTCCGACTCATACCCACCGCACTGGCTTCTGTCTGGTGAAGGTGGATAGAAATTCTTGCCATCAAATTTGGGAAGGCCGCTCTGAAGGTGGTGAGGAGCTTTACCCCAATACATGTGACGAGCTCGGAGTTCATCTTCAGTAAGCTGTCGTGGGTAAATGTAATCAGTATCCCTGGCTTGCTCGACTCTCATACCGGGTGGGAGCAGTCCGACGAGATAAGGCTTAGTAGACTCATCCTCTCCAGATATGGGCTTGGGATGACCAGAGCTAGGCAACACGTCCCTGGTATCTTGGCCGCCCACAGCACGAGGTTGGAATGGAGGAGCCAGCGCTGCCGTGACAGGCAGAGTTGAAGATCGCTTGTTGGCGCCGATCTCATCAGAAAGCCTCAGAATTTGGGCAGTCGAGGCAACCTGAACTGTGCCTTCCTCATGGCTAGAAGTGAAAGCCTTCCGCTGAGTAGTCGGCATCGCCTTGTCAGCCCGCTCCATGGAGGACTCCTCTGGCAGGCTAGTAAAGCTTTCAGCGCCGCTATTTTCGGGTTTGACGCTGCTAGTCACTGGAGACTTTGATCGCTCCTCGTCTGCAGAGGCGAAGTCACTCATGTCGTCCTTTGCCTGGTCTTTTGGGTGGCTCCGTTTCTCATTTGCTGCCTGCTCATCTTGAACTTTCTCGAAGTGTCCAATAGAATAGCGCAACGACTCTGCATGAAGCTCCATGGTTCGTTCATCAATCTGGTGCTTGTTGTACTGGAGCTGGTCTTCTGCCCACTTGAGGGACGCACGAAGAACTGAAAGCTGTTTTTTGGTTATTTGGCTTGCTCGGATGGAGGACTGATGCTGTCCATTGGAGGGGGTAGGGGTTGGTACCGAAGGGACTTGAAGAGGAGGTGGCAAGGCCACTGCCTGTGGTGATATCTGCGGCGCCTGTACGTTGCTCTGGGCCATAGGAGCCATGATATGATTGGGAATGAGCCTGTGGCCAGCCACCATGGGCACTATTGAGGGAGCCATGAATGCGGGATGTACGGGATGAGGTCCCATAGCAAAGTGAGCGGTAGAAGGGAACACCCATTGTCCATTGTGCACGTAAGGTCGAGCTACCTCGCCACTCTCAGGGGGAGGAGGCCGAGTTGGGGTTGCATTCTCTGAAGCTCCCGTCTCATCCTGCCTATCACCAGTGGCTGGGTTTGGTGGCATTGGCATAAGACCTGAGGCGTGGCCCATGAGAGAAGGTTGAGCCGCTCCTCCTGGCCCTGAGATATTGAATCCCAATGGCCACGGCACAATGGGATATGGGTTTGCTCCTGCTGGTACGCCTAGCGCGGCTGACGCCGATGGCATTGCTTGGATAGCATGCATCGCAGGCATCGCAGGCATCGATGGCATTGGAGACATCGCAGAAATTGCGGCCATGCCAGGCACTACAGGCATGCCAGGCATGCCAGGCATTGCAGGCACCATTCCAGGCGCAAAGCCTGGGATCATGGCGTGGTGGGGAAAGAATCCCATGGGGTGCTGAGGCACAAGAAATTGACTTTGCTGGAGAATATCTCGGTATGGTGGGCGGTTGGAGTTGTTTTCAGCTCCTTCCACCGCAGATTTGTCTTTGGGCCACCGGGTTGTGGGCGATGGAGAGCCGCGTGTGTTGGGCACGATGCGGCCGCCAGCAGTGACTCGGACGTGAGTTGGTGACACGACTGCTCGGTAGAATCGTTGGAAACCTTCATCCTTCTGGGCACTCAGGCCAGTCGGAGCGGAGATGGGCTGGCCCCCAATAGCTTCCGAGTCGCTGCGGCCACGATATCTCCATTCGGATTCAGTACCATCCAACTGTCTAGCAGATTCGCCACGGCGGGGAGAAACGCTCTCGGAGCCTGCAGGCACATTGGAAGGTTCCTCCATGATGCGAGCAAGTGAGCTCTCAAGAGGCATGCGAAGAACTTCACCTAGAGCAGTTGGTCAGCAATTAATTAGCATAGCAGACTAGGCAGAAGTTCATCCATACCTAGCTCTTGATCTTGGCGAAGCTTTTCTTGGAGCTGATTGTAAAGCTCTCTATTCATAGGGGTATTCTTGAGTCGGAGGAGTTCGCTGGGCGTGTAGATTTTCCCGGCCATTGCGGACTCGTCGACAGCAGCAATGATTGCCATTAGTCGTTTCTTCCTAAAGGAAGGAATGAAGTGAAACAGTCGAAGAACAGCGTAAATCACTGAATGAAGCAGCTGTGTGTGGATAAGCGTCGAGACAAGCGCGATTGCAACTGGAACCTGTTCTTGTCAGTACGCTATGAAGACCGATGGCGAATGAAACGTAATGAAATCTGAAGATGCTGGGTTTGAAAACATTCCCGCATGAACAGAAGATGTTTGGGTAAGGGATAGCAGACTGCTTCACTGGGAAGTTGTTGCCAAGTAGTGCAGTAAAGAACTTGAGGGGGATAAACAATCGGTTGATATGAAAAGAAACAATGAAGGAAGGGGTGTTGTGTTCGATATCAAACAGTTGCTGTGAGCCTTAGAACAGCAAGGTAAAAATGGGAGTAGCGAGTGCTTCTCACCAGGAGATATGAAATCGGACTTACCAAACAGCTGCCAAGTGAGCAGGAAAAGGTCTGTATGCATACAAAGCCTTGATCAGGCTTCCAACGGGGAACTATTGAAGACAGCAGACACAAGAGGGATCGGATAGGGCAGTGTTGAGGTTGATTGGTGGTCGAAAGAGTGTGATTGAAGATGGACAAAAGGTGAAGAGGCGGCGAAGGAGCAAATCCAGCACAAAGAGCACTGATGAGCTGCTTACCTACTCCTGCTGGTAGGTACTTTCTGTAGAAACTGTTAGCAGATGCCTGAGGTTGGAAGAATGAAGATGGGAGGCAGTTACATGTACTTGTGAGCTTCAGAAGGGGAAGCTGCGGTGGCTCGTCTAGGAAGGAAAGAGGGTTAGACGAGCTTTCTAGCGAATTCCAGGGGACGATGTCGCCTGAAACTTTTCAGCTTTAGTTGAAGAGAGAGAGACTGGGAAACGACTCTTGGCCTCCCAGAATACCGGTTCGGGTCCTTGCCCGATTCTCAGCGATACGATGCTGAAGTCGTGGCCTCCAGGGGAAGGAGGCTGCGGCTGCAGGCAGAAGCCGGCGAGAAGGAAAGTGGTGATGTCGAACACCAAGAAGAGACAAGAAGGTGAAGAAGAAAAACAAGGATATCGAGAAAGGCTTGAGGCCTCGACCAAATACCAAAGATCTCAGTATGCAGATGCAGATGCAGATAGGGCGTTGGTTTTCGATCAAAAGTTGCAGAGCGTTGGAAAGTGGTGGGTTGCGAGGGTGAAGAGCCTGGCGTGAAAGGCTGCACTCGAGGAGGCTTTTGTAGTAGGGGGGCCTGCAGCTGATCTGGCCGATTGGCTCACTAAAAGTGAAAACCAAAACACCAAGAAGCGTGAATCTCGTCGTTGCCGTGGCACTGCGCGATATAGAGGCTCGAGGACGGGGCAGCTCGTTTCATATTACAAGCAAAGCCGGCTTACTTGGCGAGGAGGCGTGTCGAGAGGCTGCCGGACGTGTGCCGGCCCTGCGGATCCGTAAGCCCCGGCAACACAATAGCAACGTGAATTAGATGCGTAAGGGCGGCTGTTGAGGGATACCGAGGATGAATTGACAAAAATCAGGACAATTGACTCTGACGAATTTCGTTTTGCAAGTGAATTGAGCTTGCTGTGTCCGTATTAGCCTGATTCCGTCTCGTTATACCACTTTGCATGCATCAGGACAACGAAGTATGACTGGCCTGAACATGTACTGAGTGATTACTGACTGCAGCATGCAAAAGACATGAATGGGTGCTATGCCACATCATTTCAGGCAGAAAGACAAGCCGTACAGGTGCCAATACTCTATTGTCCTTGGGTGGCCATGGTTGAGCAAGTTAAGAAGTTTCGTAAAGTGAAATAGGATATCGTGCTCTCCTAAAGAAGGTTACGTCTGAGTAAGTACATTAGCAACTGAATGACAAGTAGAAGTTTCACATAAGGATATGAATAGATATACCCTCATCTATTCTTCTCTCCCTACAGCAGGAAATGTCAGGGCAAGGGGCCTCTCGCTTCGTAGTACTACTGCAGCAGACGGCTTGGCATCAATTGTAGGTAGCTCAGGCCGTCATCACCGTCCTCAAGAGTTAGAAGCTAGAGCGTATACCAAACCAGGAATACAGAGAGGATAGCAGAGTGGACAGTGGCTCAGGACGGCTCGCTTTCTGCAGCCTTGGTTCCCAAATAACGTGCCACGATAAATCTCATTACAAGATCATTCATTATTGGTCAGTAATTCGTAGAAACGATTGCATTTGCATCCGTTACAGGATGAGTTCAGTGGTCCTGGAAAATGTTCGTGATATCTTGTTAGCAGTGGACTAGACTAGACAGGTAACTTGAGTATTCCAGGGAAGATGCTGGTTGACCATGGTTGGAGTTGGAGCAGATGGCAAACCTCTGTAGTTTGGATAGGTAGTTTCAGGCTGCGTCTAGACGCCACAGAAGATGAGTTGACAGACCAAGTATCTTTTCAGACACTTGGCTTGTTCGTCATCAATACCATCTAGGTCAACAAGGGCTATGCTATACTTCCATATAATCTAATTTCTGATACCCGACATGATGAGTCTTCAGGAAATTCCCCAAGCCTATCAAGCGTTATGCAAAAAAGCCAACTGTACGATGACAACCAACTGCTACCTATCACACCCAGTTAACAGACGAAAGCGACAGTTGGTTACCCCTTGCAGCGTGAGCTTCCACCACACTTTGCACGTAACTTGGAGTGGCATGATGATGGTGTGAAGAGAGTGAAAGTAAAGAAGAGAGGCAGGTCGTGAGTTTTTGATCCAAGGTGCAGAGAGCAGAAGACGTTGAGGGAGGAGGAAGTGGGAGGAGAAGTTGAGGGAGGAGAGAAGTAGGTGAAGAAGTTAAGAGAGAGAGGTGTGAGAAGAAGTGGGCGCAGAGAATATTTTATAAAAGCAAAAAAAAATTCATTCGTGGGTACATGCTGAAGTACTTGCCATCGAGGTGAGAAGCCCTTCTTTATAAAGAATTGTGTGCCAGTTGGAGCATTGTTTAGCGAGGTGGCCGGCAGCTGGCTCAGACAACGCTTCAGATTCGGCTGCCAGCCATTTTGGTCTCGTGGCTACCCAATCACGGCCAGTGGTGAGACTGAAAAATGACTGCCGAATAACCCTGAATAACCATTGTCGATGCTGAAAGATCCATAGCCGCCTTTCTTCTCGATTCAATAATATTCATGGCAAGGCGTATGTGAGACTATACCTATGCGGAGGAACCACTTGAAGGACAAATTAACATCACAAACCAAGTGTACAGGCGTCACAGATGGAATAAAAACTCTCTTGTTTCAGCAATTATAATAATGTAGTTTTTCTTCTTGCTCTTTTTTTTTCGGTTCTTTGATCAACGGCCACTCGGAAAATAGGAGAATCTACCCAAATGATCAAGACAAGCAGCCTCGCCGAGTTCACCAGTCGAGAGTTTCGCCTCCCAGAGAAACACCAATCATTGTATGTATGGCCGGTTCAGTTGGAGATTCATTCTATATACGGCCTCCATGCTGCAGAGACCAAAGCCATTAAATAGGACTGAAGTCAAGGTGAATTGCCGGTGAAGCCACCCATAGGTACCCTAGACCACAACACATAATGAATGCCACTATAGTAGGCAGACTGATGATCTGCTGTTACCGCTCCATTCATTGGAAGGTTTCACATGTCAAGAAATCGTACATGCGCTAATTAGCATCACAACGGCCAATGCCAATTGTGGGGTTTTGCACTCCTCCAGTAAAGAACTCACAGGGCTTAAATAACAGTTTGACAAGGGCCCCAAAACAACCAGAACACCGCTAGTGCCTGCTAACAACCTCAGCCTCACCCTGAAGTGTCCATTCATGCTCTATGCTCAAACGTAAACGTTACGTCTAACAGCTACAAATCCCCGTCATCTCCGCTCCTATAGTCGGCCCAAAGGATCCCAAAAGAAACAAGACCACACATTGGCCACAGCCTAAAGGGAGGGAGCTTCAACCTCGAAAACACGCGTCTGTTGCTTTACCAGTTTAGGTTACGGACTAGCATCTGATAGGCTCTAGTCGATCACAACAGCAAAGGACAAATGGATCGCAAGCAAACCCGTCAAAATCCTACCCCGCCGCCCTGTCACGAGCTATTTGCCCTAGTAGTCTTCCTCTAATATCCAATGGGCTGGCTGTGAAGATATAGCGGCCAGCAGAAGCGGGACTTCCGCGTGGAGCCCGCTGACATGGTCCCTCGGTAATCCGACAGAGGGAAGAGAATCGAACTGTCAACGGCCCGCGGCAGATGGGCGGCTTAGGCGGCTTGAAACTGACGTGTTGCCAAGGACCCGGAGATGGCTTGGGGCTGGGGAAATGGTGTAGAGAAAGGTTGGTTTATAAATAGTTCGTGGATGGCCTGGGATTCTGGACGCAAATTGAGTTTGACCACTTCACGTACTGTGCTTGAAAGCTTAGTACCTGTTCATACCTAGTATCACCAAGCAGTAATCCCCTCACTTCCGACTCTTCCTCAGAGCAGTCATTTTACCAGACTGAATCCGTCATTATCATTAAACGCTCTTCTCTGTTTTCACTCCATCTAACCCTCATACGCACTCGCAATGGCCCCCCTCAAGCCCTCCTGGAAGCAGCCCTCCCACCCCGACGTCCAAGACGTCGTCGTCAGCGGTGCCGACTTCATGACCAAGAGCTTGTCCAAAGTCACCGTGCCGCCTTTTGGCCTATTCGTCAAATTGGAGTTCCCTCCTTGCACCTTGGCCAGCGAGCCTACTTACGCTACCGTTCAGATGGGCAAAGACCAGCATCTGAACCTCAATAGCGACTTGCTCTACATTAACCACTCGTGCGAGCCTTCTCTTGTAAGTAGACCACCGAAGCCGGATAACTTTAGAAACTTCCACAGCTAAATGAGTGGTGCTAGCATTTTGACATGCGAAACATGAAGATCGTGGCGGGACCCAAGGGTCTTCAGCCTGGAGATGAACTCACCGTCAGTGGAATTTCTACCCAGTCTTAGTTGATCATATAGCTGATCATTCACACAGTTCTTCTATCCCTCTACCGAATGGAACATGGCCCAGCCATTCGAATGCTTTTGCGGTAAGCCCACTTGCAAGAAAGTTATTACTGGTGCCAAAGACATGCCCTCCCAGCTGCTTGACGGTCTCTGGCTCAATGACCACATCCACGAGCTTCTTGAGGAGCAGGCATTGCTTCGCGATAATCAACACTCTCTGTCGGAGAATGGTGGCTTCGGATTGCTACGCCGCGGAATCACATCGCGTGAACTGAGCGGAGAGATGGGCGGCGATACTATTAAGGCCTAATGCTAGGGGCCTCTGTATTCAATCCGATAGCGCCATTGAAAAGGAGGTCTGGTAGCTCATAAGGATTCAACATCCAAAAGGCTACCACGGATGTGGTGAAGAGAAAATGAAGAAAAGGAAGAAAATTTTTTGATTAGGATTGCTCACCACATATTTAGAAAAGAATAAAACTATATGTACATGAAGGCTGCCTGTGAAAATGCAAATGCAAAACAGGCAGCGGAGGAAAAGAGGGTGTACAAGAAGATAAAACATAAGAATTTCAACATCTTTAACTCACGTTGCCTTCGTTTCATCAATGCCTCTGCCCTCAGTTATGGGTTCTGAGACTGCTTTCGATACCGGACGTTGACAATGTCTCCTTTTGCCACTCGTCACGCTCCAAGAAGCGTCGTGCGTTGAAGGCTCTTGTAAACCGCCACGCTTCTGTATCGGCCATATTCCAGGCCTCGAGCGAAGCTCGCATTCTGGTCCCATTATTCAATGGCTTGTTGTTCATCATGAGGAGGCCCTTGGCTCTGTCAAGTATAGCTCGCTCACGAGCGACCTCTTCGTCCGAAACAACAGGTCCATTGAGCACGTCTGGCTCTTCATCGTCTTTCGGCAAGCGATCAGCGGGAACGGGACTCCGAGATTTCCCATCATTCATGGACTTTTCAGGCAACGTGAATCCAAAGTACCAGTCCATATCACTGGGTACTTCGTTCTCCGCCGAAAGCCACAGGGAGTGAATTGAGTCAGCCTCATCAGCCACAAGCTCTTTAAATCGCACAACTCTGCGATTCGAAGACACTCCAGAACCAAGATAAGCTAGGGTGACAGCACTCAGCCACGAATCCCTAGGTGAATCTAGGATCCAGGTGACGTTGATAGACTCCCGAAGATTATCTACCAATGCAAAGGACCATGGGTGCGGGACAACGCCAATTGTAAAAATCTGAGGAGAGCTGCGAAGACGAGAAGGGGTAGAAACAGCCATGGGAGACGCTACACATGGAAAGCAATGAGGTAGATTGGGAGGGCATGTGGATGGCATTGGAGACGCAGGACAAGAGGATAGAGACTTGGCAAGCTTCAAGGCGCCAGCCAGCATCGCTGTTGCATGCTGCGGGTGTGGCTTGACAACTTCGATGCCATCAGGAAAGGTATTCTGCCAGGCAACTAGAAGGTGATAGTTGATGAGCTTGTTCAGATTGCGGAGCGTTTCCGCTCTGTTCCCTTTCTTGATTATTTGAGCATACTTGTTGTCGATGACCTTGGGGCTGTAGTAAGCAAGCGGTGTTTTTGTCTTGTCTACTGTGATGGCATCATCTGAAAGAGCCGCTGTGACGCTTGTCACTTTGTCTATACCTTCTTTCAGCAGAATGGACTGGATTGCCAATCGAACATCGGTTTCTTGTCCAACGAGAAATGCGTCGTCCAAATCCGCCCATTTCGTCAAGTTGGCGTATTCTCCTTGTCGTAGGAGCAGCAGCAGCGGATCCTGTCGAGGAACCGTGGGGAGGACAGTGATTTCCGATAAGATGCCTCCATTGACAGTGTCCCAAGCGAGCCATCTCATAAGATCTTCTCTCAACTCAGACGATGCTGCCATTTTCCGCACTTGCTCGTAAATGGGATTGCTTTTGGCCTCAGCAGCACCCAGGATAACGGGACGGAACCCTTGCGCCCACCAAGCACGGCGCCATGTCAGTAGCAGCTCTTTTTCGGCCTCTCTTTCGTCTTTTGTTTTCTTCATGGTTATGTCATGGTAGCAATAAATTGGCCGTCGGGCCTTTAGCGGAGGAAGCAGTACCCGCTCGTTATCAAGCGTAATGGCGCTAGAATAGGGAGTCGAGAGCCCTCTCTCGTCGGCCAACCAATACGAGCCATTGTATTCGTTGCTCTCTTGATGCGGCGGTGACTGTGGCGATTGGGATGGGCGGGAGACTTTGGGTTCTTTGGGAGGCGCGTCACTGGGGCGAGGGCGAGGGCGAGGGCGAGAGATGTTGTGCTCGTATGCAGAAAGGCCCGGTGAGGCTGGAACGGCCCATGTCAGGCTGCCAATCAGGAGGAGCGCAAAAAGAGACAGCAAGATTAACAACGCGGGCAGGCGACGAGGGAAAAGCCGAGAGAGCGGCCAGCCCCAAAGCGTACGAGTAGACGGCTTGAGCATATCGGTGGCTTGCAGAAAACGTCCCGTGCATCTGGTCTAGAAGAGGGCCATGCAATATGCAATGCAGGCAGAGGCAAGATGGGCAAGCTGTGGCAAAGGTGGCTGAGTCTTGCTTGGGACGTGTTAATGGGAGTTCGAGACTGTTTTGACTGGCTGGACGGCATAGCATCGCCGGCTACAGCGAGTACCGACGGCTCGTGGAGGCCATTGTGCGAAGCTGTCGTGGTCGTTGGCTTGAGGATGTCACTGTAAATGCGCGCATCTGAGAGTCAAGGTGGCGCATCGGCGCGTTCGGGTCTAGGGGACGCTGAAGTTAAGGCTCGTCCATACTAAAATAAATTCCGCTGAACCTCCCCACCGCCTAGCGGGGTTACAGTTGGTGTCCGTGTACCTCCCGCGTTAGCATCAGTGACAGTGGAGAGTCTTGGGTTTTAATTGATGGTGAGACATCCATCGTTAAGCAAACAGCCGAAGCCACGCGAAAGTGTACCTATCGATTGCGAGCCTAGAACCCCGAGATGCGCCATCGGATATAGAATGAAGCGTCCAGCCTTGGTTTTGTTCCTAGGTAGTGCTAGCTGGTTAAAAGGCACCCAAACACCAAACTTCACATGTCCGTGTTGACTTTGACCACATGCAACCAACACACTTGATTGCCCAAGTACCATTGAAGTTGCTGCTGCCAAAAGTAGGTACCTACCAGGTCTGCGTGACTTGGATGCGCCGAATCACAGGCTGCCAGAGATCCATTCATCACATCACATCAATGGATCACATCAGCCATGCCCATCGCAGGCAACAGCCCCAGACACCCCACCAAGGCTGAGTCCCTGTTTCTGTTTCTGTTTCTGTTTCTGCTGTGGCGAGTTCGTATTTCCATCTTTCCCCAATTGATGATTCGTTGACCCAGCCTTGAAATTCAGCGTTTGGGTGCTTGGAGACACTTCGGTGGTACTTTATCTGCGTGTCGTCCAACAGGTTATGAATCACCTGCGGTCCTCCCATTTATTCCGCTGTAACTCTACAGACTTGTGATTCTGCAAGCCGGCCTGCAAGCCAGCAAGCGGCATTCAAATGATGCATTCTTCGTCGGCCTCCGGATAGATTAAACGCAACAGTGAAGGATCCTGCATGCCCTTGGGCAGCATACCTACTAGCATACGTCCAAGGCTGTTCAGTGGGCACCTCTGCGCCAGAGAAGCAACTCAACTGGCCCTTGAACTTCGTAATGTTATAGTTGAGGTCATTGGGTGCACGTAAGTACCTGACTCCGGTGCTACTTATACCTCTGCTCCTTGGAGCTATGCTATGGTCACTCTGCCCTCAACTGTCTTTGTAATGGAATGGTGCCGCCTAATTTGATTGAATGTATTGATGTGGCCTTTGCTTCTCGCTCCGTCAAATGTCATGCCAGTACTGATCAATCAAGCCAGAGCAAGGCTTTCCGCCTCGTCCAGTTTCCATCTCTCCTTGGGCTCGGAAAAGTGCTAATGTAAGGCCAAATGCAGTTGCTCAAGCAGGTGACTGGCTGCTACCCGTTTGTGATTCTCTGACGCTCTTCGACGCTTTTCTTTTGGTCCCAGCCGTCGGAATATAAAAGGCCCCAAGAGTCGCCTGGCACAACCTTCCAATTTTCTGCCGCCACTTGCCGCCAGCCCGGCGACAAACCTCCTGAAAACGCAAACTCAACACACGCAGAACAAGACGGCATTTGATCCCATTTTCATTACTTCTACTTCTCCGCCCTCTCCATCTCCACCTCTGCATTTCTTCTTCTTTCTATTAATACAGATTTACAACGGCATCACCAGCGTGGCCTCGTTTCGCCATTATATCGCATCGCATCGCATTGACGACGGCCCGATCGCCAGAAGTGAAGCGCACCTCTTATGGCTGCATGTCGTCAGACGTCGTGCCTTTGGGAAGCTCGTCGATCATGGGCCTAAAACAGTTCAACCAGGATATATCCGCATCTAAAGCGATTGAGATCAATGGAGTATCCGATATTCGAAAAGGAGACTCAGATGGCGAGGTTGTCTTTACCTGGTCTCTCAATGACGATACACCATCATCCCTGGTTATCCAAATCCTGGTCCTTGGTAAGTGCCAATATTCCCAGCCACCACCTTGGAAATTTGGGTGTTAAAGCTAGCCAGATGTCGATTCCTATCCAAAAAGTTCAAGCGTCATGATATTCACAGAATCCGAACATTCCATGGTCGATGTCTCTTCTCTTCTTGAAAGTCTGTCGGCGTCTCTTGCAAATAAGGATGTTCAGACCATCATAAAAGCTGTTGCAGAGAAGCTTCTTCTCAAGGTAGAGGCCGGCGCCGAAGATGATGAAAGTCCCGAATCAGATGCCGACTCGGATGATGTGTTAGACTCATTTGATGAGGAAGAGCTGGAATCACTATACGAGGACCTTATGAACGACTACTCTCTCTCCACGACTTCAGCCAGGCAACGTTTGGACCAACCTAGCGGCACTCCACTTTCGTTCGCTCGTCTAAAGAAAGAGTTAAACATTGCTCGATCAGCAGGTATTTCAGTGGGAATTCATCCCAGAGGGCCAATTCGCAAGGCTGAGTTTTTCTCCCTCTCTCTCCGAGCAAATAAACTTGGTATCCCCGAGCATGCTCTAGAAGCATGGGGCCTTGAACCTCGCGATTATGTAGTTCTTTTGTGTAAATTTTCATCACACTATCCGACTATTTCAGAATTATTAACGGACGACGACTGGAAGCCTCAGTTCCGGTTTGGCAAGTGTTCAAAGCCTAAGCCATCCACGGACACTGCTCGCTTTGCCTTGAAGACAGTGTCTGATGCTGTTTTTGATAACCAGAATACCTCAAACAACAAGGCTAAGGATACCAGTGGAAGCTTTGTGCCTCTTTATATGTCCAACTCAATCAACATGCTTATGAATAATGAATTTTTAGCATTGTTAAAGTTAAGACGGAGCGAGGGCTTATCCTGGGACACGGCTGTGGATCGCCTCAGATCGCTCGCCAGGGGTGAATTTTCTCGGAATGCAGTTGCTTGCGAAAATGATACATCAGACACTCCGGTTTTCGAAAATACTACAGTGGACTCTCTTGTTTCAGAAAACGCAATACCGTCATTAAGCCACGACTATGCTTTGGACCAAGATGAGAACTTCAGCCTTCCTATGGCCGCCATGCAACTCGCGCTTCGCCGCTTCGCCCGCTGTACAAAATATTGTATGGTGTGTCACAAAAGGCTAGAAGATGAGTTCGAGGCTCTCAAACCTTACGTCTGCCATGAAACTTTGTGCATTTACCAGTTTACGACTCTTGGATTGGGCGCAAGCATTGAGCACGAGATCGTCAGCAACCCATACGTCGTTGACATTCTGATTAGCTTCTTCGCTGCAGCCCTTGGTAGCCCTAGAAGTCTACGAAACTTTCCTATCGGTCTAGGTCTAAAGAGCATCCCCACTGGGGATAGTAGTGAAGCGGCAGTGCAAACCCTTGCCGAAGCCTGCTTTTACGACAAGAAGATCCGCTTCGACCCAGATGTTCTTACAAGGATGTACCCCAAGATTAAAGTCGGTGATTTGCTCATGGTAGTCATCGGGGAGGAAGCTGACATTCCAGTGGCATCGATAGTCAACGGACGTAAGTAATTGACCATTTTCTGCTGCCCAAGCATCACTTGCCCCCTTACAATCTGTTGAATCCAACACCTCGGTTCTAATGCTCTTACTCAGATCACGAAAGACACGTTTGCAAAGTGACACACATTGCGGGCTATATCTACACATTTGAGGTCCTCTCGACACTTTCGACACCGTTGGGAGTTTTGCCTCTACCGGAAAAAGAACGGCCTACAGAGGTTTCGAATACTAAAGTGGAATGGAAAGAAGTCACAATTCTTCAGTACACCGGTGATACTGATAATCTTAACGAGACTGATCGATCCGTCGCTCTGGCTATGATATTACGCAGAATTCCATCCGTTTTAGACATGAGGACATATCTCTTGGATAACCCAAGCCAGCGCCTTCCTTCGTGGGGCCGTCTTGATAAGGACTCACTTACCCTTCTACAGTGGATCATATCCTCGAATAGGTCTCTAATTCTTCAGGACGACGCAGTACCGAATCTAGTCAAGCCAGAAAAACAACCCGGTGATCCTCAATCTCGAGTTACGGCGCCTTCCAACCCTCCCGTCCCTCCCAATCCTTCCAACCCTCACAAGGTGAATGGGTTGCAGCCTCAATGGATGCAGTTTCGATTCTTACAGGGGACTCCAGAACGAGAACGTCTTTTTATGAAAGAGATTATGGCCGTATCGCAGTCTCGAGGAGAACAGAAAAAATTCCCTACCATCTTTGCATGGCATGGTAGCAGCCTTCAGAATTGGCATAGCATTATACGAACTGGTCTCGACTTCAACACCGTCCAGAATGGGCGCTCCTTTGGAGATGGGGTGTATATGAGCAGTGATTTTTCAGTGAGCCAGGGTTACTGCGGGAAACAGCCATATGCTGTCGTAAGTCCATGTCTGCACTTTGGCAACCATACCAGAAGCTTTGACTGACTTCTGCTTTGCAATAGGAAACCAACTGGCCAAATTCCCTACTCAAGCCTTTTTCTGCCATCAGCATATGCGAGGTCGTTAATCGATGCGATGAGTTTGTGAGAACAGCACCTCACTACGTGGTCAATCAAATCGAATGGATTCAGTGCAGATACCTATTCGTCTCTGTAGATCCGACAGTGGAAGCGATCCAAGAGCCATTTCCCACCAAGCCCACCGAAACATGCACGGGATACGTGCCCCAGCAGCCCACGAGGGCGCTCTGTGCTTCAAGCCATGTCAAAGTTCAGATCCCCTTATCAGCACTACCATCTAATCGTCGGCACCTTGGCCAAAGAAAAAACACGGCCAGCGACCGTGAACCAGGTGGATCATTGAAAACGCCCGAGATAACTTATGACAGCGACCATGGCGACACGGATCACGAATTTCTTCTGGATTCTGAAGAGAATCATGCCGACGATGTTGTAAGGCGCTCAACTAAGCGCCGAAGTTCATCGATTGCTTCAACAGATAGGAGAAGTCACAAGCTCAATACAACAGCATATGCTCATAGACTACCTGATGAGAATTCAGTCGCGCGATTCACGACTGACTTTGTGCCTGGCAGCCTAGATCTGGAGTCTCTCCCCAAGCTCCCGGCTCCGAGCTGGGCTTCAACGTCTCCAACGGCACTCAAAACGCTAAACCGCGCCATCAAGGAAATGCAAGAGATTCAACGTCGCGAAGACCTCGCATCTCTCGGGTGGTATATTGACTTTGACAAGATAAGCAACATCTTTCACTGGACAGTTGAGTTGCACAGCTTCGAAGTCGACCTTCCACTCGCGAAAGACATGAAAGAGAAGGGGTGCACCAGCATCGTGCTTGAATTTCGTTTTGGTGCCAACTTTCCCTTCTCCCCGCCTTTTGTTCGCGTTGTACGGCCAAGATTCCTGCCATTCTCCCGGGGAGGAGGAGGGCATGTCACGATGGGGGGAGCAATTTGTTCCGAGATGCTCACAAACTCAGGCTGGTCCGCTGCGATGACGATAGAAAAGGTCATTCTGCAGGTCCGCTTGGGATTGGTAGAACGGGACCCTCCAGCAAGATTGGATCCGGCAAAGGGGGTCAATGATAGCAATGACTACGGCATCGGCGAGGCAATCGATGCTTACCAACGAGCCGCAAGATTACATGGCTGGCAGATCCCTGAAGACCTTGCGACGATCGGAGGCAGCTGGCTAACTGCGGCAACTGAAGGTAATGCGTAGCTTTGCTATGCGCTCTGTCCCCCCTTTTTTTTCTTTTACTGATTACAACTGTTGGAGGGGATAAGCGAGAGAAAGCGAAGGATTTGGCAGATGGATATGATGTGATGAGGAATGATGAATCAGGAGGCAAAGACATATAGATTGCGCTGAGATAGACGAATACACCTTAGATGACTTTCTCTTTTCTGCCACTTGTCTTTTCTTGCTCTGAACCAAGCTGTGTATACACGTGTTTGGCACGGAATAGTATCAATCTTACCAAAAGGCTGGAAGCAAAGGTCTTGGTAGAGGCTAAAAATGCTGTGAACATTGATTGGCGCCATCACGGAGGTGGGTTTACCCCAGATTCGCCCTCTCGGGGGGGGTTAAGAATGCTGTGAAACGATGTCATGTACCTATATACTACTGGTTGCCTCGCATGGTAACTAGATTCGCAAGGCGACGAATAATCAGCGTGAGTAATATCTTACGCGTTACCACCAACATATCTGTGTGCAATAAGAGAGGCTTTGGAAGCTGTAGCAAGAACATGCAATTAATATATTCTCTTATCTCAGGGCGATAGTTTCTCTATCCATTTCTACTCCATTAGGAAGACAAGATGACGATCCCTGGTGTCTACTAGGTAGGCATTTAATCAGGGCGACGTGAACGGCATCTCACTTTGTCGTCTGCTTCACAAGCCACCAACCTCCAAAACATGTGAATATGTCAGAGTCAGCTTGACACACCTACACACACACACACACACACACACACACAAAAGGAGATACACGATGCAGACTTTATTTTCAATTTCTTCAATTCTTTTTTTCATAAATACTTTTTCTGTCATGGTTTTCCAAGTTGGCATTAACTCCCTACGGCCAATTGAATCCAAAATATTTACACGACATGTGTTTCCCTCCTTGTGGCCAAAACATGAAACTAGCACATGCGGCGCGCAAGCACACAAACGTTCCTGGAAATCCTCAAGTCTACGATGCCATTTTACTTTCTATAGGGGTTTTTTCTCAATATTCGCCCAAGATGGGTGGAAAAAAAAGCAGCCTCCCAGATATTTTTGAAGAGAGCTACGGGTACATACAGCACTCTAGCAGCCTCTTCGTTGACAGTATTGTCGATGATGTGTGTAGCAAAGAACAAAAGAAAAATACCATAATAAAATGGTAGGCGACAGGGTCTACGCGCCTAGCTGCGCAGCCCTGTCAAAATAACCAAAACAAAGCTCATGCCGCAAGTAAAACTCCCTTACTTCTCACACAAACTCGTAGATCCTCTTCGAGATTTTGTGTGAGGCCAGTAGTCAGGCTTTTCAAGGAATTTCGTCCAGTACGGCCAATCGAGTAGATGCAGAGCTGAATACCTTTTTGGCGGTAGAAACAAGAGACGACCACACCTCGTTCATAAATACCCCCAGGTGGCAGTCAAGGCTCAAGATTAAATGATGTGTTCTTGAACCCGAGTTCAAGAGCCACAGGGGTATCCATGAAGTAAGGGAGGAGGGGAAAGGGGCACAGGGAGAAGAAGAAGAAAAAAGGCAAAAGGGAAAAAACAACAGCCCAGACCAAGTGACCCTCAGAAATCTCAACCGCTCCAGCAGATTAGCCCGTCTCCGTTTGCTCCCTCATCAGCACTGCAATGATACCATCGCGACATTCATGGCTGATCCATCAACACAAGATTAGCGCCTCTCCATCCAGCCCAACTCAGGCCAGTTGGAATAGTACGCTAATAGATTCGCCGTGGTGGACGCGGCGGATGGCCTCAGCAAAGACTGGCGAAATATCAAGCACTTCCAATTTCGGGCACAGACGACGATGCTCCTCCTGCGGGACAGAGTTGGTCACAACGACCTTGTCAATGGCGGAGGCATTGACGCGGGCAATGGAATCTCCACTGAAGACGCCGTGGGTGATGAGGGCGTAAACTCTAGTGGCGCCCTCTCGCTTCAGCAGCTTGGCAGCGCGAGTGATGGTATTGGCCGTATCGGCAAGATCGTCGACCAAGATACAGACTCGGTTGGCAATGTCGCCAACCAGCATCATGCTGGCGTTGCGGTGGTCTGTAAACTTGATGGGACGACGTTCCTAGAGGGGGTAAAGAATGAGTCTCGAACAAGAATATCATGGAGTCATATTACCTTGTGAATGAGCGCAAAGTCCATGTTGAGGCTGTCCGCGATAGCGGTAGCTCGCTTTGCACCACCTGCGTCGGGCGAGACGATGACTGCCTCCTTGTAATCGGGTATATGGGTTTGGATATAGTTTTGGAGGAGGAATTTGCCGTATAAGTTGTCGACGGGAATGTCGAAAAAGCCTTGGTATTGAGGGTCGTGGAGGTCCATGGTAATGATGTGATCGGCGCCAGCGCAAGTAAGAAGATCAGCAACAAGAGTGCCGGCCTGGGCCACCCATTGCTTATAGCCAGGTTTGGGCCGGAAGCCGTTGATGTTGGTCTGGTTCTCGTAATCGTGAGTCGTAAAGCTTCGTTTTGTGAGGTCGGGGTAGACTCCATTAGAGCCAACGCTGGAGAGGGTGTCTGATCGCTTTGGCAGCGAGTCGCCGTTAACTTCTCGATGTCCATTCTCAGAGTTCTTGGAGAGCTTTTCGGTGAGGCCATTAACCCCATTTGAGAGACCGGCGCTTCGCGGTCCGCCAGGGCGCGGTGTCGGAGGAACGCTCTCGAAAGTATAGTCCTTCTTGGAGGAAGACTCGGAGGACCTTGATAGAGGAGCGCCGGCTTTATTATAGGGCCAGTCAGGCTGCCTCGAGTAAGGGAAGAGAGGCACAACGGCGGTGACGCGCTTGGCGGAGCCAATTTTGCAAGCCGAGATCATGATGCAGAGGTCGATGAGGTTGTCGTTGACATGGCCAGAGCCAGACTGGATGATGTAGACATCCTTTCCACGGACAGAGTCCTTGATCTCGCAGCGACTCTCGCCACCAGAGAACTTTGACAGGATGCGGTCGCAAGCCGGGATACCGAGGAAGTTGCAGACGTTTTCCGTCATCTGCGGGTGGGAGTTGCCTCCCAGGACGACAATGTTTCGAACCATGGCGACGGCGTCAAGCAGCGCAGCAGTGATCAAGAGAAGAGCCTTGAAGACTAGACAAATGTCTCCAATTGAGCAATTCCAGAGATATGGAGGGGTCGCGTGAGGGCTTGAGCGATGCTCGTTTTTTTCAGCCAGACCCGCCGTCCGTGTGGGGAGCAGAGTTCCAGGCCGACGTCAGATGCAAAGCCGTGGTCCAAAGATCTTTGCCGATTGCGGCCGAAGTTGGAGATGCGGGAGGCGACGGAACGGAATCACAGAGCAAAGACCAAGGCGGCGATGGCAGAGCCTCGAAGCAGCGGCAGCAGCAGCAGAACAGCGCAAAGATGCTACAGCAGCATGATAGTCAAAATGAAAGGAGAGGGGAGATAGAAGAGGGAAAGGAGGAAAAGAAGAAGAAAAATGGAGGAGAGAGAGAGGAGTGAGAGGCTCTGAGTCAGGACGCCGATTCGACGGCTAGCAGGAAGGCGGAACTCAAAGAAAAAAAAAATCTGATGCGCATTGGGAAAAAAAAAATTGACCTACCGCATACCGGCCTGCGTCTGTTGCCGAGACGTGCATGAGTGGGGTCGGGGGCAGGCTTCAGCGAGATGCAGTTCAATTTCAGGCCAACTGCAGCAGCCTGGCAAACCTGGCACAGGGCCAAAACGCGCTGTAACTGCAGCTGGGCAGGGCCTTTCTTCCCCGCTGCCGCCCCTCCACTTGGTGCTAGGCGGGGGAAGAGATTGGTTGGTACACTGTATACGGTGCTGGATACTGTACGACTACTGAGACGAGAGTAGCTTCACGGGAGCCCAGTTCAATCCCATGGAATCCATCCATGTCATTCATCGGTACCTACTTACTACGTACATGTGCCCGTGATGCATGGTGCATGTGTTTAATAACGGGCAAGGCATTTTCCATACGAAAGACTTGATCAGATGCCCCAAAGATGCTACAACAGGATGGGCGAGTGTGGTTGGCGCTCACTGGAGGGTGACGACGATTTCTGAGGACCGGCCCTAGCGAGCTATCAGCGTATTATTTGGGGGAACGACGCTGGGAATTGCGCAATTGCTCTCTATTTTTATGATTGATACGAAAGGCTGTTTTGCAGTTAGTTGGTCGGGAACCAGAGGCGTTGATCCAGCTTGGAACCATGGCGTGCTTGACGTCAGGCAAACGAAATAGTACATATATCCATCATCACACCGACATTCACTTCTAATACTCGGCCGACACCTGAAGACAAGTAAGTGATGGCGTGCCGTATGCTTTTTTCCCTCCCTCCAACAAGGCCAGTTCGTGAGGCATTTGCTTGCCTTGCTTGATATCTTCCCAGGGTCTCAAGCTCAACTTAGATGCAGGGTTGCCATGTTTCAACACGGCTAGTGCAGCTTAGTGCAAGTGCCTACTTGTAGACCTTGGTCCAAGTTCGGCATCCGTCAATGGCAAAATTCGCGAGCTTCAGCGTCTTTTTCACAGAGACGATGTCTAGAGTCTTCTCTCGTAGTAGTATTTAAGCTATAGATATCGTGATAGCACTCGAAAATGCCCATCACGAGCCTCATCGACCTGTCCCTCTCCCTCACCTCTACTGGGTACCGTACCTTGTAGTTCTATTCCCTGCATGTGATATTCTAGGCTGCATGCTGGACGCTACATGGTGCAAATGCGACATTCCGCACTGTACAAAGTATACAATAGCACAAGCCACGCGAGGAAATTTTTAGCGGCCTTCTGTTTGGCGGTCTGCACCAAGATATTAGGAGGGGCAATTGGCGCTGCTCTGATTGGGCCGCCGGTTTGTCGCGAGAAAATGCTTGCGTCGTCCAATCTTTTCTTAGATCAAGGCGTGTAGCAGCGATTTGGATACGGAAGCTCAATAAGAGCTTTGTTTGTCTTGTCCGATATTCAAAGGGGGAATCATTTATTCCAAGACATTGGACTACCCAGAACCTTGCAGCTACATTCATTCACTTGTTGGTTTTATTGCTCTACTTTGCCAGAGAAACAAGGCATATATCACCACCACCATGAAGGTCGTCGAGGCTCAGGCTGCCGTACTCTCCAATTATGAGGTGCTGCAGCATCTGACCCAGCAAAAGGATCGATACAAGCAGAGGAAGCGTCGTGGTCCTCCCAATCTAGAGACGGTTGTCAGAGAGGTTCGTTACCGCTCAACATGAGATGACTGTTTTCATCAGCCCTTTGATCACTAACCATTCTTCCTCAGCTCATTCAATATCTGCAGTCATATCCCAATCCTCTGAGCCAAAAGCCCAGCACATACACCCCGGGCTGCATCTCCCAGCTGCTTGAGCGCCTAAGTCCTTATGAGCTCTCCAAGGGCGAGGTCGTCATGATCCTCAACCTTCGGCCGGCGTCGGTGGCAGCTCTCAACACCGTCATCGAGGAGATGTCGGAGCGATTCAGCGACGAGCAGCAAGAGGAGATGGTTACCATTATTCTGGAAGTTTTGGGACAGTTTGAGGCAGCGCAGCCTGACGCCAACGGCAACGCAGATGAAGCCGCAGAGTCATGAAATGTCATGACTACCATTATGATTACAGCCACCAAACGTCAGGTCGGGCAAAGGCATTGCCCTCTCTTTTTATTATGAATAAGCTGCCAGAAACAACAACTTGGATATAACCATCTAAGATTCTAAACGGAAATTCGCCCAAGCTCACAAGACCGTGCAACCACCCTCGCTCTGCCCACCCTTCTCCGTTGTCGTCTTGATAGCCGTCTTGCAGATATCTTCAAACGCGGGCTTCACCAGCTCTCCCGTCACCGCTGAGCATTCGACATAACGATCTGCTCTCAACTCTTGGGCCATTCGATAGGCATCCTGCGGGTATATGATGCCATTCGGGTCATTCTCAGACCTTAAGTCCCTCTTCAGCCCCATCACCACTACCGGCAGGGAATCCATGCGGGAAAAGGACTGTTTCACCTCATTGATCCACTAATGGCCATTGTTATGAATTGTATATAGCAGAGATTACAGATAGAAGGATAGATAGGAAATTGAGGGCAATGAAAAGAAAATACTAACATATCTCTTCATGTTAATAAGGCTCAGGCGCTGGCTGATATCGTAGCAGATGACAATGACGTCCGGGTCCAGCAGGCGCCAGTTTTCGGGACTGGAAGTGTCGTAGAACTCAAACCGAAGACTCTTGGACGCTACATTGATCGAGAATATGTACGGCTGGTCAATGTCACGGAGCAGCGGGATCGGGTTGATGTTCTCGCCAGCGCTGACTCTCCTGTGACGAAAGCTCATCCGTCAGTGAGTGTTGATTACTACCCTATAAGAAGATGGGGCGCTACAAACGAGAGAAACGTTGTTTTGCCGCATTTTTCATCTCCTACGAGAAGTATCGTGACGACTTCATCATCCATTTCTTCCTGGGGAAGATCTGGCGAATTGGGTCGGAGAGAGGATGAGAAGAAGAGAGATCGATGGATGTCATTGGGTTGGGTCTACACTCGTAATAGCATTGACAACTGGAGTGGCGCTACTTATCTCACCAGCCACACTTCACAGGCCGCCAAGCCACACACATCTCAACTCAAAAAACTACCAATTAAAGCCATTAAACAGAGATGAAAAAAATCCAAAGCAACTAGACGAACACCCCCCAATGGCTATGGAAATATCAAATATTCTACATAAACTTATTACATGCGACTTTTCCACCAGGGGAATCTAGGCCGCAAGATTTGTGGTGGTGCCATAACGAGCTGGCCTAGCAGGGCTAGAGAAGGATTTCAATTTCACTGCCGCTTATCATCAACCGTCAACAATTTGGATCTGGTTCGTGAGAGGAGGCTGAAGATGTCCGATCAAGGGAAATACAACAACTGGACCAAAGCCGGTCTCATCCAGAGAGTCAAGGAGCTGGAACAGCAGCTACATGTGGCCACATCTTTGGTTCCTAGTTCAACACAAGATCAAATTGTGGTAGAGAAACACAAACAGCCGCGACGAGAGGGAGATGCAGTCGCTCCGCCGATCAAGAAGCCCAGGGCCAAGAAGAAGATGGACCCGTCCAAGTATTCCACCCGGTACATTGCCCTGAAGCTGGCGTACCTGGGCAAAAACTACGGCGGCTTCGAGTTCCAGGCCATGGGCAACCAGCCGTCCATCGAGGAGGAGCTGTGGAACGCCCTGACCAAGGCGTGCCTCATCTTCCCCGAGGACGAGAAGCTCGTCGACTTTGACTGCTGCGAGTACTCAAAGTGCGGCCGGACGGACCGCGGAGTCAGCGCCTTTGGGCAGGTCATTGGGCTGAGGGTGCGCAGCAACAGGCCGCTGCCCCAGGAGCCGGCCCAGGACGAAGACGCACCAGGGGAGCTGTTACTGTTACAAGAAGAATTGGCAGCAGATCAGAATCAGAAGCAGCAGCAGCAAGAGGAGGTGGTGAAGCCCCCCTTTGACGACATCCACGACGAGATCCCCTATCCCCACGTCCTCAACCGCCTGCTCCCCAAGGAGATCCGCATCCTCGCCTGGTGTCCCTCTCCGCCTCCCGACTTCTCAGCCCGCTTCTCATGCAGAGAGCGTCAGTACCGGTACTTCTTCACTCAGCCCGCCTTTGCCCCGACGCCCTCTCACGTGGAAGGCGTCCCGATGAAGCAGAGGACCAGGAAGATTATGAAATCCGGCTGGCTAGATATCGAGGCCATGCGCGATGCAGCGAAGCGGTACGAGGGCGAGCACGACTTCCGCAACCTCTGCAAGATTGATCCGGCCAAGCAAATCACAAACTTTAAGCGCCGCATGTTCGAGTCGGACATTGTCGAGGTCAAGGATGCGGCCTCTGCCCTGCCGTACCTCAGAGCTGCTGGCTTCGCCCCTGAAGATTTGGCCTTGAACTCTGGTGAGGTGTACCCAAAGGTGTACTACTTCCACGTCCGCGGCTCTGCTTTCCTGTGGCACCAGATCCGCCACATGGTCGCCGTGCTCTTCCTCGTCGGCCAGGGCCTCGAGCAGCCGTCGCTGGTGAGCGAGCTGCTCGACGTGGAAAGGAACCCGCGCCGCCCAAACTACGTCATGGCCGACGAGGTGCCCCTGGTGCTCTGGGACTGCATCTTCCCGTCCGACCTGAGCCAGTCCACGGCGGCTCATCGCGAGGACGACGCGCTGCAGTGGGTGTACGTCGGCGACGACGGGCCAAGCGGGCGGTTCGGCCAGTTTGGCATCATGGACGACACGTGGCAGATGTGGCGTGAGCGCAAGATGGACGAGATCCTCGCTGGCCAGCTGCTGCAGCACGTCTCGCAGCAGGGCAACAATGGCAGCACCGCGGCTAGAGCGGCGCCAGCTAGCAGTGCGAACAGCACAAAGGTCTTTGAGGGAGGCAACGGCGGGAGGTTGAGTGGCAAGTATCCCGGCGTTATGAAGATGAAGCTGCTAGAGTCTGCAGATGAGCAGAATGACAAGTATGCGAAGCGAAAGGGATACGCAGACGCAGAGGATATGAGGTCACAAAGGGGGTTTAGATCCAACAAGGAGCGAGACGGCGATACCCCCATGGCCGATGAGTAAATCTAAGGAAATGAAGAAATGAATATATAAAAATCAAGAGGGGTATATAGATTTCTAGGTTCTGGAATACATGACTCTTGGAAATATGATGCCGAGTGCTCTTTATAAGCGCCAAACATGTACATAAAAACGGCAATATCTCATGAGCACATTATGGATATTCATCTTCACTTGTCACTCGCCAACCCCCTATCCTCCCCTCTCCCCTCATACAAACACTCCCTCACCCCCCTCCACACCGTCTCGACAATCTTCCTCTTGGGCAACAACCCCGGAAACACAACCACGACATCCTCCTCCCCCTCCACCACCACCACAAGATAATACCTAACCTCAAACCCGCGAAACGCCTCATTCACCAAAATATCCTGAATCTTCTCCGTCGGGATAAATCGCGTCGCCGCCCCCGCCAAGTACGTCGCCGGGCTCTCACAAGTCTGCACGCCCAACCCCCTCAAAACCAACAAGCTCTCCTGCTTATGCACCCTCAAACTCAGCGCGTAAAACACCGCCACCGCAACAGGCAACAACACCGGTAGCGACACCGTCGCCGCAATCTTAGCCAGTACCGCACCGGCAGGTGTTCCCTGAAAGGCATCGAGGGCAAAGACTATGCGGTCCAGCGAGAGCAGCGGCGGTGGCGAGGGCGAGGTTGTTGGCGGTGCGGCCTGTGCGCCGAAGCAGCTGCGGCCGCGCTCTTGGACCCAGCGCGCGTAGAGGATGAGCAGCATTGTGACGGAGAGGGAGATGCGCAGGAAGAGGAGGAGGAGCCAGAGGAGGCGCAGGGGCAGCGTCTGCGGCGGGAGCGTCGTGACGGTGAATTCTGCCGTTGTGGGAGAGGGGCGGCGAACGCGCAGGTGAGGGGCCGTGGTGAGCATTGTGATTTGTTGCTTTTTTTTCTTCTCTCTCTTTTGGTGAATATTAAAGGATTCGCTGTATTTATATCGCCTCGTAAAGCAGCGTGTGTAGAGTAATTGGCCTTGGATCTGCTGTCGTCTCGTCCGTCCGTCTATCTCGGGAAAGCTGTCGGAAGGTTGGAATTGTAGAGGGAAGGCGGACGGAGATTTTGCGCAATCAAGTGGCGCAGGCCATTCTATGGGATAACCGAGTTGGCCGTGGGATATAACGAGAGGCGAGCCTGCGCATCAATTCGGCGACAAAGGCTGTGAATGTGGTGATGTCGAGGCCATGTTTCCGTGTTTGAAGTTGGAAAGCAGTATAGGTTGAAGCTGTCAGTACCTAGCTCTAGCACATGCTTGAGCGCCTACAGCACCCTCAACCCACTGTAGCGCTACAACTCCCCCCGGTCGCCGGCTCAACAATCCCCCGTCCTTCCTCCCTATCATTTACCCTTTATAAGCTAAATTACAAACCCTTGTTAACGGCTGTAATGGTCAAACGGTGAAGGCTCTCAACTCAACTCGCCTTTTCCAATCTCACCCCCGTCAGATCCCCTCCGTTCGACGCCCAGCCCGAACGCCGCGGTGGCCAGCCGCTCGCATAGGAAACTTGCGACCGTCGGTTCTTTGGCCCTAAGCAATGGAGATGACACTTGAGGGAGGTTTCACTCTGCAGAGGACTCTCCCCCGTCGCGTGGCGGGCTGGATTACGATCGCGGAGGGCGTGGGATGGAATGGTGAGACGGAGAATGCCGACACTATTTTTTGCATTTTCTTTTTTCTTTTTGTTCTTTGTGGCATTGATTTACGCCATCCATTGTTGAAAAAAATAGTAGAGGATTCACAAGTCATTCGGTTATCTATCTAGATGCCTGGTTCGACGCAAAAATTACTGCAATGTGGTGTTTTGGCGGCACTTGAACCCCTCCCTTTCTCACCATCCTGTCCCATTCACAGGGTGTGAAGCCATCACCAACCACCAAGATGCGTACGCCAACATGTGCACTGCATCAACTCTTATATAGTACACAGACACCCCAAAGACAAAACGTATGCGCATGATAGAAGACGTCATTTTTTCATCAGCTACCTCAAGCCAAAATTTGCCGCGAGGCAGCATTTGTATAAAAAAAGCTAAGTCTGCCCTGCATTCCTGCCTCTCTGCCTGCATCGCATGTCCATCCATCCATCCAATTCCCCCAGTCTTGCTGCCATGAGACGTCGCCGTCTTCCAGCTTCACTTGCTTGTTTGTTTTTTTGCCCAAGTCCGTCATCAATCGTAAAGAAGAGAAAAAGAAGCGAAAAAAGGGGGCAAGTGCCAAGAAGAAACATCTCCAATCCAGGATATATAATGCCTGTATGCGGGTGCATGTGATTCAGGCCGAATCCACAGGCTATCTGTCCAAAAAAAACAACCCCCTAAAGCATATATCACAAAATAAAACAAGTTTAAAGAAAAAAGGGTTCTCCTCTAAAATTGCACAAGTGCAATGTAGAGACACCAGAAAGAATATAATTTTTTTGGTGCAAAAGGAAGAAAAACAAGCAAAATTGAAAGAAAGAAATCAAATATAGTCATGACATATCTCTGCCAGAAAATAAATCCCCCCAGAGAACCTCTTCGAAATCATCGACCCCATATTTTGAACTCACAAGATGATACGAACAGAGCATTCGCATCTTGGGGAATAATAAAAACCAAAACCAAACTAGAAGCAAAGAAAAGCATGGCAAGAACGCCAAATCGTCATGCGCAAAGATATCACGCCACGCAAGGGGAACCTTTGGTGTAGTTGTCGTTATCAAAATTAGAACATCCCATTACCATGCAAGCCAGCCGACGACAGTTTTCTTCCATGCCCCTCGATTGGCGATCGAATGGCATCTCGATCATAGAGAACAGGAGGGGGGATACCAGCCACAGGCGACCTGAGCTGGCTGAAGGAATTTCCACCATCGCCGTACATCTCAAGCGGGGGTGATTTGATGCTGATGGATCCCTCCTTTCGGCTACGGCTACCTGAACGGAGACGTTCGTTCTTCTTTGTCATGCGGCCAGAAAGGCTGCCCTCTCCGAGGCTGCGGCCGCGATTGTGGGCCTTGACAGGCGGCTCGGGAGGAGGAATCACCGGTACCATGCCGTCATTTGGGGCGGTCATCATGGGTTCCTCCGTATCAGTCTCATCCATGACAATCTCGATCATACCCGAGGCCAACGTTCCAGCAACGGGCGGCTGGCGTCGTACGTGCGGCAACGGGGGTGGAGGGGGAGGAGGAGGCATAGCTAGATGTTGCAGCTCCTTCAAGAAAGTAGCAGGCGCCGAAGGAGGAGGCGGCGGCGGTGGGGGCACCAGGTTGTTCACTTGCCGGCGCCATTCCGTCTCTACAATATCATCGAGGCCCCTACCCTCATTAGCACTCCCCTTTCTCCCGAAACGAGCTTGATGAGAGGGTTCCTCGGGGATTGGTGCCGACATGCTTCGCGGAATCATGGGTCGGGAGGGAGGTTGATAAGTTGTTGACGGCAGTTGATAAACGGTCGATGGCAGTAATGTCAGTGGCTGCTCTTCCTGCTGCTGGTGCTGCTGTTGCTGGGGTGGTGGTGGAGGCGGCGGCGGCGGCGGCGGCGGCGGTTGATATTGTCGTTGCTGCTGATCTTCTTCTTCCCTCTGCACCACCTTCTTCTTCTCTGTGTAGTATTGCGGAGAGTACCCTGGTGAGCTTTGCGGGGAATACTTCTGGGAGAACGTTGCGGGAACTGGAGGAGGGGTGAGATCTTCATACTGGCTATCGTCCGACCGGAGAATGAGTCTCATCGCCTTGGGAGTAGCAGGAAGGCCGATGTGTGGTCCATTTCGCGCATACATGCTTCTCGGAGGTTCTGTTGCAGAGCGAGGAGGGAGGTCATCCGGGAGTGTCTCATCCTCGGCCTCCACAAGAATCGGAGGAAAGCCAGGAGATATCTCGCTTGGGTGGGGGATTTGAGGACCCAGTTGTCGCTTTGCAAGAGACTTTCGACGCTCTTCTAGCTCTCGTGCGGCCTGCTCCTTTTTGCGCTGCCTCTCATCCTTCATTTTCTTCAAGTCGCCGGCGTGCTCGGTAGATGCAGCTCGTATGTGTACAGTGTGGCTCAACTCTGTTGGGGCGGCTTCTCGAGACTCGGTTGGCTCTCTTCGTCGGCTTTCAGCGTATTCCCGTCGACTTACGGCTGGAGAGTTCATATTGTGGCCAACGCTTTTGCTGTGCTTGGCTCTGAATTCTTCTTGCGCCTGCATGGCAGCTCTGAAATCTTCCTCATCCTCCGATCCCTGATAATGCAGAGCTGTCGCCGACATTGGCACAGGCGAGGGTGGTGACCGCGGAGCCGATCGGCTCCTTCCATGGCTAGACGCTCGTCCACTTGTCTTACCCCTTATGACGCTTGCTTTCCGAATCGTCAGGGGCTCAACGTTGTTGCTAAAAGTTTGATTGCTAAGGATGGCCAAGTCTTCCGGTGACATTGGTACAGGGGACGTGGGCGATCTTTTGGCCTTTGTCCAAGATCGGGCTGAAGCTCTACCGCGCTCTTCTGAAGGATCGCGCGACTTAGCTCGCCGCTCCCGGCTGCCATGGCGACCGGCGGACACATCTCTCGTCCTCTCTTTGCTCCTCGTCCTGCTTCCAGCTCTCCTTGAGTAACTCTGAGCCGCCTCCAGGCTATGGATATAATCATCTCTGTGCCGGGGGTTCGATTTGTGACTCCGGCCGGCGCTCGAGGTGGACGTAATGGAGCCGGCAACAGATCCAGCAACAGGAGGACCAGTCCCACGACGTGTCCGAGACGGCCAGTGGAAGCGAGTAGATGAGGCGGCAGACTGATCAGGAGACATGGCGTCTGTCGGTTGAGCCAGTGGCTGTAGCTGCAGATGCAGATGCGAGGGAATCCGATCACGGGAGCCGTTCCGCTGCGTCGAGTGAACTTCCTGTAATCTGCTCATGATGCCGTGATCGGGGGATGGTGGCCGCTCTCCCGAGTACCCCTGAACGACCCGTTGATACTGGTCTCTCATCATCATGGGGCTGGCCGTAGCAGCTCGCTGCATCGCAAGACCCGTCGTCATATTGTCTTGAGTGGCGGACGACTTGCGGGAATGGCTCGCCCGCTGCTGCGGGGGTGCGTCGACAATCTTTGCGATGTTATCAATGGGCTTTAGAGTATTCCTATCGAGAGTGGCCTCTCCAATGGATGGTAATCGGCCACGATTGAAACCCTGGACAGGGCGAGCTGATGTCGGCGTGTTAAATCTACTATTGCCCGATGGCCGAAGAAACGCAGTCGCAGGATCAAAACCGCCTCCGGGAGATATGGCCGATTCAGCAATGGGCGTAACTCCGGCCGCGATAGGTGTTTGGCCGCCATCAGCCTGCGAGTAAAACTTGGACTTTTGATTTGGGTCTCCAAACGACGTGATCAGCTTCAGCGCCGACGCTTTGGCAACACTGCGTTGAGGGCCCCTCTGGACTCCTGGGGGGGACAGCGGAGGGCTCAACATCTCGGGGATGCTCGGTGTGATGTTTTGGAAGTTGAGCTGAGCAGCCGATGGTGAAGTCCAGGGCTCCGAGGACTCTTGGTCGGTGCAGGCAAAGCAACGAATCGCCAGCTGTTGCTGACCGTGCTTAACAGACCACTCGCCCCATTTACGCACAATGGCAGCTTGTCGCTCCCAGACACTTGGGAACGCCACACAAGTGAGGATGAGAGCTTCCATGTATCTCTTATGCGAGATGTAGACTTCAATGGCATCATTGTAGTCACCCATGCCAAGCATAATCGTCACTGCAACATGGATATCGCCGTTCTCCAAGAGGCGTTGGACGTAAACGCGGCCGAGCTTGTGCTGAGATGCCTGGCCGCCGATTCCGCTCAAAGCCAACAGCATCCAGTCTTGAGAAGTCATATTCTGAGAGCCAGCGGCCATGATGTCTGAATCGATATCGCCCAACCACTTTGCGAGCAAGATGCGGTTTGCCGATCCTGCGGGATAACGACTCATCTCATCGCGAATTAAGTCGTCTACTTCCTTGTTCCATCCGAAGATGGTGCTAAGCATTTGTCGACGAAGGTCATCATTGGTAGGATTAGTTTGGCTTGCGGGCATGGGATGCTTGTATGGAAGATCGCTTAGACGTGAGCGAGTGTATTTGAACAAGTCCTGCACCTTGGCATCATCGGGGCTCCTAGGTACCTCGTGTCGCAATCGAGACGGGCGATGTTGTCTCGATTTAGACGAGGCCAACGACGGACCACTCGTGCTAGGAAGCGTGTAACCCATTGAATAATTGTCCACGTCCCGCCGTCCCACTGTCGAGGTTTTCAAGGATGAACCAGCGGAGATGTATGTCCCCTCAGTCATTGGTCGCGACCTCAGTGAGCCTGTCTGTCTACCGGGTGTGCGGGAGCCTGCCGAAGACTTTGACAATGATGAGTGGCTGGAGGCCTGGCTGCCTGAGTCATATACTTCGTTTCTCACTTCAGGTGCATTGCGCTTTGCCAGTCGCTGGAAAGGGGATAGATGGTCGTCATCGCTTTCAGAGATACCCATCTCAATAGGGACAGAGCTTGACTCAGACTCTGAGGTATGGATAGTCGTTGCAGAGTGCACCGATCTGCCCCCCGTCTCTTCTGATGTTGGAGGCGATGGTGGGAGGACACCAGCAGGGTGTTGTACGTTTGCTACCATGATGGCCGGAGAGTTGAGATCAAACTGCTGCACAGTATTGTTTGGTCCAATGGTAAAAAGACTGGCCCCAGGACCGTAGACGGCCAGGCCTTTTACATGCTCAAGGGTCGGGATGGAGTCTTTGGTGACATGCTTGGTCCTTACGTCCCACGAAAACGTTTCTCTGTTTGATATATTAGCACCAAAGTCGCCAACGGGAAGCAGACCGCCGCGCGCTTAGTCTGTGGCCAGTTTAGAGGGACATACGAATCTGAGTATTGGATGATGCGGCCGTTCTTGGACCACCCCATCCAGTTAGGGCCAGACAGGAAGTTCTCGTTCCTCCGGAGCACTCTGACCACCTTGGCGGGGTCGTCGGCGTTGTACGACTTGGCCACACTCCAGACCCGCAGGTCGCCATCGTGTGTCTGTACAGCCAGCATATCTGACTTTTGCCTCGAGGACGACGCATGCCAGGAAAGGGTGACAATAGGTGATGGGCCTCTCGAAGTCGTCAAGTTGTGCAAGATGGTGAAGCGAGGCTGTAGAGTGGCGACTAGGAGTGATCCATTCTGGTAACTGAGGTCGGTTGATTTAGTACATGACAAACACATTGTGGCCAGTCGTGATGATAACTTACCCGATAGCAAAGGTCCGACAGTCAGATGAAGGAGCCAATGCTGTCACTGCAATTTGGTCAATTGTCCGAGCTGAGATGTGCTCGGATGTCGTGGGTTCAAACAGGATGATGTTTCCCTGCGTGTTTCCTACAAGTCAATATGTTAGCTAGGCCATGCAAGCCACACGAGGATCGTGAGTTTTCTCACCAAACGCAACGTTTCCGTTGCGCATCCACGAGGCGACTGTAAGCGTCTCGTACGAAACAAAGCGAGATATCTCATCGCCAGTCATCAGATCCCAGACAATGGCGGTCTGGCCGGCGTCATAGCTCACGACAAAACGGCCAGCGCCCATTTCGCTCTGGGTGTCCACGGCAAGAAGTTGAACATCGTCGACGTGCCGTGTGAACCTCCGATCGATGGTGAGAGTATCGTGATGACAGCATACTATTGTTGGCCCTTGAGCATAGAGGTAGATGGCTGCCGTGGCGGCTGATGGGATAAAGTATCTGAGGTCCTTGATGTTCGGCATTTGTGCGAACTCCGGCGGTGCTGGACGGCCTCGTGCGGTCGACGATTTGCCGGACCGGTTGGACACGGTTTGGATATGTGACGCGGATGACATGGCTGAGGTCTTGCTATCGAGGCCAACTATGTCAAGTCCGAGATTATATTGGCCCGTTTAGTCGGCCTACACCTCTGCCAGCGCAGAGGCAGTTTCGCTTCCAACAAGATGCGAAGCACTCCAAGTCCGTGAGACAGCACCAGCTTCGGTGTCACAGTCCTGTTTCCAGGCCAAGGTCCGGCTCACTGAGAGCGTTCTCGAGGGTGAGCCCACAAAACGGCGGCAAGCTGCGGTGTTCTTTAGGTATCAATCATCACATGAAACCCAGCTCCTGTCTATTTCCGGACACAAGCCTCAAGCACTGCAATTCACCAGGCGCTTGGTTTTCTTTCGGGCCACCGAAGAGATGATGGAAGATTATTATGCTCGGGAAGGAGGAATGTCGAATTGGTCGAAGACGGACAAGATGTGAGGTACGATGTGTCGTCGAGGAAGGTTTGACGATGCAAGGCTTGGCCGTAGTACTCGTAGGCCACGAAGTGAGGTTGGAAAGAAGAAGGCTAGACAGGCTAGCGGAAGAGGGCAGCGTCACGGTTTTGCATATAAAGAACCAACTTGTAGGCAAGAAGAATGACGGTTCTCTGTGATATGCCGAGCAGCGTTAGGGGAGGGGCTGATCTGATTAGCTCGGCGCTTGTTCGTGCCGCCTAGGGGATGCTCCTGTTTGGAGGATTGGGAGTAGTAGGTGATGCAGGCGGATGCAGGAGAAGTTTTGGCTGGATGCGTAATGGTGGTCACGCTGATGGAAACAAAGAAAGACGTTACGGATCTTCCGTCTGTTGTCTCTTGGTCTGTTCAGGCCTTGTCTATCCTCCTCTGATGACCCTTGGCAAAGCTGTGTGAAACAGCACAGATGGGGATGGCGGGAGGGAAGGAGGAGGAGGTAAAAGAAAATATCGGAGCGGCCCAAGTGCAAGAACGGCTACTTGTAAACGACGCACAAGCAACCTAAGACCTGTACATCCGGTAGGGACATGCACCACTCACGCACGGTGAAGGTCGCTCCAGAATATTAGATGGACATGGACAGGTTGGAGAGGAGGGTTGGATAGGTAGGTAATAAGAGCAGGCTGGGGTGTGATGGGTCCGATGGAGAGGAGCCAGGCGAGCATGGCGCCTATGCGGCCGTGGTTGAGGCCTGTCAATGGATGGGGTTGGCTGCCATATAAAATTAGAGTGCAAAAGCTGCTAACGGCCGTCTTTGGGATGGAGCGGATACGGTCCGGCAGCTAAGGACCGGCCAATGCGCGTCGACGCAGCCCAGGTACATGCGCATGCCGACAAGATACCTGGGCTTTCCGTGTTGCAGCTATCTGCAGCATCAACGGCTGGTAAATAGAACATGCTGGCCATATGCAGCTTCGTGGTAGTGGTACCTACCTCTCTCGCTACCGACGGCGTGTAGCGAGCAGAGAGTAACAGGTACAGATGTCATTGCAACGCTGCCATCGCTTCCCATCGCTTCGAAGTGTCAGGCAGCCTTGTTCGCTTCTTGGTTTTTTTTTTCTTTCTCCCTTCCCACTCCGTTTCGTCCCAACCAGCCGCCGTAAGTTAGGCTCTGCGTCTGCTACGCGCGTGCGCCCGCGGTGGGCCCAGCTAAGCAGTGAGGCGAAAAGGGCGGGCGAGGCAATGGCGATTGCTAGTCGTCTCAGAGTCAACTGGGACTGGGAATCATGGGCTCAGATCCTCGAGGCGGACGAATTGAAGACAGGTGATGTACAGGCGCTAGCGGGCCATGTACCGCTGCTGGAGGAGAATCCCTTGTTGAAGCCCCCCTGCTTAGCCTCTCAGGCTGCCCGCGTACCCTTGCCAGACATTTGGTTATGGGCCTATCAAAGCTTCCAGAGGCATCGAGGTGTCGAAGAGCTCTCGACTTGAACAGCGTCGACTCCGTATCCCATGTCATGTCTTGCCCGGAGCAACATTTGCAAGTGAGTACTCGTACGGAGCAGTACTCGTAACAGCACCAACTGATACGCCTGCGCCATTAGCCCTCGTACTACGTCTAGCAACCGGGGCTCTTCTCTTACCCCGACTTGCGGCGCCTTTCACCGTTGCATCGGTGGTTCCACGCTGGCGATCTGGCCTCTGTGCGAGGGCCGGGCCTGGGTAACTGCACGGTACCTTGCAGCCGTGCTGTGCTGTGATACCAGTTCGTTCGCGCCCGCCAGCAGCCAGACTGAGCCCTGGCCATGGTTCGTCCATTCTGCTTTGCCACAGTCGATTCGATTCCATACGATGCAGCACTTCATCGCCACAAATCATCAGCATCTCAGGCCCTGAAGTTGGGCCTTGGAGACGTTCGAACCAGAGGGGGGGCGCCCAGATGCATGGCTGGAGCATGGCTGGAGCATGGCTGGAGCTTTTGGCGATTTGGGGCTGCGGTCCAGAGTGGGGCGGCCAGCCCAGGCGCTCAATGGCAAGAGCTGTCGAAGCGCCGAGGTGTGTCGCGCCTGCTGATTGGGCGCGCCAAATGCAGGTGCGCGCCGCAGCCTGGCCAATCGGCGGCTCGATCACGCCTGGCTGCAGGGGTCTAATCGCTGAGTCCCGGCCGCTAAGACCGCTAAAGACGCCGGCTAGGATCAGGGATGCAAACCTCATTCATTCATCTTGAGCTTGAGAATCGCGCCGAGACAGAGCAGAACAGACCACAAAAAGAACAAGACAGGACACCACAGACTGGACTGATGAATCTTGGCTGTGTGCTAGTCCGTCCCGCACTGTAATTACAAGTACTTGTAATCAATCGCTTGCAATGCGATTCTGTGCCTCAAGTCACAAAGACGAGACCAGACCCGAACAACACAAGACATAAGACAAGATGAGACACGGACACGACACGATACGATACGATACAGCTTCCGAGCCGCCGCCCGTGGTCATGGCATGGCACGACTTTGCCCGTCACAGCAGCATCAGATGATTCACGACACGGATTTTGGCCTACCAGAACCCAGAGTACAAGTATCGCAATTTCGTCCAAACTCCGTTCAACTGCTAGCCTCCTCTCAAATCGGCGCGCTAACAAGCTTCCCAGCTCCATGCCCGTCGGCTCCGCAATCACATCTCCAGAGCCGGCTCATATCTAGGTATATCTTGTTTTCAAAGCAACCCCTGGTGCGGACTTGTTCTGTTACAGCATCATCCTAGCGAATTGGCGTACCCGGATGGCCGTTGAAACCTCTTCTGTTCGTACCTCTGTCTGTACACAGTTACGAAACACTTGATGGCACACGTGCGACATGCTTGGAAATGTCTTGGAGTCTTATCACGCCTTCGTCCAATCCAGCATCCATATCAGCCTCCTCTCCCCACTTGCAAGTCAATTCTCCTGCATCAACGCTGCTGGTAGATTGAACTGCCATTGTACTACAGACAGTATTTACCCACCTCATCCGATACCACTACAAGTACACGAAGGATTCTAGACATGCGTATTCCGTATATATCACACAGCTAGGCACCCAATATATCCTGGTACGGAGTGGTGATGGCCCCATGAGACATAGGCGCCGGCTACACTGGTCCCTTGGGCGACCAACAGCAAGTTTACTCGATTGGGAATATCTTGAGGCCCAACAACAACAATCCCGTCAACGTATATGACTCTAGTCTCGCTATTCTTTCCACACCCTGTCGGATTGTGACCTTGTGACGCAGTATTTTTTCTTGGCTTACTATACTCAGGTTTCCTCTTTGTCATACACAATGTCTAAAGTCACTATCGCCGGAACGCCACTCGCGGGAGGCATTCATCAAAGGTCGTCAAGCATGGCACGGCCACATTTTATACTCCGAGACAGGGCAAAGTGGCCAAAGCTTCTGATTAAACACTCGGGTGCATAGGATGCTGACACGATAAAATAACATGCACAAATCGCCAATATCAGCTTCCCCTAGTGTTCCAATGGCTGGCTGTTCATCAAATCAATCTGGGACATCCACGATTACACTGGGGTGCCAAGGTGCCTTCCGAAGTTTTCTTGAACAAGGATTAAGATGGAAGCTGAGGGGGAGCCGTTATCGTCGTGTCACACCAGAGCGGAGAGTATTGAAGTGCGGTGAAGCAAACGAGATCAAGAGCCAAGGTATCCATGACGTGAAGTGAGAGTCCGAGCCACCCTTGCCATCCCGCATGCCTTGGACAGCAGCTTGTTCCTGACCCAGCCGGTTACTGGCATGTCCGGTTTCGCTTCGATCATGACCAAGTACGAACAAGAGTCTTTCGTTTCTCTAGTTTCCTGACCTCGTGGCTCAAGCCCTTTTCCACCAAATAGCAAGATCCAATTCTATCTTGTCTCGTGTAATGATGCCATAGGATGTGTAAGATTACTTGTGCAGCATTAATCCTATCCACATTTTCTTCTGGAGTTGTGCACAAGACACTTTCAGCATGTAAATTAATAATGAGTTCGAATAAGTCAACGACTCCAGACTCAGGCGGCTCTTGTAGAGCGTTACTCATTATAAACTAACTTGTAAAGAAGCATGAAGAATACATTCCCCTATTGCTGTAGGATCGATGATTAATGGCATGTCCTATCACTACATTCGTTACCTCTAAGAGAAGATGCCCAAGCAAACACGTTTATGAAGAACAAAAGGCTCTCCGAGTGATTTTGATATAAGATTCCATTTTCTACATACATGCTTCGCCAACTTCCTTATTACGTCTCCGCGGCACGAGAATTTGTTAGGAATGAGTAGAAGATTATGAGAGTATGCCGAATCGGCAGACTACTAATTGCAAACTGCTGATGGAGCTTTTGAGAAGTAAAGCAATAGGACAGATAATATTCAGAATAAGGGGGCGACTCATGGTTAAAAAATGTCAACCTCTACATAGGTTCAAGTGTTACTCATGCCAGCAGCTAGCAGAAGATTAGGAATTCGCTATACGGTATAGGCTGTGTGTTTCTCTCTGAACTTATACATTTTCATATGGAGGTTATATTTATAATCAGGAGGATCAGTGAATAGCTAGATAGTTCAGAGCATAGCTACGCCCCAGCCTTTGGTTCAAAATCCAGAATCTATCCGTAACTCAACCTGATCGGCCACAGCCGACCAAGTCAAACCTCGAAGATTCAGGCCACAGAGTATAACCAATGAAAGGAAATACATCTTCATATAGGTAGTTTTTTAAGATAAGCATGGCAGCTTTCTTTCAGCGGTCCAGGTCCCTGCCTTCTGATTCTGGAGGCAATATGATATATTGTGAGCCTATTTTCCTTCAATACACGTCTCATGATGTATGGATGCTTTGTTTTAGCAGCATCTTGGTTCGGTAAGACTTGAGAGATGACTCGATGAACAGAGTATGCCAGAGGCTCAATATAATGATTTTTAGAATCAGGTTGCTTGTTCTGGTGACATAAAGTGATGTATTATGCTTCTGTCTAATGCCTCACGAATGGGTATACCCATCTTAACGGCATCAGGCGATTAGCTATGAGATATCTCTTCCTCAACTAGTTGATGGAGGGGGCGTGCTCGCTTCTAATGATAGGAAAAAATAGATGAAAGTCCTCTAATGACCGATTTCGTTTCTCATTTCAAATCTACGATAGAGCTGGCGTTATGACACCACCTTGCCCAAAGTCCAGACCAGTCTAGACGCGGGCGTTAAGAAGACTAAGATAGGTAAGTGTAAAATGTGTTTTTATGCAAAGGACATAACAGTATCACACATCGTATCAGATATCATCAAGAGCTGTGAGTCCATGTCTGTGGAGTGTCCATATGGAGAGGGTAGCTTCCAGTTTTGCGTTATTAATGGGGTAGAATATCAACCAGTCATTACAACACTCGGCCACAGGAGAAGCTACAGGCTAACAATTGGCCAGAGTCCGAGATTTTGAGAAGATGATTCTGAACAATTTAGCTAACATGTGATCAATCTCGGTAGCTTGGGTCTAACAAGACGGCCCTGATCAATCACAGCGGCAATAATGACAGCGGCATTAGTTACCGCTGTGGAGGCTGTCACGGACATTGTGTGTATGTTTTCCTCCTCAACAGGAAGGCCATGTCCTTTCCCCCCCAAGTGTCGTGATCTAAACTTCATGTCCTTGGATAGCCCTGTGCTGCCGATTGGGTTGCATCTGTGACCTTGGCGACTCCTTCAGACGGAGCTGAGACGGGGCTGTAACCTATAACATGTCGTTTTCCTGACATCTCATATTGCTGAATACGATCGATGCTGCAAAACCACGCACGCAAACTTCATGTCAGAAATGGGAGTGTAAAATGGGGGATTCGTTCTCCGGTTGGCGCCCGCCCAGTTTCCCAATCACATCCATTCACACGCGCATCACACAGGGCGTATAATCAGAACTGGAGTACTTTGAAAGGCGCCTCACCAGCATCAGATGATATGGGGAAAGCTGGGCTTTTTTTTTCCCTTTCGCTTAACGCGGCCATTTCGAATCCATTTCTGCGTCACAGATTACGACGCCGCGATGAGTAATGAGCGATTGTATTGGCAATGGGCTTTTCGACTTTGCGTGGTTTAAAATAAGAAGATGTGCCCTACAAGACAAACGATACGCCAGAAATGCAGTGACTCAGCGTTCACGTGGTTCAGCCTTTATAGCCAATGGACGTGCAGCATGCATGCAATTGGACGACATGTCGGGGACGAATAAGGTGGCAGTACAGCATCTCGACAAACCTATTGGCCAAATCCGCCGCAAACCCCCAGCAAGTTCCCTCTTTGACACTCCCCTTGTAAGCCAAGAGGATCGGGCTGTGATAGGGCGCGGGGGAAACGAAAATGAGGAGGGGGCGAAAAACGCTCAGGAAGAATTGCTGACGGATTGGATGGAACCTTTTTTTTTCACGTGTTGAGACTGTGTGGACAGAGGATTTTCCCCGAGGGCGAAGGTGGCTCAGCAAGAATGAGTAAGAGAGAAGAGGAGGGCAGACTAACAAAGATTCCCTCCCCGATGGAGAAGTACAACGTTGCTATCAAAAAGATGAGACGAGACGAGACGGAGCCCGACGGAAACAAGAAGAAAAGAAACGCCAATGTCGGGGTCAGCCGGCCCTTCTCCAGTACGGATTATCTGGCCCACAGCGAAGGCCCGTACCGTAACCTTGCTTGGAAGGCGGCCAAGACAATGGCTGGGTAAATAGGTAAAAAAAGCAAAAAGAAACTTATTTGTCGGGGAGAAGAAGAGAAACATCCGGAAGGGTAAAAAAGAAAAGTGCATTATTGCAAAAAGTAACGACACCCCTCTCCCAATCCCAAACCACGAAGAAGAAAGGGAAAAAAAAGCAAACCGGAAACACAGGATTCTCGCCAACCCTGCATATGCAGCCCAGACACACCCACACCAGCAGGAGGATTATGCAGGCTCACCAGCACCTCAAATCACCGGTGTGGCACATCCCGAAGCCCGTGTCTTGTATCGGCGTAATAAAGTGGTTGCAACACACACACACAAATAAACGAATGAGTAAGCGTGCGCCGAATGAGCGAGGGCTTACTGTGTGATCAACCGAGCCCAGCTTATCACTGTCTCAACGGAGAAATAAAGAGCGCAGCAATGAGAGACAAGAGAGAAACACGAGAAAAGATAAGCTCCCCCGGGGCGAAAAAGCTCACGGTCGCGCAAGTTCCCGTTTCCCAGCTTTAGGTTTGCGTCTGCCTGTACACCGACATTATCAGCTGTAACGCACATATGTATGCCAGCTTGGCTCTCATGCACTCGGTGAAGCTGCCGACAAGGGTGAACCCAGCTGTTCGCTGCATGCAAGGGAAAAGATAAAAGATAGAAACAGAGGGAGAGAACACAGCGAATATGTACTTCGTATATGGCCACGTCAAATCACAGCAAAGAGTGCAGCCGCACGCAATTTGCCGCGCCGTCCATTCATGTCCGAGACCCTACCCCCCCTCCGATCGATCGCGAAATCGTGCTTCATGTACATCGTACATTAGACATGCAACCCATCTGCACGTTCGGTGGTTGTTATCACACATCAGGCAGCCCTTTAATTCATTTACTGGCCGCCCTACATGAAATAGTACCATTAAGATTAAAGGCAAAGCAAAGTATTGATGTTGGGCAGTTAATCTAAGTTTTTGTTGTTTTTTTCTGCCACATCATATACTCGTAATCCCAATAAGCAAAAAAGCAAAAAAAAGCAAATAAATGAGATATCACAACTGAGGTTCGAGACACGACGCCCTGCAGACACGTAGATTACAGCTCCAACTTATAGCGAAAACCATCAAACCACTAGCCTGCCGTTTTCTCAGCCCGCCCAAAAAGCATACCTCGTAGCGATCCAACCACCACCGCTCGTTACATTTGCGACAAAATCCAGCTATCAATTACGAGTGCACTTACGAGTACACTTACTCCGCAGCTGAGTAAAAAAGAAACAAAAAAAAAACAAGTAATTCCCAAGTCATGATTCACACGCGCACAAACCCTCCCCCCCAGTCACGCACCCCCTCAAGTCTAACAAATCCTGTTGTTGTTTTTCCCGTTTGTCTTAATTATTATACTTTTCTATTCGCGAACTCGTGCCTTGAAAACCCCAAGCCCTCAAGATCAATCACCAATGGGGCCTTATCGAATCACACACTCACACACCCCTCCCATGTGACAATAACAGCACAACACTGCAGCGAATAGGGCACGGAAATGCGAAAAAAGCCGCCCGGCGCCACCGAGTCGCACTGCATTGGGTCGGTGAGCGAGAGAAACAAAACCACCCCCAAAGTTGAGTTGATCCGCCCGCAAGCCTCTTTGTGGCGGCCCGGGCGCGTGTGGTGGCAGACGGTCACCGACTTTCTGTCCGTGTACAGCGCACCGTTTGATGCGTTTGCGCGCGAAAGAGCGGCGCTGAGAGATCAATGGGATGCTAGTGAGTACTCGTAATAATTAGTGTGCCAGAGCTGAAAGTCGGGGGCGGCTGGGCTGGAGAGGAGCCGGTGGCAGCAAGCTCGCCCATTGCCGGTCGTCCCCGAAGGGGCATCTAAATGCGGTGAATCGGAAAATGGCGTTCTTTTCTCCAAGTTTACGCCGTGGCGCTCACTTAATGGCGGATAGACACATGGCAATACAATGAATCATGAATGGCAAAGCGGAGAAAAGGTATTGTTGTGTGCAAAGTAGAAACTAGTATTGGTAATAAGGGGGTATCTTGTAAGAAAGAAAGCTATCTAAACAGTTGCTATGCTAAAAATGTTTCCCAGTGTGCCGAGTCCGTCTGTAGCGGAGGGCTTCCCAACGCCAGAGTATGTATCTAAAGTAATGTGTCCCAATGTCCCGTCGCTCATCCTTGTGGAAGAGGGTATCCAGAAATTCCCATTGGCTAATGCCCGCTATGATTGATCGCTAATAAAACCCAAAGGCCCGATAAAAAAAAACAAATGAACTCCGATAATGCCGTCGTAAGAATTAAATAGTAGTAAACCGAGAAAGGAAACAAGGCTGTCGTTGCGACGATCCCCTAAACCAAGAGGGGGTTGGATATGAAAATGATCCGGGTATCAAGTGAAGGTCCAAAGTTGCAAAGGCTTGTGAAAGAGAAATGGAAGAAGCCGTGTTGGGCTGACCCAGTTTAGCCGATCTGGCCGCGGTAGTAGAAAGTGTAGAAGAGGAGGGAATGCCTCGGTGGTGGGCGGGAGGATGAGTCAGATTAGGTCGGACCGTGGCTCCCGTCGGCATCCGGATTTTCCCCATGAAAGCGCACTTGGTGTGGGTGGCTGTGCTTAGACCACAGCCGGGTCTGAGTCGTAGTAGAATAGAATAGAAAGAAGAAAGTCGTAATCGTCGTGTACACCATTCAAAGGTGTGTTGAAGTCTATTAGAGGCTTTTCGTAGAAAGCCGGAAGTAGTAGTGAGAAAGAAAGAGCCCTTTGTTTGCGCCAGCGCATGACCCGCAGAGTAAGTTGTAGATGTTTTTTACTCGGAAATGGGAGTCATGGAGACAAGCTTGGACTTGGGGCTCTTCTTGGCGCTGGAAGCAGAGCGGCTCTTCTTCTTTGAGGCCTGCTTGCGGCGCTCCTTCTCAAGCATGATCTGGCGCATGCACTCGCGCTGCAGAGCAAGCTTCTCTCGCTGCATCTCCAGGACCTCGGCGTCAGTCAAGCGAGGAGGGGACTGCATCATCATGATGGGAGAGGACGAGGCGCTGGAGCTGGCAATGCTGTGGCTGTCACTGTCGAAGGGGTCCGACAGGAGAAGGTCGTCGTCGGAGAGGAAAGAAGTGGCTCGCTCCTCGCGGTCGAACTCGGAGAGAGACTCTCGCCTGGGCCAGGAGGGAAAGGCGCACGAGGCATCGCGAGTTCGAAGGTTGGAGGGGCTGATATCGATGGCGGTAGACATGGTGCTCACAGAGCTGTATGAGCTGTATGAACCGAACATTGTGAATGTGTTTGTGTGTGAGAGAGGTAGATGGGTGTGATGGAGTATTGTTCCAGAAATCTGGGGTTGAGATGGTTTATGTATTGATAAGACCGGTTGGTGGAGTTTGCTCGGCTTCTGTTGATTGCTATTGTGTATAGTGTGTGTGTGCTTCGGGCGTTACCGTGGGGTGGTGTGGATGCAACGAGGATTTTCCGTCAGTGATGCCGAAGGATGGATGGATGTTGTTGTTGTTTGTTTGCTTGACTGCTAAGCAGTAGAGTAGAGTAGAGTAGAGGATGGAGAGTGGTGATGGTGGTTTGTATTGGCAAACAAAGGATGTTTGTGATGGCGGACAATGCAGACCGAGCTCTGGAGCCTGGAGGGAGCAGAGGCACTTATATCGACTCATCGTGGGCGGCACATGTGTGAATCATCTGGGAGAGCCGCTCGGCGCTGGGGCAGAAGGGGGGAATGGGGGACTGGGATGGGGGCGCCGTTTGAAGGGGAGGGGGGGGGCGTGGTGCAAGGGAGCCATTGTCATTGCTTTGCCGGGCTGGGGGTTATCAAAAGCAAAGTTGAGAGGTTGCAGCAAGCCGGTTCCGCCCACCCCCCTCCCCTGTTACTACGAGCATTGCAACCTTGGGAGATTTCGCACCCCCCACGCCACGCCGCTGGGCTGGAAGACATGGACAAGGACATCCGTGGCCAGCAAAACTGCCAGCCCTACTAACGGAGAGGGAACACCGTCACACACGCACACACACAGCACAGAGCAGAGGTGACACGCAAATGGCGGTGTTCCGCAACTCGGTTTTTGACCGCCACGGCCCAGCGGTCTGATTGGACCCTTGCGTTGCGAGAAGCGGCGAGCTGTAGCTGTTGCGTGCGCAGTGCTGTGCTGTGCTGAGCTGGCCGTATCGTGATGTTTGTGTACTATCAGCACCGCACGCTTGTGTCATCCGAGTATCAGCGCGGAGGGATCCCGTATCATCGTGCATCCCATTACCCATCAAATCCTCATTCCCATCCCTCATCCTCATCCCGACTCCTGCCCTCAGTCAGTGTCAGTGTCAGTGTCACGGAACCTAGCTCATCCCAAACCCGGCGCGGCGGCAATAGCAATTCAACCGTCCACCAGCCCCAACCTAAGATGACAGACAGAGACACACGCTTGGCTGGGTGGTCTGGGGAAACGCCGCGCTCGTTCCTTGGTAGCAAGCAGGAGGACCGAGCGCCGTCCGAGTCGCAAAAAGCAGCCCCTCGCGAAAAGAAACCCGCGCTGCCGGGGCTCGCTCGGACGGGGCGTGCTCTAGTAGCTGGTGCTCTACTAGTACTCGTAGGCTCAAATGGACTGGCTGGCTCTCGCTCGGGGACGTACCGTATCGTCCCAGCCAGCAGGGTTACAAGTTGCATCTTGGCCTGTCAGTGTCAACGGCGGCGCATCTCATGCCCTACGTGTACTTGCTACTACTTGGTACGTGCTGCTTGGTACTGGTATCGCCAATTTCCCCCCATGTCATGTCTCTCAAGCCCCAGCTTTCCAATTACCCTACCAGAGACTCCCTTCACCCATGCAAAGTGCCTTCGTGTCCTCCCTAGTCGCCATAACCCGCCGTTGGGCACCGGGGCACACCGCCCCAGCTTTCCGGTCGGTCAGCCAGCAGGGAGCCCTGGAGGCGTCTGAGACAACAAAGACCAGCGCCAGTTTTGCCGACGGATGGCCTTCCCCGGCATTCCGTTTTGCTGGATCTGCCACTTGTCTCGGTCTGGGGGAATCGGAATCGAGCAAATCGTTGGTGTCTCTCGTCGCGAGCTTTGCTTTTTCCTGTCCTCCCTCGTCCCCTTGAGAAGGGATGCTAGCAATTCTGATAGATCGCAAAAAAAGGGTAAATCTCAATTTTGAGCCGTCGTCGGCGGATGGCTCTTCCGCCGGCCACTACTGCGCGTACTTGTTGATACACATTTGAGATTTGATGTTGTTGTTGGTTACCTCAGTAGTATTAGTATGGTAACACTAATCTACCTCCTGCTTGTGGACTCAGACAATAAACGGCATCTCGTAACCGTGCCCATCTAGCAAGAAAGAAGCAAGACAAAAAAGATTTGATATGTTTTAATAACAAGTAGCGCTTAGCCAAGCAACCAGCCGAAAAGCAACCATGACAGGAGGAGACCGAAAAGTAAGAAGCAAAACTCCAGAAGGCACATACCCAAAACGGACAGACGGGCTCCTCGTTACAGAAGGAGGATGAGATGATTACCGTCCAGGCAAGGTAGTGTACTAGTAGGTGAGATGAATTAGAAAACGGGCCGCGACGGAGAATAACCGTGAGCACACAATAAACATTACGGAGTAATACTGGATGGCATCATCCCCCAGCCCAAGCCGGCAGAATGGAGTAACGGACAGTGGCCGCGATAAACTAACGGAGGCAGCACAACCCGTGCTGGAGCACCAGGCACTGGTTGGGCAACCCAGCTTGAGCGCTGACTGGACTCAAGTGCCACGCAAGGGTTCCTTGGGCTTGAGGGGGGAGCAGCCAGACCAGCGCACTCAGCGCCACTTGTTTGGGGGTGGACGGTGCTTCGTACGTATTACGATACGATATACGTGGACTCGTAGCGGGCCGACACTCCCCTCGAAGTCGGAGTCGTAAAGTAGCCCAACTGCTTTGCTAGAACGTCCCCCTCTCGTCTCAACTCTCGTAAACGCAAGCACCAGAGGCAGTTCGTTCCATGTACCATGACGGCGATACGGAGTCGAGTCCTGCCGCCTCCTCCAACCGGCAGGTCGCTAACGTCGCCAGTTCGACAGTTTGTCGCCAGTCATGCCGCCCTTTGCTGTGGCTGCCCGCCCACCAGCTGCGTCTGCGCCATGCCATTGGGCAAACTGTCCAGGCGGTCAAGACCTGTGTCGCAGCCTGATATGTGGTCCTCTGATCGCAAAGCAACCCATACACCATACATACATACGTACATGATAAGGCACTCGATAATACTGTGGTGCTACCTGGGCGGCACCTCCATCGTTTGCCCCGGTAGTGCTGGGGGGGGCAGACGTGTGTGGGTTTGGCGGTAATGCGTGAGGTGTCCACGACGATTTGGGAATCTTTTCTGGCCGCTGGCGCCTGGACAGCTTGACAGCTCACCGTGCTGCGAGGGGAGACGCCGCCAGCTGGCCGTTTCCCCTCATGAGTCAGGCCAGTCCTGGTGTTGTTTTCTCATGCACCGCCATTTCCCCCCTCATCGTGAGGCAGGCAGGCAGACAGCCACATACTCGTAGGTAGTCGTAGTCATCATCCATGGTTCGGGAAAAATCGAAAACGGCCACTGCTATTTCTGGATGGGGGCCATCTCGCCATGCCCATGCCCATGCCATGGCTGTGCGATGACAGCACCGAGCTTTACAGTCAGACGAGACACGCCCCCCGAGAGCCTGACATCGGCCTGCCTCTTTACTTACCTGGACAAGCATCCATTCTATTATTACATTTTCGGGATTCCGGGGGACGGCTTACATACTCGCATCATGTTCGCAAGGCTGTCGTGATCCTACTGGTTATGGGTGCTTCTCTACAGTCCGATGCCACGCCGACCCCCATTTTACATTATCTCTCTATCGGGCTGGGATGCCGCCGCCTCGGCACCCAGATTTTTTACTACAGTCAGATTCATTAATCTGGCATCCCGGCATGGCGGACCCCCGTGCTACGTAGCATGCCTGCATTATCTAGGCTATCACCTCCCAGTCAGCGCTGTGTATTTTGAATAACCCTCGAAGAGTCGTACTTTGGGACAAGTACGGAGGTACACGTGCTACCCTATGTCTGGAGCACGAAATACCGAATATGGCACCTGGCTGCTGGTTGCGCATCTACTAAATTACACGATATTGCGGTTACCATCCACTTGGTCAGCGAATGCACGTACCTAGTACTCATGCAATCTTATTCCGTAGCTGCCGTCGGGCACCCTCCAGTTCCGTCGAGTCTCAAGTATTCCAAGAAGCTTCTCTGACGTCAGTCGCAGTCACACCGGCCGAGGCTCACACAACCTGTTTGGAGTCACGACATGACACAGGCACCCTAACCTCTCGCTCTGACCGCCGGATTGCTAATAACACGGAAACTTCCATCAAGATGTATGTGTACAGCAGAAGATTGATTTCCAAATCTTGTAGTATTACTCATTGGACTTGCCCGATTTGAGTATACGCTTGTTACGTGATTCCCAATATTACCCGTAAGGCGTGTAGATCCCTTGCCAAGCTTCTTTGCTCAACATCGCCGCCGGGGCATTTCCAGAGCCGAGGATGGGCTAGGGCACGGAGCCCGCGTATCACCACCGATAGGGGACCAAGGTGAATGAAAAACAATATCACCAAAAATTTCCTCCTTTCTCACGACTTACACACAAATCCCTTTACAAAAGGAAAATTTTTTTCTTTTCCCCTCTCTCCTGCCCCCCCAGTCTGCCATGCTGGCCGTGCATAGAGTGGGCTCGGCATCTCGCTACTGTATCTGTTGAGTGGACTGGGGCGTGCATACAGTAGAGTGTACGATACATGGATCCTGACTTGCGTGCAGGTGCGGTCAAAGTCCAGTCCAGTCCGTTATCTATCAAAGATGGAGTCCGACTCAACTGCATCTTGCAGCATGCATCACGCACGCATACATCTCAGCGATACGCACGCACAGGCACTGACCGCTCCTGCAAGATGCACCTCTGACATACGCGACACCACACCGGGCCCGTCCCCCCCAAGGAAACAAACTACTAGGTAGAGTACGGTAAGGTAGAGTAGAAGTGCACACCGCACGAGCACGACTCCAAAAAACCGCCGACTCGATGCTTCTACCGCTTCCGTCGCCTAAAAGGCCCTTTCTTCCAACAGCCAGAAGGGAAAAGGGAGCACGGATCTTTTCTTTTGATGGAACAGGCTCTTTACAATACCCAGTAGCTTAAATTACTTGGCACGCGGGAAATCGTCGAGCAAAGCAGAGAGTTTCTCCACTGGCCAGGGCCGGCCCGGGTCCCTAGGCTCCTTTTTTTTGCTCTCTTTCGCCATCTCTTTACTTTTTTGTGCTTCGCTGTAGTAGGAGGACCCTTGGAGGGCGGTATTCCAGACTCTCCACTCCCGCGGACCGGAACCAGCGTCTCTCTTGTCAAGCAAGACCAAGCAAACCCCCGTCTAGCCAGTTTTCCAAAGATTCTTCGGTGCCTTTTTCGTTTCAGATCACTGCAATCTTATGGTTGGGTCCAGGGGTGTTAATGACCATCCTTGCTGCTGCTCCCATGCAGCGGAATGCTCGATACCGTGCCCCGGTGAAGGATTAAAGGGTAATGCTAAAACTAGAGCAATCCATGTCTTGATCTCTCTCCTCTCTCTTTTATTCCCCGGTGGTCTAGCCCAAACCAAGCCAACGGCATGACAGCTGCCGTTTCCAAGTCTAGCACTGCTGTACCTAGTAGCCTACGGTTACCCAGAAGGGTACTCCGTAAACGGAAGAACATGGCGAAAATTTTTCTTGCTGGCTCTCACTCTCTCTCTCTATCTCACCCACGGAAGGAATTTCTCCGTACCACATAAGCCGCATGTCCATGTTCATATCTATTGATTACTATTGGACTTTTTGTCTTTTTCAGCGACAACCGAGATGGAATGTTTTCTATTTTCCCGAAAAGGACTCCGTAGGCATTTTACAATTCTGTCTTGCAGGCTCTTTGACCACGGAGAAGCTTGGTCTTCGGTATGCTGGGATTTGCCAATTGCTAAATTAACTCGATCAGGTGAACATTGCGCTGCCTTCACGTGCATGCCTTCGTGGAGCCCGATTTCCAACAGATTTCGGGCATCAACCCAGTCCACTTTGAGGTGGGATTTTCATCTTCCGGAGATGGAGAGGGGGCGACGATCAGCGACATACACATGCGACTCCATCGTGTGCTGTTTTGCTTTGGCGCCAGCCCTTGTCTAGCACCGACGAACGGGGAACAAAGGTGAAGAAGACCCCTAGGAGATGTATCGTATGAATCGCCAGGACGGACACTAGTTCGTCGTTACATAGACACTACGGTCCGTTTCCTCGACTCCACCAGGAGGTTATAGCCAGCTGTCAGCTACCTTAGCACATGTCCGGAGTCATGGCAGCCAGAGCCGGTCCGTCTCATGGAAACATTCTGTGGACTTTCGAACATTCCAAAGAGTGGAGCCAAATCTCCCGTCCAGTCGGCAATGAAGTTCGGCTTTGATGTCCTTGACAGCTTTCTTCATGGCTAAATGGCAGAGCCAGACTCGGCCGTGGGCGGGAAAAAGAAAGGCGCCACGACCACACCAAATCCGGCGAGAAACTGGTTCAAGTTTCAATGCCTGGTCAGTGGCGTCTGGGACTTTCTCGGTGCTCGGTGCTCGCTATGATGGCTTCTCTTCTTTTGTCGCGGCTGATGTGAGGCTCGCAGAGACTTGCGAGCTTCTCAATGCCGACTAACTATCTTTGTGTGTTTGCAACGCCATTCCCACGCGCGGCTCATTGCGTCACCAGAGTACCAAAGCCTCGGTCAATATTGAACGGTTAAAAGGCGATGACTGTCAAAAACCCAAGGAGAGGGATGCCCTTGGTGACGAGCACGTTCTCAAGCAAGAGATCTCGGCTGTCCCGCGGGTAGAGAGTTCCAGCAAGCCGACGGCTAGGCACCGAAATTTGGCCCTTGACATCCGCTCGCCCTAGTAATTAAGAGCCATGAGAAAAAGAGAGAACCCCCATCCAAGGGTTGGCGCGGACCGCCGCCTTGGTGTGTTTCCTCAGTTCCCCGAGGCTGGTAAATGAGACGTCTCCGGCTTCTTGGGAATTGGGAGCAAAGTTCGGGTTTCGCTCGGGTAAACTAAGATGAAGAAGCAAAATGGCGTCAAAATGAAGGGGAAGGGGAGAGAGAAGAGCGAGGGGAGGGGGTGTGTGATTGCTGCCTCGACGCTACGACTCAAGTCCCGAGTTGAATGAGTAATGAAGGCTGTCCTAGTCGGTTTCGAAAAGAAGTTGGGCGATGCCACCATGGCCGTTGACGAGAGAGCGGCACGCCCCTAGCTTCTTCATCTCTCCCCCAGGAAATTTGACAGCCTGGTCCCGGTTTACCCCAAGCCACAATGGACAATGAAACCCCAGCGCAAAAGCAAAAAGTGTGGCTTGGGTCCTTGTCAAATGCTAAGTAATCAAAGCCCGTCCTTCTTGCAATGCCCGGCGCATTGGATCCCACGTGCGGCGCATCGGCGTAGCGTTCTGGGCTCCGTTCAATTTCTCGGGAGCGCTTCCCCGGCCGCGGGCCCCTGCTTTTCTCAAAAGAACAAATTCACGACATGGATCGTGGTTTTATCCGCTTTAGGCATGTGGACGAGATGGACGAACGCCTTTTTGAAGCAACGGGTCCCTTATTTTGCGTTGCTTTTTCTTGTCTACACTAGGGACCGTTGGCTAGTTCCCAACGCCATGGAACGTCGCGAGTCGCGCGGCCCCTTGCATGTAGCATCTGGGAAAGCTGCCTTGTGGCCAATCCCAGCCTTCCGGATCGCGTCCCGGTGGTTTAGTCGTTTGTGATAGTACCTAGCTGTCTTGCCTCTTCTTTACGAGTACCCCATTTACGGTAATTGTTAGTCTTGTTCGCCCTTTAGCATCGCCGACCTGAAAGCTGTCTCATATGACAACTCATGTTTTCTCTGTCTTCTCCCCTGAAGAAAAAGCGACATGTCGTGCAGGAGAGAAATGAAAATGGCCCAGCTGCCTGGAGCACGGCGTTAACCAGCCATGAAAACCGCATTCTTGGGACGGCTGAGCAAAGAGGCGAACTAGACCCCATCACGATGTGGAAATTGGAAGAAGCTATTTGCAAAATCGGTCCCAAGGAAAAAATAAAACACCGAGATGTCAAACAAGGTAGCCCAGCAGCCCAAGATTTCTCTCTCCCAAGCTCGGTCCGCGCGTAGCATGGCCCTCCAGGGGTTTCGATACACACCCTCTATTTACGGTCCCGTGTTTCTGGGTCCCGCGTGCCAAAAGTTCGGCGCTGTTTCTTCTCACCGAGGACCTTTTTTTTTTTTTTTTTGGCGGTTTCTGTCGTTGGGTCCTGGGTATGGATTCCTAAATTGCCTGCAATAACACGGGTCCCCCCTGGCGATTTTAAAGTGAGGTCCCCACAGTTGGCCCGAAAACTTGGGTTTCTTTGCGCCGCGCTGCCGTGCCGCGGAAGCAGGCCCGGGGAAACCGGGGAGGAGAATCCGGATTATTACACGCAGGCGTAGGAGATTCTTCGGGTTCTGCCCTGAGGTACGGAGTATCCATTGCCATCGAGGCAAGGGAAGAATTATGCGGGAGGGGAGAGAAAAGGGGAGCTCTTCTTAGCCATTATTTGGAGTGGCTTTTCCTAATTGGAAACAAACGGCGTCATTGGTCTAGGGGTTAGGATTCAACTCTTCCATTTGACGATTGAAAAGTTGAGGCCCGGATTCGAGTTCCGGATGACGCATTTTTTTGGTTTCTCGACACAGCGCAGCCATATCATTTTTTTGTTCCTATCTTTGATTGTATTGTGATTGATATTCATAATTGATTATAACGGTGTATTTATGTGAGTTACAGATGGTATAGAGCAACTGTTTTGGCAAAGTTCATCAACACATGTTCGTGATGGCTCACCTACCCGGGATACAATCGATGCCAAAAACATGTGGAGTATTATCATATCTCCTCTCTACCATATGCACGGTGAGGGAGCCGTCTCTGTACCCACCATCAAGACGACATTGTGGCTCTCGTTTCAACAGTCTACCCTTTCAAGTGGAAGGGGCCACTTTCTGCTCCCTCACCGAGATCCGTATTGATCAACCTCAGCATCCACTTTTCGGTACCAGATTGGAAGCCGTGACAGCTCCAATACGGATAGCCAAGTACAACTCCACTGGCCGTGCGCCGGCTGTCGACCGTCCATGCTTCTGCTGCCAGGCCAATATGTATGTAACCACCGGCTTCCGTATGGGGACAGTCACACGCACATCCACAGAGCATCGGATGGCTTGCATGGCTCTCCCGTGCCCAGATGGCGTCAGGCACAAGGGGCACCAAATCGGGACCAAGGGCATCTCGATTATGCAACACACAGGAGTCACATGCCTTTCCAGCCAGGTGGTTCGTCGGAGCCCGCCCAGACAAAATGTATATGGAAACGGGGCAAAGTGGCCCCCCAAGGGCAGTATTACCTATGTATGTACTTGTTGTATATCTGTCAAGCAACCCCAGAAAACCAGACGCCAAACACCGCTGCCTATGATCCAAGTTGCGGGACGTAAAAGGGCTTTGTGCCTGCTCTAACTGCGCAGGGCATCTAATCGATTCCTCATCTGGTCCATCATTGCCTCCGCATCCTCCTCGTCCTCCTCTTCCTCCGCCGCCAGTTTCTCCGGCTCGGGGATGGGCGCGGCCGGGAGGGACGGCTCTTTCTTGTCCTTGAGGACCTCGCCCAGGATCTTTTCAATCTCACCCTCGGCCTCTTCATCTTCTCCTAGCATATCCATGTCCTCGGGTAGCGACTCATCGATCATCTCCTCGATGATGCCGGCCTTCATCAGCTCAACGCTGAGCTCTCGCATCGTGCCGGATAACTCGGGCAGCCGGATGAGGGTGTTGACGTCCTTCATGATGCCGACGCTGGCTCGGATGGAGCCCTCAATCTTACGAACGGCAAAGGCTTCATTGACCTGCATCTGCACCGAGTTGAGCTGTGCCTTCGAGGTGACCAACCGCGCCGACGTCTTCCGGGCTCGGACCAGCTCGCGCGCAAAGTCCCGAACTTCCTTCTGCGCTTGCTTGGCCCTCGTGGGATCTCGCTGAGCGCGCTTGTCTGCTTGTACGATGAGGTTCTTGGTCTTGATCTCGACCTGCTTGACCTGAGCGATATCGCGATCGAGTTTTCGGACGTTGGCTCGGAGCAGAGCGTTGCATTTCCGCATCTGTTGTAAATTGTAAGTCCATGCCCGACGGCGCTAGATGGCAAGAATCTGCGACAGAACGAGGCGCCGTACCTGCTGCTGGGGATCCGGCTTTACGAATAGGGATTTAAACGTCTCCATGGCGATGACGGGAGGATGCTGCGCACGTTGGCTCGCGGCCCAATGCTGAGCAAGACGTAAGGTCGCAGTCTATCTCATCCGCAGAAAGAAGCACAAAGACGGCGCTGGGGAAGCCGAGGCTTTGGCCGGATATGCGTCGTGACGGGGATCTCTTTATCTCGATAGAAAAGGTTCAAGACGGCAGCCTTGGGAAGACAGACTCGTCACTCGTCACTGGGTTGAGGCTGGGCACCAGCCACAGTGTGGCTTGAGTCAGGACAGTCCGAGCATTACCCCGCCGCAAGCTCTGATGAGTTGTCGCCGAGAAGGGAAATATCGCAGCACAGCAAAGTATCAATGCGAATTGACCAAGTCAAAGGGGAGTTGCTATAAGAATTACTGAATTAAATTCGGCTCTTTGACGGACACCAAAGGATTGACTTGTTAGAATCATGCTATGACCAGCTGGAGCGCCCTGAATCCTCTCCATCTCGTCACTGGCCTGGAGTTGAATTTGAAACCATGCTGACAAGCTCCATGTAATCCGCTGTATCTGCTCATACAAAGAGCTGGCGTGGCGCAGATGCGAACACGGCTATGGCAAATGCAGGCGTTAGCGTGGTACCTGCTGTACGCATCTGCCGCCGCGCTGGGGAGGGGTACCGCCTCATCGTGCCCCTCATCAGCCCTGCCGCCAAATCTTTTGCCTTCTGACGCTTTCCATAACTGCCTTGAGTCGTTTCACTCAAACTGCTGTGCTCCTGTCCAGCCTTACCTATTCACTTCCTTGCTCTCTTTAGCATCCACCATATTCCCAATCCACCAGCTCTTTTGCGCCCAACGCTCGTCGCCTTTGCCAATCTCTCTTGTTCTCAACCAACCTCAACTCCTAATAACAACCCCCGCACGCACACACCATGGCTGAGACGTTGACTCCCGAAGGTGAGTTAACCTTAATCTGCCCAGCCGCGCTGCCTGCTGCCCCCCGGACACGCTCCCATTTCCTGCCATCACGCTCTATTGCTTCCAGTTAACCGCGTCGCTTCTATGCTTCTTCGGTTACTCGAATTGCTCTGGTGGCCGCCCTCTACGTTGAATCCAAGCTGACGCGGTTGCTTCTAACCTCTAGTTCTCTGGGCCCAGCGCTCCTCTGTGGCTGACCCTACCAAGAACTTCATCTACCTGACCATCTCCGTCCCCGACGTCCCTAAAGAAGACCTGCAGCTGGACCTGAAGCCTACCGGCGTGACCTTCACCGGCACCTCATCTACCCTTAAGAAGAAGTACCATGTCGAGCTTGAGCTCTACGCCGAGATCGACCCCGCTGAGAGCCGTGTTAACCACACTGCCAAGAACATTGAGATGAAGCTGCAGAAGAAGGAGCTCAAGGAGGAGTACTGGCCGCGGTTGCTCAAGGTTGCCCAGAAGCTCCACTTCCTCAAGACCGACTTTGACAAGTGGGTTGATGAGGATGAGCAGAACGAGGCTGCTGATGAGGACATGGCCAAGTTTGGAGATATGGGTGAGTAATTCCACGCTGATACCAGAGATGCCAAGTTGTATCTACATTGATAATCGTTTCTAACATGTTGAAATAGGCGGCATGCCCGGAATGGGTACGTGACTTTGAAACACTCAACACTACTCCGCTCGACCACCTCCCCTTTATTCTCGATTCCGCAATCGTTCAAAGGCTAACTATTCTTGCTCCTTAGGTGGTGACTTTGGCGGAATCGACTTCTCCAAGCTGGGAGGCGGCGCCGGCGGCATGCCCGACATGAGCGGCATGGGCCTGGAGGGCATGCCCGACCTCAGCAGCTCTGGAGTCCCCGACTCCGACTCCGAGGAAGAAGACGAGGACATGCCCGGTCTCGAGGGTGACGAGGAAAAGAAGGCCGAAGGCGAGGCCGCACCAAAGGCGTAAATGGCCCATTTAATGAGATACACTGGAAACGGATCTTGGCGTGCCTCATTTTTTCGGGACCGACGGCAAGTACTTGGGAGTACGGATCTTTAAAATTAAAAAAATCAATTAAATTTAAAATACCTCTTTTGTTTCGGAGGGATTGCCTTTCCCATCATCTTTTTTTGTGTCTTCGGCCATGGACCCTAGGGCTTGGAGTTTGCCTTTGGGTAAAGTCTATATCAACCCATGTTTATATCATGCAGTGTACTACTCCCATTATTTGCCATTATTAATCGAGAATTCAACCCATGCCCTGCGGAGTCTCAAGCTCAGCCTATACATTTAAAGAGGGTGGTTGGTTGTCCAGCAACTTTAGTCAGCTACCCAACAACCAGTGATCCAATTGTGACTGACATCAGACAATGAGTTGATCAATACTTGAAGAAAACAGCAGTATACTAGGTAGAAAAGAGTAGCGATGCTGGAAGAAAGTAGCGATAACAGCAGATAAATCCAAGAACTCGATACTCTGTATATCCTTCATAAACGGTGTTTTCCTCCTCATGCCTTCGTTTTAGTTGAACTGCACGTTGATAACCAACTTGAGTTGCTGACAACCATTCCCCTCTTTCATTACTAACCCCAGCAGACTTGGCGGGTTGCTATTAGGAGATAGTAAAAACACACTTCATAACCAAGCACAACGTTCTTTTCATTCACACTTGATCACTTAAAGACACCTCACATTGCCGGGTATCGCATATTATTCGTATGTAAACTACTTGCCAGCACCCGACTGCATGCTTTAGTCCAGTGGGAGGAAAATAGCGGTAAAAAAATTAATAAAAAAAAAGCAAGATAATTGGTGTCATACTCCAAAGCTTCCTAACCCACCCCTAAACATTCTGTTATAGTAGCAACAACATCTCTGTGAGCGACTTCGAATGGCGCATTATACCCTAGCGCGTGCTGTGCCAGTTTCAATTTTTTTTCTCGTTTATTGATATCTAAACCACGAGTCCCCATGGAACGCCTGCCATATCACCCTTCATATGAAACATGTAAAGTAAAGTCATTACTGCATCATGATTAGCCGCGTCCTCATTGCTGGAACGAATTCTTAACGTACCATAATCTCATCCTCCATGGGAGCATCGCCGTTGGTGGGAGCAGCGGCAGCGGCAGCCGGAGCGGCACCCGCATCAGCGTTGTTGGCACCAACGAAGTAATCTGCCATCTCTGAGTCGAGCTCTTCGGCAGTCTTCTTGGCAGGGCGGGCATTACGGCCGCGGCGCTTCTTGTTAGCATTCGCGGCGGCTCCCTTGGCACCACCAGCCTTGGTGGCAGTGGTGTTCTGCTTCTTGCCAGCGGCAGATTTGGGCTGGGCCTTGGGTTGGCTATGTAAAAGTCAGCTGATGCTCGTTGAGGGAATTGAATCGGAGAGACAAACGTTGTGCGCTCAGCTAGAGTTCTAATCGGGGGAATAACCTTGTCGGCCTGGGCAGCTCCGACGATGATTTCAATCTGAAATTTCAATGGTAAGCTACATCACTCCTAGTTGCGGTTTCGCAGAAATATTTTACCTTGATAGGACGACCGTCGACCAACAGTCCGTTGAGAGTCGAGAGTGCCTTGGAAGCACCCTCAGGCTTGCTGAAGGTGACATTGGCGATACCTCGGCTCTGGGAGTTGGGGCCGTAGGACAGTTCAACCTTCTTGATGGGGCCGACAGATTGAACAAAGTATTCCTAGGGAGCAAGCAGTGTCAGTTAAGCGGAAGCGAAGAGTTGTCAACATGCTGTCTCCGACTTCGAGTATTTTGTCGATGGAGTCCCAGAATCATTTCGATGGAATAGAAAATGTGAGGGGACCAGCGAGCGTAGCAGTGAGCAGCAAACCAGGATGCAGCACAAAAGAGCGTAGAGCGATTATCCCCCCCAGAGGAAAGCAAATAATAGAAAGAACCAAGGGCGTCAAAGGATTCCGCATGTGTGATCCGCGACTATAGCCTTGGTGGATGCACAAGTGAATGAAATAAAATCCGCCATGACGCCCAACCACTGACATTTGTTTGAAACAGCCCCTCAAGTGCAACTGCGCTCAGAATAGATAGGCCCTTGACATGAAATATGGGGTTCCTGGATATACGTGCCCACTGCATTGCTCGCTCGACCAACTGACTGACTAGTGCCAGTAAAATTTCTGGTTTGCTCAAAGGCAGTGTCTCATAACCACCACGCTTAAGCGCTTGTGGGAGAATTGCCACAATCCTCAAGGAAATAATCGCATGCTTTCATAAATACTGACCAGGTATTTCGAAGCCTTTGTGCGAAACGAGGATGGCCTCGACTTGCCAATGGTGCGCGTGCCGTTGTGAAACGAGCGCCGTCAAAGGAAGGAGACTTGAGCAGTACAAAGGCTTGAGCCATAAAGGCAATATCAAAGCCTCTTAGAGGGATAGCCGCCTCGATGAATCAAGTACGGCGAGGAAGAAAACGTCGAACAAAGTCCGGAGACGAATAAGGTCTCAACGGAAACATACCTTGATCTGCTTCTCCGTCACGTCCTTGGGCTGGGCAATATTAGCGACTGTCTCACTGCTTGGTCGAGAGAGAGATGGACAACATACCAAGTTGCTGACGATGACTTTGCTGTCGCCGCTAGGAATAGCACCCTTGATGGGTGTGGCCTTTGCGGCAGAGCCGCGAGAGTTCTTGGCCGCGGTCTTCTGAATACCACCGGCAGGGGCGGTAGCAGCAGGGCGACCGGTGGTTGATCGTCGCAGGGAGCGGCGGCGAACAGAGTCGCGACGCTTGGCGCTGACGATCTCGTCAAGAGGCTTATCAAGCTTGGTAGACATGATGAAGAGTTTGGAAGTTGATGGAATTTGGTGAGAAAATGTAGGCGGAAGAAAAACTGTCGAGTAGCGGTGTCGACAGCGGCTGGTCAAGATTGACAAAGGTAGCAGTCAATCAGGAATAGATGATCAAGGATGTAGAATCGCGAGAAGCGGCTCCAATCAGGCTTAACCGAAGGAATGCGCGAGCTGGGGTTTGTCGACGGTGGCTCAGATCGATCACAGCGTACGAGGCAAGGAAGCTTCGGCAAGGGCGCGTTTTTCTAGTCAAACTAGTTGGCAGTATTGACGAGAGAGAAGAAAAAAACCGGCTGCAGTCCAGCAGGGTGTAGAAGTCGAAAGTGAAGAGAGGGTTGGGTGTGCTTGCGGGATGCGAAGACACAGAATTGGGCTTGGAATGGAGATGCGAGAGGAAAAGGCGAGGTTGAGAGAAGAGGGGAGTGCGAGCGATGGGTAAATAAGCACGGGCGCAGGAACGCGTGCCTGGGACAGTCAGAGAGAGAGAGAGGCTCAGCGCTGCCGGTGGCTGCTAGCGCCTAGAAAACAGGGGGCCTCCCTTCTGCTGAATCCTTCTAATAGGCTGCACGTGGAGGTACTTGGCGCCAACCACAGCGCACTGCGGAAGCGCTTGTACCTTGCGGCAGGCCTCAGCTCATATTTTCCCGTTCCAACGGCACAGTCGTCGCATCAGTCAGCCAACTCGACTTACCTATCGTAATAACATGCAGTCGGATTTGGTGAGACAGGCCAGTCGATGCCACTAATGCAATCAGCAATTCCAGGTCTGGCATAAGCCCGCGATGACCATCTGCGTGCTGCCGGCGGTGGGCGATATGTGCATAGATCCTGTGGGCAGACAAGCTTTTGCCACCGATCTCTTGGGGAATATGATAGTAATGAGGCGGGCCTTGTATGGGGGCCTGACTACATATCTCGAGCCTCCCTGCTTCAGCCTCCCGAGATGAGAAGCGGGTGAGAGCCGGGATCTGCCTGGCAGTCGCGTCTCTAGGAGCAGTGGCATTGGCGCTTGGACAATAAAAACTGCTGTTATAGCTGAGCTCATAACTGATGTATGGGGGGGATTCATCGGATCCTTCCATGCACTGGTGTTCGTGGGATGGGACGACGAAGAGGACACTACTAATATTCTACATGACACATGGGCACATGTTTGTCTATACGATGATGCATGGCTGATACTGTTTGAAACTACTTCCTGGGTGATTACAGGCTGACTTCCGGTGGGAAGAATAGCCATACCGCAAAGGTGTGTCATCGCTTGGTGCCTGGATTGAAGGGCATCTAGAAGAGCGAGATGTATGCTCGGTGCATGCGCCAGTCAACGTTTGGGACCATTGAGGAATTTCAAAAATCGATTGAGATGTTTTTGGACGTGGTAATTCTATGCCGATTGCCCTTATAGCATCTCCTGCTCTCTGCCTTTTAAAATGGTATCAAAAGCTGGCATTTCTTGTTCTCAATGTCCCGCTACCAACTCGAAGATACTACCCGATTTTCGCTCTTGTCGTCCCGCTAAAATTGTCCATTTAGATACATTTTGACTTTTTCGTGCAATTCATCTGTTCGTTCGTGCGATTGTATGCGGCGCAATGGCGTATTATTGCACTCGTTTCTTCTCCATGTCGTTCGCTACCCTCATGATGACTTCTTTACCGCAGCGGCTGATTTGTCTTCTGAGTTTACCTCTAGGAAGTGGTATACTACAATGAGTAACATGGAAATGGAGCCCAGAAAGATGGCAAGCTTGTAAAGGTCGTCGTCGGAAATCATGTTGAAGGCGCTGGAGCAGGAGCTCGATCTAGGCTTGAGCTAACCGGAATACCGCAATCTACAGGCTGAAGAAGCGCCAATTGGTCAGTTGGGATTCAAAGATAATGCGCATCAGGCCAGATCAGCGATTCTATGCTCACCTAGGACGCTGGTATGGTCGTGATGAAAAGCTCTGGATTTGACAGCCGTCGGCGCAACGCTGCTAGAAGGACACCTGTATCTGTATAGCTCGGGCTGACGACGTGTTGCATTGGCCAGCCCTCGATCCAGATGCGGCTTAGCCCGTCCGATGAGAGAGTTCAGTGGACTTTGTAGTTACTCAGCTGCCTCAAGTGGTGGGAAATATGGGGACCAAGCACGTGATCACAGTGACTTCATGCGCCCACTGACTTTGACAACCCACCAAACTTAGACCCAACTTGTGTCCAGCGAAGAATCGCCGCCACAGCTTAAAAAAAATCCTAAACTCCATTTCTTACTTCTTTGGCCCTCCTTTGATAGGATACTTCTGGGGATTGGAAGAGAGGGGCTTCCGGGATAATCGAGTACTCATTTCGGATTGTTTTTCCCGTCGCATCTACTTTTCGCATTCTACCGCCTTCTCATCGTCTTTTCCACCCCCACTAGAAGCGTCCATCGCCCATCGATTGCCCATCATGCCGCCGAAGAAGGAGAAGCCAGCCGGTGGCAAGAAGCCATCTGCCGCCAAGTTGGTGGAGGATAGAACGTTTGGAATGAAGAACAAGAAGGGAGCGCAGGCCCAGAGACAAATCCAGCAGATGACAGCCAACCTCAAGGGCAGTGGTAGTGCCGAAGAGAGGAAGAAGGCTGCCGAAAAGGCCCAGCGTGAGAAGGAGAAGAAGGCGGCAGAAGACGCTGCGCGAGAGACGGCGGCTCTTCTAAACAAGCCAGCCCAGATTCAAAAGGTGCCATTCGGCGTGGATCCCAAAACAGTCGTCTGCATCTTCTACAAAAAGGGCGACTGCGAAAAAGGAAAGAAGTGCAAGTTTGCTCACGACTTGAGCATCGAGCGAAAGACGGAAAAGAAGAACCTATACACAGATGTTAGACAAGAGGAGGAAGAGAAGAAGAAGGAGGAGACTTCTGCAGACTGGACTGAAGAGCAGTTGATGAAAGTTGTCCTGTCGAAGAAGGGCAACCAAAAGACCACAACGGACAAAGTGTGCAAATTCTTCATCCAGGCCATCGAGGATGGCAAGTATGGTTGGTTCTGGATATGTCCAAACGGTGGTGACAAGTGCATGTATAAGCACGCTCTCCCACCTGGGTACGTCAATTGGATTCGACAATCTCACAATCTCTGGTGTTTACTAACCTGGGTGTTTCTAGATTTGTTCTCAAGACAAAGGAGCAGAGAGCAGCGGAGAAGGCATTGCTCGACAAATCACCGCTCAAGACTTTGACTCTTGAAGATTTCCTGGAATCGGAGCGCCACAAGCTTACTGGAACCCTGACACCAGTCACCCCGGAGACCTTTGCCAAATGGAAGAAGGAACGGTTGGACAAGAAGGCAGCCGAAGAACAGGCTCGCAAGGCCAAGGACAACACTGGTCGTGCTCTCTTTGAGAGTGGCAAGTGGAGGGATGACGATTCCGAAGCGGAAAGCGACGATGAAGACGACGATACTTGGAATCTTGAGAAGCTGCGTCGTGAGACCGAAGCTCTTCGCCAGAAGAAAGAAGAGGATCGACTCCTTGCTATGCATGGTGGGGTACTCCCGGTGGCTGTACCGGAAGAAGAGGAAGCTGTTGGAAATGGTGAGAGCAGTGACAACGTTACCGGAGATGCGGAGGAACCCACACAGGCCGGTCACGAAGTACCGGCGTCTTGAACATCTACGGAAGAACATTCAGAGCCGAGGAGACTTCAAGCCTCCCATCTCTACGAAATGCTGCGAGAGGGAATTCCGAGCACCTACTGGGGCCACAAAGACCAATGGTCGCCAGGAGGGCCGCGGTGACTTGCTATTTGTAAAAGAAAGCTCGTTACCTTGGATACGTGAGTGGCTGCGGCGGCAGTCGCACACGTGCCTCACACTACTAGTCTACTTTGCCCCGTATAGAATAGTACCGCATCAGTTTCACGATGGAAATGATATTGGTGGGAAGGGCCTTGAAGGATGAAGGGGATAAATGGAGGACATGGCGGCCAAGCTTTTCACCTCCGAGACCGTAAAGGTCTGCGCGAGGAAGCAAGCAAAAAGTGCAGCTAGAACATAGCAGACATGCCAATAGTGTAGGGAACACTCGATGAGCTGTTTGCACATTACATTATCAAAAGCATATATAAACATTGAGCCATCTTGGCCTTTATTTAGCATTGGACGCGCCTCAGTGTAGGCTGTGAGACTGCCATTTAGTTTGTCCACGTTGCTCGCCTCGAGGGTGCCCGAGAAAGAGAAGAAAAAAAAAAGATATAAATTAATAAATTAATAAATAAACGAGGTCAAATCAAATGCCGGCCTAAGCGGTCAGAAATGGCAAGATTTGATATCAGTCACATATGACGCAGTGCCGTTGCATTGAGATGCAGATACAGCGGTGGATTGTCACTGGCCTTGGCCATGCTCTGGCAAGGTTTCAGTCCAACCAAGGCCCGGTCATGATAAGCTGCCTCCCGCCTGATGACGTCCTTGAGCAGCAGCCAAACACATGGCAGCGTCCCCGGGCGCAGTAGCCACCTAGAAACGGGCCGCTGTCGAGGCCAATTGAGCTGGATATGGATGTCTGCATGTACTTGATGTTTTTTGGGGGGGTTTAAACGGCATCGTATCGGGTCTGGGGTATTGGGATGAATGATTTAGACGTCTATTGGGGGGACTGTAGGCAGGCAGGGCGAGACAAGAACAGCAAAAAGTGGCATGTGATCCCATGACAAAAGAGACATGCCACTCACTAAAGAGAGAGGCCAACCAGTACCGTACAGTATCAATATAACAGCCGGAGCCCTCCCTGGAGCACACTCGTACATGAATTGATGGCAGCATCAATAGCAGGCCAGGTAGCCCGAGGGGCTGCATTGCGGGGTCGGATGGCGGCTCAGTGCAGCGCTGTGACCTCATGCCCTAGCAGCACCGCCAGAAGCTTCCCCACAGCGGCTCCCCGTCGGCATCTGATCAAACTCCAACGATGGGCTCAGGTCCAAGGGCCTAGCCAACTAGCTTTTCCCCCCTCACCAGGTCGCCTGTGCTTGGGAATCGGTTCCAGCGTCGTGGGCTGCTCGGGTTCGCCTCATTGCTGCCATCGCCATTCATCAGTGACTGCTGGCCATCGCCATTGGGCGCAACAAGCCGCCTTTGACGCCGTGGGCAACGTTCAACGCTTCCTCGAACAACGACAACGACAAGGTCAACGACAACAGAGGCGGCGGAACCGGCACCGGCTCTTGCATCTTGCATCTGCAGTCCTGCATCCGAATCATCACCAGCGACGAGACGTCTTGGGGTTGAATCAATTCCATTCCATTCCATTCCAACCTCCATCCGACCATTTCATCTCTTGGTTCCGAATTCACTTCAAGTCCAGTCCGGCTCAAGCTCCACCCCCTTCTCTCTCGTACATACGCTCCTGAAACTAAACTCGGTTTCGTCTTCTCTTTCTGACGGCCAATCCGACTACTCATTCGTTCCCCAATTCTCGACCACCGCTGAACTGCATATCGTCCGCCTGCGACGACAAACATCCCGGACCCTTGCGTTCGAGGCTCTTGATGGACAAGAGGCTGCTGGCTGCTGGCCGTGCTGCGATCCGCGCTCCAGACTCCGGCCTCATACGAGACCGCTGTCTGAACGCGTTGTGACCGGACGCCAATTGCCAGAAGCATGAGCGCGGAGGTCAAGCGTGGTTACCAAGATGTCACAGGTCGCTCCGCAGCAGCCGTCATGCCTCATCCTGGGGGACGAGATCGAGAGCGGGAATGGCCCAACGCGCTCATAAAACGCTACCGCATCGAGGTCGCTGCCAGCACATCCAGCGTCTTCTCCACCCTCGCCGCTTTTCCTCTCGACAGCGTCAAGACACGCATGCAGACGTATCAGTATCGCGGCTTCTTGGATTGCGTCAAGCACACATACCGCACCGAGGCTCTGGCGGGGTTCTTTCGAGGTGAGTTTTACCCCGTCGTCTGGATAGATATAACGTTGTCAAGGCAATGAATGCCATTCTGACCTCACATATTGCAGGCGTCACCGCCCCCATGGCGAGCATCACGCTCGTACGCACCGTCTCCTTCTCGATATACCGCAGAGCAAAACACGTCTATTCCGGCTGGATCAAACAAAAGTCTGGCTTCGACATCCACCGCCACGTTAGCACTCCTGGAACATATCCTAATCTCTATTCAGTGGCCTGCTTTGGTGCCGCTGGCGCTACCGCAGGATCTGCAATCACATTCTTGGCCTGTCCGTTTGAACTCACAAAACTCAGCGCCCAGGTTTCTGTGCTGCTGGCGGAGCGTTCTGGAGACTGCAAACGAAGTCGCGAAGTAGCCAAGAGCTATCAGAATAAGGGGACGTTGAAGACTATGGCCAATATCATTAAGCATCGCGGAATCTTGGGGCTCTATACCGGCTTCCAGTTACATCTTTGTAAGTACTTTCCAAAGCAGCAATGGCTGATCCATTGGGTTTGTCTTATCTTTTGCTTCCATGTTTGCTAATTCATACGATTCTGGGGGCAGTGCGTGATACTTTGGGTACAGCCATCTACTTTATGGTGTATGAGAGCGGGAAACAGCTTGGAACCACATTCGCTGGCGATAGTCCAAATAGCAACAAGTTGGCTGTCGTTGCCGCCGGAGGCCTTTGCGGGTTGGTATCATGGGCCATGATTTGTGAGTATCCCATGTGAATCTTATCGCTCCAAAAACATTGAAACTCTCAGCTAAATGAAGCCTCATACAGACCCCATCGACTCGGCAAAGAGCATCTACCAGAGGAACGCCCTTCTTTACTCACGCGGGGAAAAGGTCGAACCGGCCCCGAAGATCGAGTTCTTCAAGCGTCACATGTACCGCGGCCTGGGCGTCTCAATGATCCGGTCTTGCGCCGTCAACGCCATTTTCTTCTCATCCTTTGAAATCATTAAGAAGCGCATCAAGAGCCTCGACGACGAGAAGCCTTGATAAATTGTTTACGAGGCGGGGGAATACTGTTGATGCTATTTTTCTTCTTTTTTTACGTGTACAAGCCAATTTTCCCCGTCTTTTATCTTTTTGTTTTTTCTCATGGCCTAGGAAGATGGGCCTCATAGTGAACTTTGTGGCGTTTGCGGTTCTCTTGTCATTTCTTCGTCTTCTTCTTTCCTCCCATTTTCATTTCTGTCGTTATTTATTCTGAGCTCCCAACCCCCGGTTTTTTTTTTTTTTTTTACCAAACAAGCCATTGCCAACGATTCAAGCTTATTCGAAGTAATTGGCATATTACATTACGAGCTCCTTTTATTATGACAGAGTAGTATTCGTTAGCGCCAAAGAGAGATGAAAGTTCGCAGAGGGATGAGCTGGTTTTTGGCACCAGGGTCTGTCATGTAGTCTTGATGAATATGGACGAGGGAAGAAATTAAATAAATGCCATGAAATGCACATCTGTTGAAACCTTTACTTCGTGATGACTCAAGAGTGTCTGCTAGTTAAATTTTAGCCTCTGGCAAGGTTCGTTGTATGTTTAACCAACCGTGGGTGACCTCCGCGACCGTATCTTGCTTGCAATTGACTGCAGATTATATATTATCAGACTATAGTCAAGCTCCATACTCGTTCAAGAATTATACAGGCTTCTATTTATCTGACATATATACTACGAACTAATCGTTCATCTTATCTTGCAGTTCAGCGCCAAAGTGTTGTAAAAGAGGAGTTGAGAGTACAATTAGGCCGTTGTATAGGCCAAAATTGTTTAGATGGAATACTCGACTGTACAGATAGGAAGTTTCTAACTAGGATTACCCGCCATTGAAACCTTTCGTGGCATACATCCCCCTTTCCTGAGCGATAGTGTAACCTTTTCCTTTCCCCCCCAATTTTCCTTTTCGTATCCTTTCAAATCACTAGAGCCAATGCTGTCTAAATAGCGGCGAGGAATCTGTGACCGTGTAGAATGTAGATGTGATCGACCTGTTGAGCATCCAAGGCATAGACGCAAAAACTCTAACGTTCTGTGACTCAATTGCTATTCCGAGCATTGATAATCTCACGAACCTTCTGCCAGTCGTTATTTACTACAGTTATCTTCTTCTCTCTCTTATCGAGGTCAGCGAATTCTGCCGGTGTCAAACTTGTTTCAACGACACTGAAACCATCTTCCCCATGAAGTGCTCTTATTACAGTCTCGGAGAACTTAGCTGGGTGTGCCGTTGAGAAAGAGATGTGTGGAGTGTTCGCATGTGTACGGTTCATCGATCTTTGTGTTGCTGCAGCACCAACCGCAGAATGAGGATCCAGCACGTATCCGGACTTTCGATAAACCGCTTTGATGGTTTCGATGGTTTGTTGATCCGTGACTCGCTCGCTCTCAAAGTCGCGTCTAGCGCTTCTAATAACGTCGCGATATACAGGGCCAAAGAACCCTTTCTTGTCGAGGTCCTGGAACCACTGATAAACTTCCTGACTAGCTTGGTTCTGGTTCCAGAGACGGTCCATGCCTGCGCTTGATGCAAACTCGCAGGCGAGAAACCATAGCAGACGCTCAAAGTTATGGGAAGTGAGAATATCCATTGCAGGGCTCAGAGTCTTCTTAACGCCATGCCCGCCACGGCCGACACGCTGCTTCTCATACCGACCCGTCTTCCAGAAGCGATCAAGGATGTCATTTTCGTTGGTAGCGATGACAAGTTTGTCGACGGGGAGGCCCATGTGCAAAGCAAAGTACCCGGCGAGGATGCTGCCGAATTTGCCTGTTGGGATCACAAACCGGACCTTATCGCCAATCTTGAATGACGCAGACTTCTTGACAAGAGAGCAATATGAGTAAAAGTAAAGCACAATCTGAGCCAAGATCTGAGCCCAGTTCCTCGAGCTGACAAGATCAAAGTCTTCGTTGGCTTGCCTATCAGCTTGTAGGCGGCGCAGGATGTTCTAGATGCCTTGAGTTTAGGAAAGAAAATCAAATCAAGCATAGATGCATGCAAACGTAGATCGGGAGGATAATAGGGTAGCAACCTACCTGACAATCGTCAAAGGTGCCGGCAACGGCCAAGCTGCAGACATTTTCGTCCGGCACCGTTGTGATCTGGGCTTCCTGAACAGGTGAGATTTGAGCCTGGGGAAACATGACAAATACGGATATGTCCCTTTTCCCCCTCAAACCATGAACGGCAGCAGAGCCTGCATCGCCTTTGGTGGCACCGACAAAGGTAAGACGATGTCGGTCTGCTAGGAAGAATTCATCATAAAGGATAAGCGAGTCTCTATGGCCATAGAGAGTCCCATGCCCGCCTTTGTCTCACCACGTAATACTGCTGTACGTATACGTGACCCTCTAGGGGATGACATCAACGGGTGGCACGTGGGGCGATATGGATGGCGTACCTGCGATGCTTGTTTTGCCTTTGTTTTTCTTCACAAGAAAATATTCAAGCAGGTTGCCCAAAAACTGCGAGGCGATATCCTTGGAAGCAAATGTAGGGCCGTGGAACAGCTCGAGGAGGTAGTGATTCTCCTTGAGTTGGACTAACGGTGTAACCTCTGGGGATCGAAAGGACGAGTAGCTGCGCGCAATGATATCTTTGAGGTCGGCGGGAGGGACTTCGGAGGGGGAAATGTAAAGGGACATGATCTCGAAAGCGAGCTCTGGAAAGCTAAGGTCTCCCCATGACTCCCATGCAGCACGCGGAATCTCTTCAGGAATGTATAAGCCGCCATCTGGGGCAACACTGTTCAGGACGACCTCTTCAAATGAGAACTGGCACAGAGACGAAATCGTTAGCTGCTAGGATGTTGCCGGAGTTCTCAGCTTTTTGCAGAGGGCATGACGTATAGACGGTGGATGGCAGCGAATAAAAACAAATCCGCGCTGAAGGATAGCTTGGGGAAGAAGAGACTTAGGGAAGTGTCTTCATACACCAATATCCTGTCCGCGAGTGCTCAGGTAACGGTACGACGCATTCTCATCCGCCGTGTCGTCTGGCGCCATAGCTACCTGCGTAGCTCCCGAGGCACCGCGGTTTGAAGCCCCAAGACGTCAGGGGTAAAGAGATGAAACGAGGTCGAGGGAGGCGTTGGTCGAGGAGCGATATAGGCAGGGGGGAACAAGCAAAATCAAAACAAGAGAAATTTTTACTAAGCTCGAGGTGAGAAAAGAGGGCGCGACTATCTGGTAGAAGCTGCTGAGGAGTAGAGACAAAGAGGGCCGTCTGTAAGTCAAAGCAGGGCCACTAACAACCTACTACTAGCAGAGAGATATCGATCAACTTGGCGTACAGTATGACCCGTAGTACCAGTACGGCGCCACAGGCCCTGGACAGGCCCTGGACAGGTCGCGGCTACATGGCAGGTACTCATACACGGCACAGGAGAGGCAGGCCAGGGGTTCGTACCCAATACCAGCCAGGGTTGTCGCCTACCATCGTCAGAGACGCCATTCCATCTGTCCAAAGGTCCCAGTACACACAAGACAGTCGGCTTGGGCGTGGGGCAAAAATCTTTCGGCACCGTCTCTCTTCTGACCAGTGGCAGCCCCTCCCGCATTCCCTTTGTGCTTAGTGCGGGGTGGCTCTCTTTTCATATCCTTGGGTCGGTGACAGTCTGCGGCTGCATGTGCCTTGTGCCTCTCTGCCTCGTATGTATTGACCATGTAACCCTTCGGGAGCCCAGCTTGAGCCGGTATCTCGGCGGGGAGTTGAGAAAAGCCTAACGCGCGCATGCTGCGAGCGAGTACGATATGCGTCCATATCTGGATTTTTGCGGTGACAAGGTGCCAGAGGGTTGCGCGCGCTTCCAACAAGCCCCTGGTCAACATGCCCATCCCACGGCAAGGTGGCCAGCCCTAAAAAAGAATCCAGTAGATAGATAGTCAACGGGAACCACGCCGTGTGCGGATCCTGGTTCGCGGTCAAATCAATGCGTCTGGGACTTGTGGTTAGAAACCGGGCCCTGGAGCTGTGAAGAGTTCGGCTGAACGGCGCGTTTTTGATATTTCCTTCGAGCCCCAAATGGTAGCTGGTGAGCCCAAAGCGGGAAGAAACGTAAAAGGTCGGCTCGGGAATCTGTCGCATGAGCACTTCTCATGTCTTTTCTCTCCTATTCTAAGGGAGCAAGCCTGCCACCGTACTGCCACCGGTCTAACATGGATTGCTTTAGGCCGTTAGGCGAGTTTGTGGCTCGGACAGTCCGTACCATTGGCCGTGTCGATTGAGGTTTTAGCAACTAGCCAAAGACCCGCAACAATAGCCCAGATAGCCCCAAGACATGTCTAGTTCATCGGAAGAGTTGAGACTGCTGCTAAGGCTTATTGTTTGCAGCTCATCCAAATGAGAGCCATGTTTCTCGGGGCAAACTATGGATAGTTTGAACTAGTGCTGCAGTGTAATCGGCTTTCCATGGTCTGGGGCTAGCTGAAGTCCCCAAGTGTTCCATCGTGGGTTCATCGCTCGGAGTTGATGCGACTGAAACAACTGTAAGAGGAGTCGCACGATCCCAGACCAGGGTGTTTCAAACGTACAGATTTAGGTTGCGCGAACAAACGGTATGCAGGTTGGCGCTGGCTGATGCGTGCTTCCAGCTCATTTGATGAGCTTTTGTTGTACGTAAAAAGGCCGGTAATAAGAGGACCTTTCCCACGACCGACATTCGTGTGATTTTCGCCAGTCACAGTTGCTTCTACAGTATCATGTCATATGAATTTCCCCACTGCCCGACTGACCACTTGTTTTTTTCGCAACCGGCCCCAACGGGAGAGCACCGTTTGGACATTGGCATGACCTTGTCGGACTTGTTACCCTGAACTTTTTTCATTTCACATTGCCGCGACCGTGGACGCAACCCATGTCTGAGAATGACGTGAAAAAGTGGCGCTTGCTCACCAGTCTGTTGTAGCCATGCAGGCTTTCTGCATATCCGAGATGGGCCTGGGCATGGAGAAGGACCTGGCCTCTTGGATTCAGCGCCAATTAAGCACAGTGACGTTGGTCATGCCTAAATGCCTACTAGGCACCTAAGCTATCTCCAATAGAGGCTTATCCGCCTTTGCGGCCATTGGCTCATCGTGTCCCTTAGCAAGAAGGTGTTGCTTTCGGCCACTGCACACCACAGCCGTAACCTTGTCCCCCATGTGCAAGCATCTCGTCGTCCCCATCTCTACCCAACGCGTATGTATGTACATGGCGTGGAATCCCGAAAATTCTACTTCTGGTGATGATTCGTTCGTTATAGTCTTGGCGGGTCACACCAACCACCGCACTTTTTCTTCTCGAGAGAGAAGGAGGCGGCTCTTGATCCAGGGGATAACCGCTGAGATGTATCAGTTATTTCGATTTGGTTCATTATAGATGTGACATATCCACTCGCAGTATATTCAGATACCATGCACCTTTCTTGTTCCTGTCGTCTGCTTTCCGTCATGGTTTGCGTACAGACTTTAGCAGCGGGGCAATCTTAAATCGCTTGCTCAGCCCAACCCTGTACAGGGGTTTGGCCATCCCTTGTGCCGAAGATCCCTTCTTGTCACCCCCCGATTTCTCTTCTCTCCCTTTTGCAGCAGGCTGCTTTGGCCCTTTGGATTCGTCCTCGTCCTGTGGCCTGTTAGGAATGCTCTGGCTGGTGGCATGATCCTTCGGGTTCTTCTGGCTGCCTGGGGCTGCCTGATGCTGGACACGCTCCGTGTCGTCTGCCGCGGATGAGGCGTCTTTGGTAGCTCCCTGCTCACTTGGCATCTCCACTGAGCTTTGCTTTGCGGCTATTTGGATATTGTCCCCATCATTCCTAGCTGAAGCCTTTTCTTGACCCAACATGGCTCTCGTATTTTTGCTAGGGACAACGGCAGAGACGGGAGTGGCGGCGGGAGGCGGGGCACCGTCTATAACTGTATCACTCGACTGTTTCTTAGGTCTCCCTCGTTTCTTCTTCTGCACCGCTGCATCTGGTGTTCCATCAGCCGCGGCCGATACAGGACCTGCAGCCTGTTTCATTGGCAGGGGCTCCTCTGTTTCTGGAGGCTTCTTTGGACGCCCCCTCTTCTTCTTAGATTTGGCTATTGGCGTAGGATGTGCCACGAACTCGGCATCACTCTCCTCCGACTGCAACTCTCGTGGTGGGGGCTGATGAGCTGAAGAATCTCTTTCGTCACAGCATTCCTGATCGGGCTTGGACTCGAGATTTAGGCCAGGAGAATTCTCCAGCTCGGACTGCAAAATTTGATTAGCCTTTCATGCGTGATGCCCTGGTTGGCAGCCCACTCACAGTAACTTTGTCCAAACCGGGTGTCAGGGTAGAAATGATGTCGGGGGATGAATCCCTTCGCGTGGTAAAGCTTCGGTACTCTACTTTCTTCGTAGCCGCTTCCTTAGCTTGCTCCCCAGGAGTTACAGTGCTAAAATTATGGCTTGAGAGCATTTGACTTCGAGGGGTGTTGACATTGGTGACCGTTCCACTGGAGCCAACAGCAGCATACTGTGTCTGTTGCTTCAAGAGCAAATTGTTGTATTTTGGAACATTGTTTGATGTCAAACTCATCTCAATATGGGATGACGGTTGGCGTTCTGTTGGGGACGGGTGTATTAGATAGAATGTCGAATCGGCGTCAACAGGCAGCGTAGGGAGCGGGACACTGGATGCTGCCGCCGTCTCCAGTTCCTCATTGATGATATACTTGTTACTAGAAGGAAACATAATCAAATTGACGTCGTCCGTTGCCGAAGGTGTTTCCCTAGACTCGTCTAGTCGTCTCCGTTTGTTGCCTCGGCTTTCCAGAAGTTCATGGTTATCCCAATGACCGCCCGAGAGTGTACCTTTGGCAGTACGTGGTCCATCTTTTCTATATGGTTGATCCAAAACCTTTGATTGCCTTTGCAGAGGTTCGGGGGCTTCTGGACTGCTTGGAACTTCCCAGAGGTCAACCTTGCCAGCCTCATTTTGCTTTTGCACTGAAGAGGAAATCTGAGCCAAATCCAACGAAGGTCTTCCTATCTGGGTGTTTTGAAGCCTATCTGGATGAGGGTCTGTGGCTGATGTGGTGGACGAATGATAGAAGCCTCTCGTGGTTCGCTGAAAGGGAACATCAGGGATGGTCATGGCTGAGCTCTGATGCGGTGCTTCGTCGAAATCCCGCTGTAGCTGCTGGGCTCTCTCGTAAGCAGCTCCATTCTGTTCATTAAAGACTTGCTGGAAGAAGATCGAATCAGTTGACGCAGTGGCAAGGCTTCCATGTTCAAATGATCGTGTTTGCGCCTGGGGAACTGTTATAGCTGGAACGGCAGCAGCGTGCTCGTTTGAGTCACTTTCGTCATCAGAGTCAGCGATAACCAATGGGCTCATGCTGCTGATACCCAACAGGTAAAAAAAAAAAAGTGAAAAAGAAGAAAAAGAGAAACAATCCACCACCACCTGATTGCAAATCTCCGAGCGCTTTACTTGGATTCTAGGTGAGGCTGCGGTTGTCGTTGGGCGTAACGCGGTCTGACGTCCACTCTAACGCGCGGCCACGTGACCCCTTTGTCGCAGAGCTCGTATCCCATTAGGTACCTCATCCCATTCATTGGCACGAATTTTGTACAGTAGATGGCATGCTATGGGTACGGAATAGAAATGGAGACACTACCTACTAATCAAATGGGTTGTTTATTAAGGCTAATCGCTTTACCAGATTGTAGTGCGCCAATTCACGCTATAATTGTAGATTTGGGAGCAAGGGGCGCTGCGGCTGGCCCTTTAAATGTGCTGCAGAGCCTTTATAAAGACTCTGCCAAATAAAGGCTTCGCTCAAGAGCAACTCGATATCCTTTTCCGTCCACGCCTTCGTAGGAAGGCTCTGAAGAAACATCATTATTTCCTGGAAATCCATCTTCACCAGTTTATCGGACCACTTTACGAGAAGCGCAGCGCAAACGTAGAGGTGGAATTCTGAGAAACCCTGTTCCTCGGCCTGGGTACCCTGTCATTAGCTGGGCTGTGCGGTAGATACTACCTGGTAGTAGTAGGTAAGTGCTGAGAGATGGACTTACGAGGTATGTATCCCACATACGAATCGTGTTCTTGACGCTGATCTCGCGCATAAGGAGACAGTTCATCCACCGAAAGCTAAACTGTATGAACTCAACGCCCTCGTGCTCAAGGTGCTTTGACAAGTTTGAATCGATTCTAGCAGTTAGGTCGCGCAAGGCTGTGACCTGTCTCTGGATGCCTGGCTGTGCGACAATATAGTGATCTTGAATGCCATCAAGAAGTTTGGTGAGGCACCAGAATGAGTCAGCTTCCACAGCATCCAAAACTGATTTGGGCAGTTGACCGGGATCCATGCCCGTCTCGATATCATGGTCTGCAATGTAAAGCCCCAAGAAAACTTCCCAGAATGGTGTTACTAGGTCGTTGATACCCTGCACGTATCCGCTGGCAGGATGCCTAACAGCCCAGACGTAGAGGATGCGTTCCAGCGACCTCTGTGTCGCCTCATAACTATAAAGCTCAATGTGAGGGTTCGTCCTAGGAATGTCGATGCTGATCTGGTGCCAAACAGCTTCGTCCAAGCCTCTGGCTTTCCCGGCAGAGGAACTGTTGTTAGTTGTCCCCCCTCTTTCAAACGCCTGCTTGACTCCATCTAGATACTCCTTTCTTTTTCTCTCCAAGGTTGCAACACGCCGCTCGCTGTTCGTAGGGAGATAACTAAGAAGGAGTTGCCAGGTCATGGCACGGACTTCGTGTGGTACACCTGACCATGCCAGTGTGCGAAGGTCAGGGAGCGATATCGACGATGCTTGTAGTAGTCGTTTGAATTTATTTATACGCGTTATACGGGAGTTGATTGCATCGGCTTCTTTCTGTGGTGCATTGCTAGGAATAGAAGGGTAGTTGATTAAATGAAGCGCATTCGCCGGATCTTGTCAACGAGTTAATAAGTCTTGAAACCCAATTGGTAGGAGGTTTGGCCTGACCTTTTAGTATGTCTTTATACTGAGGTCGGAGGATCTTGCCTTCACTCTTCTTGGGCATGGGGTAGGTTGATGCTGGACGCTCAGCTGCGATATCTGCGCTGTTTGAGTAACGTCTGCCTGGAATTCTACCAAAGGAACCGTCATCTGTGGGAGACAGAGTCTCTTGGTTCAGAGACGACTTGTTCTGAGTAGCTATTCGCTTCGACCTCCTCTTCATGTTTGAAAGGCTAGGGAGCCCAAAGTCGTCCCCGTCGTCATCTTCGTATCCTAGCATTTCATCTTCGTCTGCCTTCCAATCATCGTTGGTATTCGATAGGAAGTTGATATAACTCTTGAACGGCGGCGAAGTGGAGCCCATCGAGCCACGTTGTGGTGGGGGAGTGGTGTCGGCCATGCGATTTCTCGAGGACGACGTCGAAGGGGGGGTTCTAGGACGAGGCGAAGAAGAGTTGGAGAGGTTTCTTTGTCTCAAGTCAGCGATACACAACAGACATGAGGGGCCGCTTTGCGGTAGAAGCGCACAATGAATCGAACTTGAGGATATCCGCATGAGAATACGCGGCCCCAACGACCAGATTGGAGCCATCTCGGCTAGCTGGGTTAGTAACGTTTCTCCTAGAAGAGCCGTCTCGTGGCGGCGGTCTCCAGAACGGCGAGACTGATCTGTACCAAGGAGTGGCATTAGCGAAAAGGGCGAAGGGCTGGGGAGGTCGAATGGGGCGATGGAAGCATACTCAGACCGATCTATCACGTAGAGCAATTGGGCTTCAGTCAGTAACAAGTTCCATTGCTCTGCTTTCAGGGCGCATTGCCCAACGCGACGGGAGGATTTCGAACAACGTACCGACCTGTACCATCTCCTGCGGCTGGGGACCGGCGGTTAGCATCACCACTTGTCGCCAGTTGCGACACAAGGCCGAGGCGACGTCGACTTACTGCATTGACCGGCTTCTTGCCGCTCCCAGAGGACGACCACATGTTCACGAATGGTCGTCGAAAGCGCAAAGGTGAGGCGTCATTATGTGGGGTGTTGGGTTAACAGATACAAAGCCAGTGACTGTGCGAAACGAGCTGGAACAACTCGGTGATGATGCTCGTTCGAGTCTTTGTCTCAGCCAAGCTCCATTTAGGCAGTGTGGCCTGGTCGGGTACTCCGTCCAAAGTACTTGTAGCCTTTAATGCTAAGTTCCCTGTTGGTACAGTTGGATGGATCTGCTGGCACAGGAGGCAACGCGCTGAGGTGCCGGCGCTGAGGCGGGGTAAAGGCCCTGTAAAGTCGCTGAAGGGGCCCTCGTAGCGGCAATACGCGCTAAAGGCTGTACGGTTCGCCTGCGGGTGGCGAGGCTGCCGCTGCTGGGTACCTGCGGAGACTTTTGGCTTGTACTCTACTTAAGTATACTTTCATACTAACAGACAGTAGTAATTTCACACGGGTCTTCAAGTTATACCTCTCAGTACTAATATGTAATTTTGTATTTTACGATGGTATATACGGCCAGCCTTGCTTCACGCAAGGGGCAGGAAACAGGGTGCAGCAAAGTAGTTAAGGGCTATTCGAAGCCTCAATTCTTTTCAAAGTTACCTTCTATCGAACTGTAATTTTTTTCAGCCATTGCCGCGCTTCTAGTGAGAATCAGAGCCCTCGCTGTAAGACCATCAACGGACTCTGTACCTGACTTAGTCAGCAGCTGCGTAAGGTAGCAAGGCACAAGGCCTTCAGTCAAGCTTTCCTAAGGAGCAACTTCGTCCTCGACCTTCCATCTACAATTGCTTCGCCATTACCTCAACAATCTCTTCGACTTCATCGCCCAGTTTGGCATCAAAACCACCTGTTATTTACCATTTAGGAAAGATATTTTCTTAATCAGGATACTTCTAGAGTGGCCGATTGCTACGTTTTGGCACTGCTAGAGACCCAGAATCGCGGTGTCGGGTCTTCTCGCCTCACGTCAACCTTATTTCCATCTCCTACCACACCACCTCCATCATGACCGAAGCTGAAAACTTCGAGGACGATCTTTTCGCCGACCTGTAAGACTCTTCAGATTTTCCGGATTTAGTTGCCCGTCACCATACTAACCTGGTGATTCTTAGCTACGAAGATACTGACGCAAAGCCTACCGCGCCGGTCGCGAGTGCGGTTCAAAATACCGATACCACAACTCATGACCAGCTCGAGCCGGCTGCTGCCCCTGCCCCTGCTGTTGATGAAGACAACACCGGCTACGATGCGATGAACCAAGATGCAGACGACGATGAAGACGATGTTGACTTTAACCTGGGAGGAGGAAACGCTTCAAGCAGCACACATGTGATGCCGCAAGAGGATATGCCAACAACCCCTCCATACGGGACCGTTCATAAAGCCAGTGCCAAGGAAGATGGGTGAGTTTTTCCCCGTTTTGTGAAGCTATATAACACTCGGTGCATGATATTTTCTTTCCCACATTACCTGCGACAAGTGTCGTCAGCAATGTTGCAATGTGATGATAAGAGGCTACCAGCCAGCGCGTAATCCTGCATCCTGCATCCTGCAACCACATAGTGGATATACATTTTGCTTGGGGCAAAATGGCTGGCTTGATTAGATGGGAGACCAATCAGGTTCAGCGGTGGGAAGACCCTAGTCTACCGGAGAGCAAAAGTGTCAACAAGCATGAGAGTTCATTTGGGGTATCCTGAAACGCCGGGAAGAATACATTGAGACGCCCTCCCAAGTGAGAATACACCCCTGGGGAAATGGAGAAAAAGGAAGCGATGGCCTTTCGCCCATCAAGAAGCTGGAGGGTTTCAAGCTTTGATAAAGTTGAGAGCAAGATGACCTACCGACGACCTTTTTTTTCCAATTCCAATATGGGAACTCTTGTCTATAGCTCTCGGTCACAGAGGTCTTAAAATAGCCCACGAGAGCATGTACACACTTCTCGGGAGGCTGTAGCAAGATTGACAGCGGGTAGCGCTTAGGGTCAACTCGTACCTAGCAACAGACAGTCAGAGACAGAGTCAAACGATAGCACAAAGACGAAAAAGACAGAAGAAAAGAAAGGAAACAAATTCGACACTTGTCTGGCACCTTGCGTCCCTCTGCAATCGCTGTCATGCCATTGGACATCTCATCAAGCATTGCATCTCAGTGGGGCCCATGAACCGCCATCATTGACAACTCTTGATATAACCTCAACTTCACCATTTCGCCAAGTAAGAGACAATGCTGGGCTCGTATCGCGTCAGATATTCTGGGGAGTCGGTTGCCCTTTATGTGGCCCTTGAGGCTATGCGCATACACATTTTTAAAATATGTCCTCTTTTACAACAACCAACAGGGGCAAACACACAGCCTGGCGGATATCTGCGTACGCCCTCAGCCGACTGCCCTCTCCAAGCCATTCGACCTGATGACAGCAACAATGTGTTCGACGACGGATTTGACCATGGCCTCCCATTCATACGCTAGAGATGGCCGACAGCTGCTACATCTCTCCTCTTCACCGTGCCGCTGAAATTCCTCATGCTTAATCCCATACGCCGCTACTGCTACCGCGAACTTCTGTTTCTTTAACGTGTTATTCACATGAAGGCAATAATATTATGTCTATGCTAGCTGCTAACCATTTGCTGATCTAGGAAAATGTTCATTGGTGGATTAAACTGGGAGACAACAGATCGTACGTCCTAACTTATGCCACAGGCGAGCTTTGAGATTGCTAACAGCCCATAGAATCGCTACGAGATTACTTCTCCCAATTTGGCGAAGTCGTCGAATGTACCGTAATGCGAGATAGTAGCTCCGGTCGATCACGAGGGTTTGGTTTCTTAACCTTCAAAGACCCCAAAACTGTCAACATTGTCATGGTCAAGGAGCATTTCCTAGATGGCAAGATTGTGAGTTTGCTTTATTGCCGCAACTTTTGTGTTTGAAACTGCCTTTTGCTGACTTGGACGTCCAGATCGACCCCAAACGGGCTATTCCTCGTGATGAGCAAGAGAAGACGAGCAAAATTTTTGTCGGTGGAGTCAGCCAGGATACTACAGACCAAGAATTCAGAGAGTACTTTGCCCAGTTTGGTCGAGTGGTTGATGCTACGTTGATGATGGACAAGGACACTGGCAGACCTCGAGGTTTTGGGTTTGTCACCTTTGAGAGTGAAGCTGGCGTAGATGCTTGCATTAATGTGCCCCTCGAGATACATGGGAAGCCCATCGAAGTTAAGAAGGCTCAGCCGAGGGGTAATCTACGCGAAGAAGAAGAGGCGGCCAAGCGTGGAAAGTTCCGAAAGGGCGAAGAACAGTCTGTTCAAGGTGGAATGGGCCAGCAGATGGGAGGCAACAACTCGGCCATGACACCACAGCTGATGGCTCAATATTTCCAGCGCATGCAGCAATACTTTGCCATGATGCAGTCACAGATGGCCATGTCGCGAGGTATGCCCATGAACCCGGCCATGTGGCAGCAGATGCAACAAATGCAGCAGATGCAGCAGATGATGGGTCGTGGCGGTGGCCCTGGACAGAACATGATGGGCCAGATGAATCCTCAAATGATGCAGCAGATGCAACAGATGCAGCAACAGATGATGCAGCAACAGCAACAGGGAGGCGGCCAGGGCGGAGACGGCTATAATGGCTATGACCAGTACCAACAGCAAGGTCCCCAAGGCCCTCATGGCGGCCGGCGAGGCGGTCGTGGAGGTTATGGAGGCGGCGGATATGGCATGGGTGGTGGTGGAGGGGCTCCCACTTCTTGGGAGGGCATGTACGACGACGTGCCACAACCTAATGCCAGCCAGGGGTCATCTCGACGTGGTGGAAGCGTTGGCCAGGGAGGCACGCCGGATGGTCAGCACTCACCACCAGCCAACGCCCCAACTGGGCCCAAGAATGCCGGAAAACCTGGTGCAAATTATCGCGGCGGAGGTCGTGGCGGAAACAGAGGCTTCCATCCCTATGCCCGATGAAACCAGCAGCCCGCAACTTTTGATGGGCTAATAGCTGGAACTGTTAAGTGGACGGCAGAGTGAGCGATGAAGAGAGCTCAAATCGACCATTGTTCAGCTAAATGGACCCTTTCGTCAATCCTCCTTTGACTGAATGACGGAACTTGTATTACTACTCAACACCCGGATGGGAGGGGGGCCGGGAAGATTTACGAGGTTGAAGAATTGACCCCTGAAGGAGAGAGACCGAGAGAGGCGGCAACTTTTACGTGGGGAAATGGAGTGGGGAGGTTCTCTCTTTATTAATTGCTCGCAAGTTGAACGGTTTTGTTTAGCTGTTCAGGGGATGGAAGGGAGAAATGGGTTATGCATATTTTTCTTTTTTTATTCTTCTCTTTTTGTTTTTCTTTACTATTTGAAAACAGGATTCATTGTGGATCGGGAACAAGAGAAAAAAATTAGGCCAACTTTGTCGATTTATTGTCAGTTAAATATAATATATGGAATTTAAAATGATATTAGAACCTTGAGTTTCTGTCTGTCTTACTTACAGTTACGCGGACGGTAGAGTGGATGGATAGGTGATTTGCTCGTCTACAGTTCTGTCTCATCTCACATCAATATAAAATCAGCAAATCTAAACCTCTACAGGGCATACAAAGTCCACAGTGAAAACATCTATTAAAAAGACACTCTCAAGTTATCGAACTCAATGTCCCATTTCCATCCTTGCTACCTAAACCTGTATGCTTCCTATCCAGTTACTATATCGCCGCGCCTGCTTCCCGAGGTATCTCATACCAATGAGCCAACATTTGTCGCTCATACAAAATGCTTTCATGCGCCAATAAACTCTTCATGCATCCTGCTCTTGAGCTAAGTGAAACTCCTTGTGCTAACCGCTATAAACCAAAAGTCATGGGGAGATGCCATATTCATGTATATCATGAGAGAGAGAGAAAAAAAAGAGAACATTTTTTGAAAACCAAGAAAAAACAGAAACAGAAACACAAAACAGAAACACAAAACAGAAACAACACCACTTCCCTTAAAATCGTCTATAGTTATCGCCCTCCTCTAGCTTCTTCAAAACACCAACAGCATCAGCAAGCAGAATGTTTCTTCCGCCCAGACAATCCTTCTCGAGCGACGCGCGCGCGAGACTGACGGCGCCGGAGCCGACCTGTTTCTCTTGCTCGGACATTTGCTGGATGCGACCAGGCTCCATGTCCGACATCTTCAAAATCCACTGGATGGCGGCCCTCCGCGTCGGCGCCTTGGCTTCGGTGCGGCTGATGCCGACATGTCCGAATGCCCAGCAGATGAGAGCGCACACATAAATGCCCCAGAAGTCAGAAATCTCCTTCTGTTGTGTGCGCTGGAACTGAGGCGGGATCGAGGCGCTTCCGTCCTTGTTAACACACCTCTGCAGGCCGAGGAAGAGTTTAAGAGCCCGGGCAGCAAAGGCAGCTGCAACAGCAGCGCTGCCAGAGTCTCGCCACTTCTCCAATTGTCTCTGGTGTTCCATGAAATCGGTGGCCTGCAGCACCTTCTTGTTGAAAACCCAACTGTCACCAGACACTGACAGCAATGTGTGCAGCGGGGTATAATGGAGAGCAAGATGTGACATTGCAATTGGCGAGTATGGGAACAGATTCATGATCCTGAAATGACTCATGCTAATGCTCGATGCATCATCCAAGAGGTTAATCTTCGTGAGGGATTGTCTCTGGGGGAGTTGCAGCACGTGAGCCACCAGGAACAACGAGGCGTCAAAGGCCGGGATTGAAGCAATGTCCGTGGCAGAAATGGTCTCGAGGATCGTCGTCCCGACAGTCGCCGGCAGGGCAGGTTGAGTAACGTTGCTCCATTCTTGAAAGTTTTGCGCGTCCCATTGGAGCAGCGTACCCATTGACAAGGGAATTGGGAGTGTCGCGGGGTCGGAATAGTCCAGGCCAAGTACCGAGACACGAGGCTGTTCCAGGAAGGACATTGCATGGACATCGAGTAGGAAGCAGGCAGACAAGAGACGCCTCTTTGATTCCATATGAACCCACATCCTCCATTGCTGGGAGGCGTCGCAGGGCCCCAAATTCGGCGGGAAAGTAGTTTGTGCGTGAATGACCTGCATTTAAGGTGCGAATGAGTAAAGTTTTTATATGGTATAATCTCCCCTCTCCAAATACAGAAACGCCATGAAACGTAAAGGTGAACCGTATGGAGAGAGGTTCAAAAGAGCAAGAAAAGAAGAAGAGAAAAGAAAAGAAAAGGGGATAGAAGAAAAATAAGGGCACATCACAATTATACATGTGAGAAAAGAAGAGCGAGAAGAAAGAAAAAAGAAAAAGAAAACGGCCGTTAAATAGAATTCGTAACACATGACAAACATGAAAAAGAAAGAGAAGAGACGTCCACACACAGAAATCCAGTGGTATGCAAACGTAGAAACCAATGAAACCTAGGCGGAACTAACCATTTGATACAATGCCTCAAAGCGAGGCGACGGCTGGTAGGCCTTCTTGTTCCGTCCTCGGAAACGAGCGTAGTATTCGCACAAGAGCGTGGCCTGCATGATCGGCAGTGGCCATTCTGGGGTGCCAGAGTTGGTATACTAATAAACACATGTTAGCTGCTGCTCACCGACTTTGCTTTCATCATTCTCTCACAATCTTTGCCTTGTCCATGGCATAGGTGTGTAGCTGGTGCCCATTGGCGCGGTGCTCCTCGTGCTCAAGGAATTGAGTGGCGATGGCTGCCATGGCACACTGAAGAATCTCCAGATGCTCCTCCGGCATGTTTGTCGGGTTTTCAAACGTCGGCTTGTGGATGATGGGGTACATGGAATGGACTTTATCCCAGTATACCTCGATGTAAGTCGGAATCATGCTTCGGATTCCATGGCTCAGAGCTGTCGGCATCAAGGTATACAGGCCAAGAGCATCGACAGGCTCGCGGCTACAAGTGCGAGGATACATCATACGATCCGCAGGCAATGCAGCCGGCGCCGCAATCATAGTCTCTGCAGACTGACCTACAATCAGCTGTGGCGGAGACATGCTACGGACTGTAGTGTCAAGCATCTGATGTGGGCTGTAAAGGTTGGCGCTGTGCTCGTAGCTAGGAAATGGGGCCCCCAAGCTATCCCCATATACTGAGGAATAGAGCTGTGGAGGGGTAGCTCCATAAGTGAAAGAGATGGGATAGCCATTGTCAGTGATGACGGGGCTTGGGGATGTTGTATAAGACGGCATCTGTCCGTTCCACTCTGCGTTATGAGCCCGAGCTGACGACTGTTGGAACTTGGAGCTACCAGATGCCGGCGTCGAGTAGGCACTTCCTGAGGCGGTCGATGGAATGCCCGAGCTATCTGTCCAAGGGATGTTTGGTGGTGTCGTTTCAGACATACACAACTCTGGAACCTGAGGGGTCAGAACACCCAGCCCGGTAGGACGGGATTCATCGTAAGGGACCACCCGGGAGTTTGGGACCTGTACGGCAGTAATGGGGTCGACCACACTCATATCTGCCATCTGATACGCATGTGTATCTCGCATGTGTGGCGACTGCATTGTGTTTCCGTGCGGTGTTGATTTGTTGACAGACGACCAGTGGCCTGAGACGATTCCTACGCTCGGAGCCGGTGTGGCGGCCGCTCCAACACTGTAGGGAGAGGTCGCTTGCCTCGTAGGTGCCGGTGGCGAGCTACTATAAGGTCGAGATGGGCTGCTGCCGGAGCGTCGTCGTCGTGATGAGTCTCTGCCCAATTTGCCCTCGTGTTCGCCACTAAGTTCTAATAAGCACTCATTCCCTGCGATATATGTTGGAGATGAAGAGAGAAGCTTACTGTCTCTGTAGGTGTCGATCTAGAAGGTCTTTTCGGTAAAAGACCTTCTTACAACCGGAGACTGTGCAACATAATTCGGGTGGTTGATGGCTCAACTGATGTCGTCTGAGAGATGATAGAGTAAGCCAGATGTTCAGTGTGATGAACAAGAGGGAAGAGGGGTAATGGACAACAACATACCTTAGATGCTCAGCTCTGGTAAAGGTCTTATGACGAGGAGAGAAAGGCTCATGTTAGTATATATCTAATATGATTACAAGAGTAAAGAGTGGATGAGATGTAAATACCTTTGGAGGCCGGCAGACATCACAAGTATGAACTGGAACACCCTTCTTGGCCCGACTGACTCTCCCAGTAATGGGCGTCAGCTTGACAGGGTGATCCCCTGAACCGGTTCCTGACATGATGGGCCTCATTGCTGCTCCTGTGTAGTACGATGGATGGTTCTGGCTCTGTCCGTAGGAAGAGTCCATGGAATCAGTGCTAGTGTTGCTGCGTCGACGACCGCCAGGGTGGCTGTTATATCCGAGGGGTGGCGCTGCAGGGTGGAGGATGTGAGGAGGAGATGTTTGCCTTGAGAGATCCACCGGGATATTATATCTGGGCATGGGGACGGAGAGATCTTGATCAATAGAAGTTCTCGAAGTCGGCCTCCGGTCTCTTCTTATGGAGTGCGAGTCGACGTGGTCGTCATCGACATTCATAATGTTCCTGAGGCTCCCCATTGTGGACTATATCAGACCAAGAAGCAAGATGAGACGGCAGATAAATAGGGTTGAAGGAAGAAGGTGTCGGGGAGTCGTGGAGCACAAAAAGTCTATCTTGGTATACACAGCCCGGAAGGCTGCGAGAAAGAGTTGCTAGTGATGTGACGTGAAGTGAAGTTGTCAAGATTATGGATTATAGGGCCGGAATCTCCAAAAAGGCACGGCAAGGGGAGAGCAAGGGTATGTAGATGGTGTAGGAGAGAACGGAACCGGTCGACTAGAGGATAAACCAGCGTAGCAACCGAATGGGGTGGGAAGCAAAGTCGGCGACAACCTAGCCTCAGCCTCGCCGGGTTGAGGTAATGTCCCCAGTAGCGATGCGACCTCAGAATGCCTTTGAAGAGACAAATATAGGAAGAGAACAAGGCATTATCGTCGTGCTGCGGGAAAGATGGCAGTGGTGACGGCGGCGGCAAAAGAGAGAGCGCGCAGAGGTAGTCTACATGTATGTTGATTGTGTGGGAAGCGAGCGCGCGGGCAGCACGACCCCCGGCGGCCAACACAGCCGAACTCCATCATCTGAAGCGGCCCTGGAAACATGATCCTAGTTCCATGACGAGCCGTGGGCTGGCAGCTGAGCTATGGGGTGCATGTAAAACCAGGTAAAACGGCATGGTCTGGGTTGTTGTCTCCCCGAAGCGGTGTCGAAGCCATCAGCTCTCCCGCGCCGTTCGTACTGGGTACGAGACAGCACGACGCAACGGGGAATGGGCCAATCTCTCTGGCACACCCCCGACCCAACTCCTACAGTACTGCTAGCAGTCCGAGGCTGACAGAACCATGTCGGGACGAGGATACACGGTGGGGACGGCGCCGCGTGGTTGAGCCAGCCCTTGCCAGCCCTGCCCGCGGGAGCGAACGGGCCAGGACTGGGGTAGACACTAAAAAGCTCCGTCCAGATGAGCGCTGCGAGTCGACTGCTGCAGCAATACCCTTGATTGGGCACAGCCCGGAGAGGGTGGCGGCGAGTGGTGGAGGGGTAAGAAATATCCGCCTGTCATAAGCAGAGCCGTGATCAAATGGTGTTGCTGCCTCGCTCATCACTACCAACGGCCGCGCCAATGCCAATGTTGGGCACACAAGGATTCGCTCTATGCCAAACATATGCGAGTCGTACCCATCGTAGAGCAGAGAGAGCTTGGCCAAACCTGGCTGCAATGCGTGACTGGGGATATAATTAGAATCCAGCTTTCTTATCAGCATGCAGGCTAATGTGACGGCTTTGCTGATCTCCTCTTTGGGTTCCAAGATGCGCCAGGTGCCAGGCTACCTGAACACCACTGTCCCGAATTTCCCACCCGGCTGTGCTGTACACATCGAATCATGGAATGTGCAAAGTACGAGTACTGTACGAGTACAAGCACAGCACAGCACAGCACAGCACAGCACAGCACACACGCAAAGCCCACAAAGGGCAGTGCCTCGCTGCCGGCGGAAAAAGAACCAAGGCCCTAAAACAAGACCAACAAGGGGCCCGCGAGAGCGGCGCGGGTATGGCGTCAACGTCCCAGTCCGGCGGCTCCAGCAGGGTTCATAGTTGGGAAATGAATGTCTTTCGTCCCATACCGCGGACTGCCTTATGACTGCTCTGTAGTACATACTACTTGTTTCTTCTGCTTTTGCCCCCCTCCGCTGTTGAGGATCAACACCTGCATGAGCAGTTGTGAGACACGGCGTCCTGAATGTGTGTGGGCTCATGAGAATTGTGCGCGCTTGGCGACAAGTTACAGGGGCAGAGATGAAAACTGCTAGCGACGCTGTTAGTATGGAGTACCTGATTCCTTTGTACTCGTCAGTTCTTACAGAGCGCAACGATGTACTTGGTCTGCTCTGCTGAAGCGAAATCCGACGGTGGTGGGGCTGGGCTTGATTTCTCGCCGGAAGACCAACAGCCACACAGATATTCGTAGCCGATCCTGGAGCATCCGGTTGGCTGTGAGGGCATCGTGTGAGAGAATCCGGGTCTTGAAGGAAGCAGCTATGGCTCACGAGAACAGAAGGTTCTTCTCTCCCTTTTTCGCCACCGGAGGAACATACCCGGAGACAGAGACCGCGATAGCCTCTACTAGGTTCTCTTGTGGTCGTGATGCAAAAGGCAGAGATGCCGTGTGCCGCAGATTGACAGCAGCATGGCATCGCCCAGCTGACTTGGGAGATCATCAACCTGGCCAGGGTACTGGGCACGCTTGTGCGCAGAGGCTCGTTTTGGCGCATCGGCAGCTACATCTGGGGGGAACAAGGGTGGAAGAAGAAGGTTTTCCCCGTAACGTGTCCTTGAGCAGAAAGCTTGGTGTTCCCAGCCCACCGGAGCCAGTAATGCCTACTAAGAATCATTTTCTCCAATGGCCTGCCTGGCAGGATCTTAGTAGTAGTAGCAGTACCTTGCACACAGCATCCCGCTCTTCCATGCCTCCTTTCTAGAACGGATCCCGTCGCAACACTGACACCATGGCTTCAGAGGTGCCTCGACTTGCAGGCGATGATGTATGATGTTTGTACATGATACATACGTGCTAATGCGCGTGCGTGATGCAAGTGCCCTCATAGTTCCCGTATGCACGGAGTATTTCACATCCAATTGCTTTTTCTCTCTATTCCAAAGGGCGAACGGGCCGAGATGCCTCAGCGATGCATCGGCTACCTCCGCCCCTTTGGAACAGAAGCCGATGCCCGGCGCAACACTTTCAGCCAGCAAGCTCGAAAACTTGGGAAACCGGTGAAGCTGCGATATGTGCCTCTCCCTGCGTTGCCGGTGTTTGCAACGAACGAATCAACGCCCGGCTGCGGTTCCAGCAATGGGCACGAGCTCTACTAACGGTGCAGTGGCGGCCACCCGGCTTGCAAACGAAGACTGAAGGATGGGCCAGAGCTGAAAAAGTTCCCCGTCTTTTGCGTCTCCATCTCGCGCAGAGCTGACGTCCTGGTGGGCCAGGGGTTTGTTTAACATGCGCACTCCATTCCCCTTAGTGCTGTCCCAAGGGAGACATGGTCGCCTCCGCGTCCACGAGGCACATGGCCCGCTCCGTGCAGCCCGAAGGCACCCGCCCTCGTGCTCCGTAAGTGCAGGCTAGCCTCTCGTTTTGGGGGACTTGGGCGCCGGTGATGATGCTGCACGGTCAGGACGAGTTCGAGCAGGGTACAAGTCGCCGCGGAGTCGATTCCGATGGAGACAAGTACTCGTAGAGGCGGTATGTAGCAACTAATAGTCCTCTCCTCTAGTCATTTTCGAAATCGCTCTATTGCAGACCAATTCCCACCTCGTTTTGTGGATCCATCTAGCCGGTGAGGAAGAGAAATGAGTATCGCATGGATGCTAGCCCGGTGATTCGGCTGTCGCCCAGGAACGTCGCCTCCATCTGTGTCTCTCTTCTCGTCTCTGCCAGTGCAGCCACGAATACAGTAGGGACCATGTTCGTTCGCTGCCACCCCTGTAGATCTGGCCTTGCTGAAATCTATCTGATCTCGATCATTTGAGGGTAAAAACCATCCTTCGTGGTAGGGAATCCGGGTTTTCCTTTGGTTTGCTTTCTTTTTCGCAGGTCAGCGATTTGAGATGAACTGCAAATAGTTGGTCGCTGAAGATTTGGGGGCTAGTGGGCGGTTTGGGGGCCAGATTAGCTAAAGTTGGTGAGCTACCGCAGGCTTGGAAAGTGCTAGTGAGCTCCCCCTTGCCCTCTTCCCGCAGCAGGGAATCAAATGGGAAATACATGCAGCCAAAGTACCGAGTACGGGCGTCAGTTCACGTTAGGGTGCATGTACTCATACCTTACATACAGCACCCGTAGCTGCAGTCAGCAAACCCGCCGTAAGGAGAAGAACATGACGACTGGAGTGTTTGCATCATGTATTACCTACTAGGTAGTACTTTCTATTGACGTGCTGTTCCTATCAGTCAAATCAAATCCATCCCAAAATGGACGTGGAGCTGCAATCTCTCACAGTCACTTTCGCAGGGGCTTCGGCGAAGGATGTGGGATCAACACACTTTGTTTCACTTGTTTGGGATGCACAGCAGGCTCTCGCACCGAAAAGCACCAACTACCTACCTAGTACCTAGTAGTAGGTAGGCAATAGCTCGTATCTTTTTCACAGTGAACACAACGAGCCGGTAAAACTCTAAAGTGCTACAAGGCATTCTGTCAAGCTCAGTGTCTAAGACAGCTTCGCCCAGGGCATGGCAGGGCATGGCTCGGCAGGTCAAACAAACTGGAACAATCCCTTGATTGTCGCAGCCGCAGCATTCAGCTCGCTGCTGCAGGTCTTGACGACATGTTGCCCGCCGGCGCTTATCTCACGCCCAAGCATCCAGAGGAGATGCTACCTATGAGGGTAATACCAGGTCCTGCAACCGCATTTGCTACGGGGGTCTGATTGGAGCCAGAGTGGGTGTGGCGAAGCAACCAGAACGATCGTCGATGTACTGTAGATCAGCAAATGGAATTGTCACTGCGAAGCTCTTTTACTAGACTGCTTGCGTATTGATTGCGTACTGCTAGCCTTCCTTTCTCCCTTGTTTTTCTTTTCCATTTCTTCAAATAGAAATAGAAATAGAATCAAGTCAAACTAGATAGACTCGGGAATAGCACTTGGAGTGACTTGTCCGCGCCATGTTACTCTATGCTCTTTCATCTCGGCGCTTATACGCCGACGACTACCTTAGTAGTAGTGACTAAGACGACCAACACGCTCTAGTCTAGATATTTTTAGAGATTCACCCACCCATCATGACGCTACTGTACACACTATCCGTCCTCTTCATGCAGCACTTGCAAGCAGAAGCAGACGCTGGAAGAATAAACGGAAACATCTTGCATAAGCCATTTGATCAACACAAGGTTACCAGCCCTCCGGAGCAACGCAGGCGCGCTTGTCGCCCGTCCAACAACAAGCAGCACAGCCCATGCCCATCCACGAAGTGTAACGCTTCATCTGCTTCTTATTCGTCGTATATGCGCCGCCTTCTGTCCTGCCCATCCATCCTCTACCAAAAAAAAAAAAAAAAAAAAAAAAAAAAACCCAGGGCAGTGAATCTCCGAGCATCGCCATGAAAACAGCCGCCTTTTGAGTGTCACGGCCAAATGTTTAATGTTGCATCCCGTTCTAGACAACCTCCCCCAGCTCGCAGAAATGTATGTAGCCAAAACTCAGCCCCGATCCCCAGGCACGCGAATCTGCCCATTGCTCACTGCCCTCGTGCCATGTTTCTTCTCAATGTAACGCAGCCATCTCACGACACATCGGCTATTAGCCGCCGTCAAACACTTCACACCCTCCATGCTTCGATAGATAGCCGCGAGGACATAGAGATGTTCACAACTCGGAATGGCCGGAATCGTTGATCGTGATTAGAAGACAAATGCACTATGCTCAGAAATCTAATATTAGTAACCGCCGGCAGACGTCGAAAATCGTCAAAAACCCCCATGCCGGAGAAAGGGATGTTCGGGCAAGGGGGGAGAGGCAGTGACAAGGCCTTGCGGATAAGGCTGCATACGTACCTAGGTAGGTAACGGTAGTTGTGTCGGCATGACATGTATTACTCCCCATGTTCGTTGGTCAGGCTGATCCTCCTTGTTTTGTTGGTCATCACACAAAGCTGCAAATTCCAATGGTAGCCTTGTCATGTGCATGGCAACCTTCCCCAAGAGTCCCTGCTTGTATCTCCTCATGTGTGTGTGAGTGTGTCCCTGCATGGCAAGAAGAATCCACGAATTGGAACGCCACCGCGGTTGTTATGTGCCTCGAGACAACAGGACACCGCATATACGGAGCCTTTGAAACAATGGCCTCGGTGACAAAATAAGCCTGCATCATGTTTCAGAGATTGCAGGAAACACAAGGCTGTTATCACGCTTTCCAGAGCATGTAAGGAGACACCAAGCAAGATTGGAGCAATGTAGTCATCATCTTTTTGTAGCCCTAAACAAAAACCCAACACGCCAATGAGACACCACCAAATCCATCTATTGTCACAAATTAACAGTCATCCTTTTGTCGCGTATACACACTCTCTCATCGCAAGCCGCCTCGGCTGGAACTCATACGGCCGCGCTCAATTCCTCTGATACTTGGAGCACTTCCTTGATGCTAAATCTACGCGCGGCTTGAGGTAGCCTCTTCGTGGTTGTTCTCTGCCGGTGCCGGCCTCCCGTTGCTGTCGCTCTCTTCAGAGTCGTCATCGCTGGCAGGATGGCTGCCTGCCACAGTCCTACGGTTCTTGGTCATCTGAAGGTCGATCGAGTCAGCTTGGGAAACGGTAGAACGAGGTAGATGGGGAGAGATCAACGAACCCATGATCGCACACCACCAACCAACCCAAGCGCATAGCCAGTGATGAACTCCTTCGAGTTCCCTGATCCTCCAGGCGTGGTGGGAGATCGTGCAATGTCGCTTGATCGCGCAATGTCGCTTCCTGAGCTGTTGAACCGGGCTGGGCTCTGTGGTCGACTGGTAGGCCAGAACTGCTTGAGCTCTCGGCTGAGCTCCTGGCCGGTCGTGGTCCAGTTGTTGGTGATGTTCTCGCGGAGATCTTGCACGTGACGCTTGAGGTCTAATTCATTCTTCTTGAGCCAGCTGACATTGAGCTCCTGGCGAGATGTACCGCGCTTGAATTGCCTGGTGATGTACTTTTCGTAATCGCGGACGATTCTATGGGACATACAAGTCAGAGGCAGGGTTCAACAGCGATAGAATAATAAACTACTCACCTTGTGATAATGCCAGTCGTGCTGACACCCTCAGTGCGCTGAGTTACAAGAAACTTGCCCGTCTCCTTGATGGGCTGGTAAATGTCGTCGCCCTCGTCCGCGCCATAGGGAATATCGTCGTGTGCAACATAGTCGAGGCGATGCAGTTCGAGAAACTCTGGAGTGACGATCCACGGGCAGTCTTCAATGACCTCGTCCACCCACTTACAATGTCGCACAGACTCAGCGCGCTCCTTGGCAGACATGACGGTCAATCCCTTGCGCATGTGGGTATCATCGTCGCCGGTGACGCCCACGACGAGAGTTGTGTTGGGAAAGGCTTTCTTCGCCTGTTCAAGCTGGCGCATGTGTCTATACATGTGGTCAGCACGCGGGTCATTGGATTTGCCTAGTTCTCGTCGTATATAAAGGGTACTCACCCGAGATGGAACAGGTCGAATACTCCGTCGGCGTAGACCCTGACATTGCGGCCAGTTGGCGGAGGGTTTGTCTTGTAGCCCACGGGGTGAGTGAGCTTGCCAATCGGGGGAGGAGGCATCTTCTTCTTCTCTTCTTCGACGTCTTTGGATGCACTCTTGCGTCCTTTCCGAGTGACTCTCTCAGCAATGTCGACGCTGGCTTCAGTGGTGTCACTGGGCTCACCAGGATCGAGGACATTGTCGCCATTCTCGACAACTCGGTCTGAATTGGCTCGCTGCCTCTTATTAGGGTTCAAGTTCGTGCCATTGGCAGTCCGTCTAGTCTGTCGCGACGACTCTGGTGCGGTGGTGTCGCCTTCTTCGCCCGAGGCATCTCGCGACGAGGTCTGCAAAGCGCTGTCCGGCTCGGCAGCACTGATAGTGACCCTCTTGCGTTTGCCGCTGTGGGAGGATGCTGGTGATGACATCGTGACTAGGTAGGGGGAAAAAAGCAAGTGCTAAGTCAGGCGCCGATGCAGCCCGACTGAAAGGCTCAAGTTGTGCGTTCCTGTCTCTCGTTTCTTGCGAATGCCCGAGAGCCGCTGCAGCTGGATCAGCTACCTGTCTTTGATGGACATGAATGGACTTGGGCTTAGAGAGCAGAGGACGCTGGCGCTGGGCTTGGCTCGTGACGCTCGCGTGCGCAATGTGTGGAGAGGCGCTCCGGGGGTTGCTGAAGGTTTAGAATTTCGGCCGGGGAGCTTGTGATTTTACCCACCTTGGAGGTCGCCAACAAAATTCAAATCCAATTTCCCACAGCCTAGCAAGCTACCTGCACTCCAAAAAGACAGGTGGCGTGACCATGCTGAAAAGGGGCCATAAATTAATGCCTGAGTAGGTATACGCCGTATTCGGGTCAGAGTTAATTTCTCATATTTATGTGATTTTCTTTTTAACAACCCTGCCCAAAAGCAAGGCCTGATTAATTGGCATAGGGAACGATCCCATGCTCCGGACTATGCTGTACGGTCCTTTTTTTCTGCTTCTCCCGCTGTTCTGTTCTGGGTCTGGAACAGAGACCCCAGTTCCCTAGCTCAGCCTGTTGGGGCAGAATTATACAGCTACAGTTCTCCCTGCTTCAAGCTTCAAGATGCCCTACGATTGAGATGTCCATGCCCGATTAGAAACGCCAGAATTGAAGAAATTGCCGTGCTCAGTCTCACATCAATTGAGCACAAGGGAAGCGATGACGCTGCCACACGGAAATCACGTGGTGGTCGCACAAAGATCTTGATTCTCCCTCTCCCAGTCCAGTCGCGTCAATGCTTGTCTCTATTTGCCCCAACACATCCATATGGCGTTCGTCATTTCGCCGTTCTCCATCAGCTAAGCTGCTAGTCGAGCTGCTAGCTGTGTTCTAGTAATAAGGGGTAGCAGATCGCCTTGTAGCTCTTCGCCTATGTGGCGCTGAAAAGTACATACATGTGAAAGCCCCTACTCTTCCCGGACCGTGTTTCTATCAGGAGCGTCATAAGGCTGTGGCGATGGGCTTACCGCTGGACCTTGCTGGAATCCAGGCATCATTCTGGATTCTGGCAACCGGGTGAGACAGGTGTCAAGAGAAGCCGGAAAACCTACTTGACATGTAAAGAGTGGCAGCCCAATAGGGTTTGTTTCTGCTGTGGTGATGTGGTGCCAGCAGCGCTACGTCATCTATTTTGTCTTGGAGTTGACTGCTGCAGATTTGACGTGTGCAAATCATTCAATTTGCATCTGACTGCATGGTGGAACAAACATTCCCCAGCAAACCGAAGGCTTCAAATGGCGCATGTGCCGCTTACTAAGGCGTACAACTTGCATTGCGGCCAGCAGGGGCACTCGAAAGGGCCATTCGTATGCGTGCGGCCAATGCTCAACCCTTCTGCGTAGGTAATGATAATGCTGCCACTTCCATAATAATACAGTACTACCTGTGTATGGAAGGATCTCAATGCTGCGATTGATGCTTATTGCCTCAGTAGTAGGCAACAACACCACCTGCCTTATCTGAGGCTCTGGCCAAGAAACTGGAAGCCAGCGAAAATAAGGCCAAAGCGGGACGTGTCTCAACGTTGCACATGTCATGGACTGCATGGACTGCCCCGCCTTGCCCGCATCCCAAAGGAGTGGTTTTCCCTCTCTCTCTCTCCTCTGGCTGGATTTGCTCAAGGGGCGCTGGGAGGAATCCGGCTTCACACAAGCGGTGCGGCCTAACTGGCTGCAGCATTGAGTGAGAGATATATCGGGAGCGTGGTGAAACAGGGCGTTCTCGTGCCATTTGGCGCTGTTGTGAATCAGTACATCATTGGCCACATTGATGTGCTAGCCATGCGCATTGCAGAGTCGTGTGAATGCATGGAGCTGCGCTACAAGGTTTCGTGTGTGAGTACGGAGTAGTAAGGTTGGTGCTAATGTACAATACCTACCTGGCACGAGGTTTGATTATAGGTAAGATTAAGGTAATGATGGGCGTGTACTAAGGTACCTAGTAGACATCAAATTTTATTTCTTTCGTGAACGGGTAGAAACTCTCTCTTTACAGCAAGCAGTTCAAGATGAAGATGAGGCTGGGTGTAAGCCATGCAAGCTGTCAAGCTGTCTTTTGATGCCACATGTCGTCAGAGCAGAAATAAAGTACGCAGCTCCGACAGTATCGTCCGATGTCAACAGACACTGTGGCGCACATACACAATGACGTAGATATGAAACCGAATCCCCCAGATCGTCTGCGGCCTCGAGCTGGTGAATATTATCTATGTACGATGCAGACCATCACTTATCACTCCATTGATTGGAAGGCCAGAGCTCAAGCTTCAGACATTTGCCTTCACCGGGGTCGCATCTTATGGAGTCTAATGCTGTGCTAAGCCAGAGTAATACTACTCGTACCGAGGCCCGGCCCTTGAGCCGCTTTAGGTACAAGTACCAGGTTGACAGCGATTATTTTGGCTTCTTGCCAACATGCAGCGCTGCATGACCGTCTCGCTTCTTAATAAAGTGGAGGCTGGCCCCCGGAGCGGTATCGAATAATATGGAATAATAGAATATTAAACGGAGACCTCATCCAGTACATACAGTAGACGTGAACCTGCACCTCCATCTTTTCGATTGCCTCGACCGGAACCAAGGGGAACAGATGCTGCCTTAGCACCCTTATTTTCACGCCAGGTCACCTCAGCCGCAGCACAGTGCGCCGCCTCTGTCACCATCCGTCTATAGCCCTTGACAGCAATAGCACAGCAGCACAGCAGCACAGCAGCAGCAGCAGAGCCCGTAGAAGGACCATAGCGCTTGCTTGGCCCTCCCTAACGATCGGATCGACACAGCAACTTGGAACGTGTGTAGCTCTGCCCGCCCGAGCTTGCGCAAGCTCCGTCTTTGCAATGCGTATCCTCCCCAACCGGCTGCTTTCTTCATCTCCATCTCCGAGTGCGAATTCAAGAAGCGAGAGCCCAATGCGACCAAAGAACGACGGCACTGGCCCTGCGGGGGTTGCAGCAAACGGGCTGGCCCTGAGGGTGGTTATCATGCGGGTATGGATTATGGACCAGTCTCGCACCTTGGACGAGATGGTTGTGTGCTAAGACGTGAGGCAAATAGGCAAGGAATCTGGCGGCCAAAGATCGTAGTGGAACTTCGGATCCGGTGAGTCGAGAGCAGCAGCAGCAGCAACATGCACCATCGCATCGCAACCTTTGCCACGAGCTCCCAATGAACACGCATCATCTTCACCATGACCACAACTCCCCCCCTTTTACCATTATAAACACCGCAGATTCTATTCTAGTTCTGAGCCAGCAGCTTACAATCAAATCTTGTCCATCTAGTATCTCGTTGTCACCCTTGGCGACGCCCGAGTCGTCACCCACTCCGTCCCAAAAACCCTCAACCCCGAATGGAACGTCATCGAGGAGCTGCCCATAAGCTCTGTACAAAGCCTCGTGGTGGGCGTCATATGCTGGGACAAGGATCGCTTTGGCAAGGATTATCTCGGAGAGTTCGATCTAGCGCTCGAAGAGATCTTCCAGAACGAAGTCGCCGAACAAGAGCCACGGTGGTATCCTCTCAAGAGCAAACGCCCAGGCAAGAAAACCAGCATCGTCTCGGGCGAAGTGCAGCTTCAATTCACCCTCCTCGACACTACAGCCCCATTTCTCCCTCAGCAACAGCTGTTTGAAAAGTTCTACGCCCTTGTTGGCACCGTTCCCGTCGGCTCGTCCCGAAATGTTACACCTACCGAGACTCCCCTGCTAACCCCCAGTGCCGCGGCGCACTTGGGTGGCTCATCGTCGGCAGACGGGCTTGGCGATGATGACGATGAGGATGACCTTACAGAGCTCGAGGAAGATATTGCCGACGACGCCGAGGATCCCTCAAAACCAGAGACTGCAGAGAAGCGTCGGCGGCGACTTCGCATCAAGGGCCTCAAGAAGAAGAGGCGGCAAGACCCCTACGCTTTTACCAATGGCGATTCCGATGTTGTTGGCATCATCTACTTGGAGATTTCCAAGATCACAGACCTTCCGCCTGAGTCGAACCTGACGCGGACTGGTTTTGACATGGACCCATTTGTTGTGGCATCTCTAGGCAAGAAGACTTACCGCACCAAGCGAGTCCGGCACAACCTCAACCCGGTCTTCAATGAGAAGATGATCTTCCCAGTGCAGAATCACGAGAAGCAATACTCATTTGCTTTTACAGTCATCGACCACGACAAGTATTCCGGCAATGACTTTATCGCTTCGTGTAACCTGCCTATCCAGACGCTCATAGAAAAGGCGCCCCAGGCAAACCCAGAGACGGGGTTGTATGAAGTTCGCTCTCCCGAGCCGGAACCAATGCCGGCACCGGTTCCCACAAAATCTCGTCTCCAGAAGCTCGGAGTTTCCCGTTCCTCGTCGACGCAGAGTCTAAGCAAGATGATGAAGGCGCAGGCCCCTAGGTCTACCCCTTCAAACGGTTCTTCTTCACTTACAGCGCTTGGCGATGGAAGCGGGCCCCAGTCCAGCAGCACGTCCCTGGCACCTCCAGATGCTCTTTCCAACACCCCAGTCGAAGCTTCAGAGCAGGCTATGGAGGCGGATGACCCCGATCTCGCAGAGTACGCTCTACCGTTGAAGATGAAGAACCTGGACAAGTGGGAAAGCAAGCACAATCCCGTCATCTACATGAGAGCCAAGTATGTACCGTACGCAGCCCTCCGCCAGCAGTTTTGGCGGGCGCTGTTGAAGCAGTACGATACAGACGAAAGCGGTCTGATTAGCAGGATCGAGCTGAGCACAATGCTGGATACTCTTGGCTCGACATTGAAGGATTCTACCATTGACAGCTTCTTCCAGCGCTTCCCTCACAAGGCTGCTGATAACGAGGACTCGTGGGAGCTGACCTTTGACGAAGCCGTGCTGTGCCTGGAAGATCAACTGCAGGCCAAGAGCCGATCTGGAAGCAAGACTCCTATTTTGGATGTAAAGAGCCTCAGCCTCTCTAGCAAATCGTCCGGAGATTCCACCGGACAGCCAGGCTCCGATGGCTCAGGGAACTCGACACCCCAAATTATGGTCGAGCCGCCAGCTGAGGCGACCACGCCTATTCCCGAGATCAGCACGCCAAACGAAGAGGGAGAGGAGGGGTATTTTGATCAAGATTCCAAGGAAGAACACGTGGTGGAGATTCGGGAGTGTCCCATCTGCCACCAGCCGCGCTTGAACAAACGCAGCGACGGTGATATTGTTACGCACATTGCGACGTGTGCGAGCCAAGACTGGCGCCAGGTCAACACAGTCCTCGTGAGCGGATTTGTGACGGCCAGCCAAGCGCAAAGAAAATGGTACTCCAAGGTCATCACCAAAATCTCGTATGGTGGATACAAGCTCGGTGCCAACTCGGCAAACATTCTCGTTCAGGATCGCCTCACGGGGCAGATTAACGAGGAGAAGATGAGCGTCTATGTGCGCTTGGGTATTCGACTCCTCTACAAGGGGCTGAAGTCGAAGGACATGGAGAATAAGCGAAGTAAGTGATGCCGCCGTTAGCACAGGAAAGCTCAACAGTGTTTTCGATACTGACATGAACCAGTCCGGAGAATGTTGAAGAATTTGAGCATCAAGCAAGGCAAGAAATTTGACGACCCTGCTTCACGGGACGAAATCGAAAAGTTCATCGACTTTCATCGCCTGGACATGTCAGAAGTCTTGCTGCCGATTGAAGAGTTTAAAAACTTTAACGAATTCTTCTATCGTGCGCTCAAGCCTGGGGCCAGGCCGTGCTCAGCGCCAGACAACCCTCGTATCATTGTTTCGCCAGCGGATTGCCGAAGTGTTGTCTTTAACCAGATCTCGCAGGCGACCAAGATCTGGGTCAAGGGTCGCGAATTCAACATGAAGAGGCTCCTCGGAGATGCCTATCCAGACGACGTCTCGCGGTACGAGGGCGGCGCTCTGGGCATCTTCCGACTAGCCCCTCAGGACTATCACAGATTCCACATTCCCGTTGATGGCGTCATGGGCAAGCCCATTACCATTGCTGGCGAATATTACACCGTCAACCCAATGGCAATTCGCTCGGCATTGGATGTGTACGGCGAGAATGTGAGAGTGCTGGTGCCCATCGACAGCGAGGTCCACGGACGGGTCATGGTCATCTGTGTCGGAGCCATGATGGTGGGCAGCACCATCATTACACGCAAGGAAGGCGAGCACGTGCGTCGTGCCGAAGAACTTGGCTACTTTGCGTTTGGTGGCAGCACGGTTCTTTTGCTGTTTGAGCCTGGCAAGATGCGATTTGACGACGATCTCGTGGATAACTCTAACGGAGCCCTCGAGACCTTGGTAAGTCTTGGTCCTTTTTTTCCCCCTAGGGCTGGGAAAAGGCGTTGCTAACTTGATGGCAGATTCGCGTCGGCATGTCGATTGGACATTCGCCCACTCAATCACAGTGGACTCCAGACATGCGTAAGAACGAGCAGGACATCACAGAAGCTGATAAACAGGAGGCGAAGAGACGAATCCAAGGCAGCGCAGCGCTGGAGGAGGAATCGCCTGGTGGCAGCAGTGATGAGAACCGGGGAACTAAGAGGACATCGCTTCCCCCGACTGTCAACACAATGGCAGCATCAGCACTGTAGAGGAGAGAGGAAAGAGATGAAGACAGTCATGTCTGGTTAAGAGTATGAACAGCCTCAGCACGTACACTGGAATTGCGAGAGCCTTGCTGTCATTGGATACACTTACTTGCATGGAAATCATGATTATGGGAGATTAGCATGTTTACTAGCAGATTACATTGTGGCGCCTCAACAGCACATGCATTTGAAGAAGAAGCAATCAATGAACAAATAATGTATTACTCAACGTAAAAACTCCTAGCCAGGCTAAGTGCCGTTTCTTCAAAGTGAACCAAGACTATGAAAATGGATGGGCCGTAAATATGGCCATGACATGTCCCGCCACAAGAGTGCTGACGTTGTAAGGAGGAATCAAAGTGCGTAACCAGAAAGAAAAAAAAACATTGGCTTGGAGCGTCGCGGATTGTTTTTGTGCGTTTCTTTTGCTTTGTATATGTCGGGTATGTTGATTAATATGATGTGAAAACCGATGATGTGATCCGAACCGTCCCCCGTGAACCGTCCCGCAAAAAAAAAAAACAGCTGATAAAAGCCCCCCCGCCCTCTCCAGCACATGAAAAACAAGAAAAGAAGAAGAAGAAAAAGGCAAAAAAGCAATTCAAAGTTGGTGCCGATATGTTTTTAACGACTTGACGGCGATGAGGACAGAGATGAGTCTGACGAGGTGCTTCCTCTCCGCTCGACGATGATTTTCTCAGGGGAAGGGGAGCGGGAGGGGAGGGCTATTGTTGGTACTGCTGAGGATGGTGTTGCTGTTGTTGTTGTTGAGGAGGAGGAGGTTGTTGTTGAGGGTGTGTTTTGGCGGCGGGATTGGTGCCATGATGTGTAGAATTGTCGGCAGAGGTGTGCGGACATTGTGTATGTGGGAGACATTTTTTTTTGGTTGTTTGTTGTTGAGGTTTGATGAGCTGTGAGTTATGTTGTGTTTTGTGTTTTGTGTATGTGGTTCGTTTCTCTCCCTACTAAGGCGTGTAGGACAAGTACCCAGTAGTACCTAAGTAGTAATATGGCGTCTGCTGTGTGTGTGTATGTGTTTACTGAAAGTGGGTGGGTTGTACGATTTGAGATGAGATGAGGAGACGAGACGAGATAAAAGAAAAAAAAGCAAAAAGCTGTATTCGAAATGGAAAAGAAGGAGAAATGGAAGGAAGAAGAGAGAAGAGAGAAATTGGGGCTAGGAGAGGGAAAATGGCAAGTTTGTTTTTAATTCGGGCGTTTTTGCAAGAATTGGATGAGCATCAGGTAAGGAAGGCCGCCTTATTATTAATTAGTACCAAGGTAGAGTAACATGCTGCCTGGCTAGGTACTACTAGGTTGGTCAGTGCAGTGCAGAAGTCAGTTGTTACGGAGGACGCCGTTCCCGATGGATTATTCTGGGGACAACAGGCGTGACATAAGTCAGTTAGTCAGTCATGCTTTTGATAGACCAATTTACCCCTTTTTCTCTTCTCCTTTTTTTGTCTTTTTATGGCTTCTTTCTAATTGGATTTTCCCTGATTTACATAGAGTGTTACGCATTGTTCTTTTGCCGCTCTTTGGTATAGTAAGTAGGCCGAATGTCAAGGCAGATAGATTGGTAGGGCGGAATTACAATAGTGTACATCAAATCACAGCCTCAGCATGCAAACAAGTACACGTATTTCCAGGTACCAACCAGGTATCCCCCCCGGGCAAACAAAAACGGGAAACCCCAAAGGAAAAAAAAAACCACCGAAAATCACAGCCGAAAAAAAAAAGTAAGAGGAGAAAAAAAAAAAGCACACGAGCGGTAGCCACACAAAGCTCTGACATCACATCATGGTTGCGTGAAAAGTCGTTCCACCTCTTGGGGCCGCGCGAAACGGACGGCGGCCAATCAGGTGGCGGGAGGGGGTTATGTCGGGATAGGGTGATTTTGGTTTTAGTGCTTGATTGGGAGTAACCGTGAGGGAATGGCTAATCCTTTTCTAACACGGTATTTTGCTACCCTTTTTTTTTCTTCAAGTTGTTTTTACGAGGACTGGAGTCGTACTACTATCGACCTTGTACTGTACGGTACGAGTACTCCGTCGGATGGACGTTTTCTTCGCTTAAAGAACGGTGTAGAGTAAGTATTCGTACTCGGTTAAAGGGGGCTGACGTAAAAAGAAGAAAGAAGACGGACAACCTCCATCAACCCATTCAATCTACTAATGAACTGTTTAATTCATCACCAACAGGATAACCTCGATCCTCAAAAAAGAACAGATAAGACACAAGATAAAACTAAAAAAGAATAAATAACAAGTAGATTGCATTCAAAGTCTGAAGCTAAAAAGTACTGGACCTTTGGCTCACACACCCCAAAAATGATGCAACGCCCCCCCGGACCATCGCGAGCCCATCGTCCAATCGCCGTCTGTCCATTTCCGCTGACTTGGGGCGCCTCCAGCCAAAGCCCGGGGGGGATAAAGCCTTTCCCCCCCTCCCATCCAATGTCCTTTGCTGTGCGCCATGTGGCATCTGCAATTGTCAATCAAGGTCCTCGATGGCGAAATCGTCCGAGTTTGGTCGCATGCCATGTTTGGATTGGGGGGTGGAGATTGATTAGATTCCTCAGCGCGGCAAAGGCTTGGTAATCAACCATTGGGGACCAAACTTGCATGGATCAGCTGGAAAGGCTTTGACTCCGTTGACAGCTACGTGCAGACGAAGTGACAAGGCAGGTGACACAAATTAGTAGCAGACTCGGGAGTTGGCAAGCTCTCGGTCCGGCATGGCTCTCAGAAGTACAACAAACAATACGCACTCTACGCAGATTCATTGCTTTCGTCTGAGACATCATCCACGATCCAAAATCGGATACACTGATATACCCTATTGGTATTCTCAACGACCGGCTACTATACTCGTACACGATCGTAGTATTTATTCGAATCATCTTAAAAAGAGAAAACCCGTCAAGTAATCCTATCCCAACCGTTCTGCGGTAAATCACACGAGGAAAAGGGGGGAAACAATGCCAACTTTTACAAGGGCCGAGACGGAAACCAAGGTTTGCCTCGCCATACGAACAGGAACAGGCGAATGCTTTGGTGAAACAACAACAGCTCTTAAATCCCATATAGGTTTCCCCCCCTTTGCCGGATACACACGCCGAAATTCCCAGTTATGCCCAATAATTGACCCCACTAAACCCTTCTACGAGGGATGAAAACGAGCGCCGTTGCCATGCAATTTCAAGTCGCTGATAGCAATATCCAAAATAATCCCTCCATCTCAAGTTAAAGACAGAGAGGCCAGATGTTGAATGAAGAAGAAGAAAGAGAATGAAAAACATTGTAAAACAAATCCACCCAGAAATAGTCGTCAGAAAAGCAAATAGAAAAATATGGGAGTACCAGGTGGAAAGAAGCGCTGTTCACTGGCTTAGTCGGCAATGGCGCTCTCGTTTGCCTGAGCCTGCCGCAACCTCTCTTCATTCTTCTCATCGGCCGGCAGTTTGATGTTGGCACGAGCTTTGCCCTGCGCTTCGACGAAGCGCTCCCAGTATTCCGGATCGCTGTCCTTCAACGCCGAGAACAGCATCTCCTTGTCCTCCTTAAAGGCTTGGACAGCGCCCTTCTTCTTGGCCAACTCCAGAAATTCACCACCAACGTCTTCAGCAAGCTCACCAAACACATGTACATGCTTGGGGTCGTTCTCCACGTCGTCGAGCGTCGAGAGCAGATCAATATGATCGGTGAATCCAGATCGGAACCTGTGGCCGGCACGATGTACACGTCCCTCTTCTTCCGCCAGCTTCTTGCCCAATATCGAGTTGGATCGTGAGAGTGTGTGTGGCTCAGCCTCGTCTTCGGCGTCCGACCCGCCTGCCACGGCATCCTCCAAGGTTGGCGGCGACGATGAGAGTATCTCCGTCTCTGTTTGGGATGCCGGCGCCTTGGTCACCGCCTCCTCTGTGTCCTCGCGAGTATCGGGATACTCGTCCTCGAATCGTTTGATGATACCCTGCAGCGTATCGTCCAGGAAGTTTAGCTTCCGCAGGTTGAGCTCGTCGCTTGGGTTTGCCCTGGCCTTGTTCAGTGCCGGCTGCAGACGAAGTCTGATCTTGCGAGCACCGGCCAACAAGTGCTTCGACAGGTCCTTGGCCTTGCCGCCAGTGGGGAGTCTGGGTCCGACAAAAGGCTCTTCTTCTGCCGCATTCATCTCCCGGAAGAACTCCCCAGACGCCCGGCGGGATTCATCGCCACGGTTCTTGAGGCAGCACGCAAGCGCCTTGACCACGCCTGTACCACCGATGACGTAGTCCTCATCCGGCCCTGAGCCATCATCCTCGATATCGTCATGCACAAGGACGTCATTGCCGACGAGATGCGCCAACACATCTGGATACCCTGGCGCTCTGCCATCGACAGTCTCTCCCTTGGCCTCGGCGAGAGCCGTAGCCACTGCCTTGTTAATCTCCGCATCGTGCATGTGCTCAATGTTCTGTAGGCAGTAAGCCACAACCTGCTTTGCCATGGCTTTGACAATTTCGCCAGCCTCTTCGTTGGGAACTTCAATGTCCACACATATCATGCTCCTGGATAGCCTAGTAGCAGCCATCAGTGACGCATACAAAGCGCAAGCTTCTTCTTGGGCTTCTTCGGTCTTGGCGCTGGCCAGAGCCACAATGTCTGCGTTTCCGAGCAGGCTAAGATGGCAGAGATGGCGTGCCTCGGGCACGACTTCGACTATCGCAATGGCTTGCTCAGACGTCATGTTAACATCTGAAAGATGCAACCTCTTGAGAGTCTGCATTTTGGGTAGATATCTAATCGTGCTGTTAGCATTATTCCTCTCAACCATCTTTTGTAGACTGCAGATTCATCTCCTACCTTCGAAGTAGACCCACGGCACTCGGCGTAGATTGAAAGAGGTCATGGTTGTGTGAAAGATCAATGAAGACGAGGTTGCTTAGCTTGGACAGAATAGGTAGCATCTTGCAGAGAGACGAAGGGGTTAGGTTGCAATCGGATATGCTCAGTGCCCATAGCGGATCGGTCTCCTTGATGGAGGCGGCAAGGGTGTCCATGTGTTCCCTCAGATCGATGCCGCCTAGGTCCAGTCCTTCGCATTTCCCAGACTCGAGATATCTCACCACGTGCGCAACACCATCCTTGTCGAGTGGATTGCGAGCAGTACTGAGTCGTTTGATGCCACATTTGATGACTCCGTCAATAATTTTGCCCAGCTGCACCATGCTCGGCTCGGTCTCGCCAATGCTAAGCATCTCGAGGGCTGCTCCCGCTGGGCGGTCTGCGAGTGCCTTGGCGAAGATGTCGGCAATGGTAAGAGGAATATGGACGCCATTCTGGAGAGCGCCGTTGGTGTTGCAGGACGCTTGGCGGGGAAAGGGAATGCTAGAGAGATCGAGGTACTTGAGCGTTCGGCACTTGTAGATGAAGAGCGAGATGTGCTTCCAGCCGTCCGGACCCAGCTTGTTTTCTTTCAACACAACTCTTTCCACCACTCCGCCTGATTCCTCGTGAGCATGCTTAGCCTTCCTACGTCTAGCCATTTCGGAGTGCTTCGCTGCTAATAGACCGGCAAGAATGACCCTAACGCCTTCATCGGTGAGCCCGCTGTTTTGCAAAATTATCTCCTTCACGGGCACGACGGCAAGGTAGTCTCCCAAGGTAATGAGATCCTGCAGCTGCATAAAATAGCCCGTCAGGTCGATCTTGTTGACAACGCCATCGGCCGAAGCGTTGGTAGGGTCGCTCAGCTGCTCGGTAATCTTCTTCAAGATAGGCGTCTCGCGAAGCTGGCAGCATCTTCGATAGATTCTAACCGGGTTTGTCGTGGGGGAAGTACTCGTCTTTGGGGTTCCGTTGCCATTGAGCTCGGCGGAATCGCTGCTGTCATAGTGAATCTCTATAGGGATGGCCCCGCTCTCTTCGGCGAGCCGCCGCCTTTTTTCTTTTCTGGCTTTGCGCTCCTCTTCACTTCGCTTCTTCTTTTCCTTCTTTCTCGTCGTGTCCTTTGGTGCTGCTTTTTGTTCGTCTGGACTATCCGCTCTCTTTGTGCCGTTCTGAGTCGGGGCAGCCTGCTTGGCCTCGGCTTCGCGGGGCTTGGCATCATTGGCACCGACACTTTCAGTCGACGAAGAGGAAGCCTCTTTCTGTGCTTCGGCAACCTTTGGGTTTTTCAATGCCTCACCCTCGCCCTTCTCACTCAGTTTCTTCTTTTGGGCGAGGTCGACGGAGTTGGTGTCCGCCTCGGGTTCGGCATACTTTGGCATAGGCGCGATCTCGACATCGACGAAGAAAGATACTCGCCTCAGCTTGTTATCCTTGAGTTCCGTGATCGGACACCTGTCTCGGTCCCGATCGACATTCAATATCCGGCGTTCGACCAGTCCGTGATTGATCTTGCCGGCGGCGCCGAGAGGGCCACTGTTGCCTCCTGATGAGGAAGAAAGTCGCCGAAAAACGCCCAGCAGTCCGGCCTGGCCCGATCTCGGAGGAGCCGGTGTGTAAGGCTCATCGCCTTCTGGCTTCAGCCCATGCTGGAGAACAGCGTTCTTAGTCGGTGTAATTTTGGGGACAATGGGTTCTGCGTTTGCTGCTGGAGGCGCCGGCTGATGCTGTTGTGCAGGGGGCTGCTGGTGGTTTACGGGCTGCTGAGGCTGTCCGTTTGGCTGAGGAACGGCGCCTGAGAATTTGGCTGAAATGTTGGAGAACCACGAATTGCGACGGTGAGGCGGTGTCGCGCTGGAGCTGTTGGGCTTGTCGACAGAGCCCGACCGTGACATGCGCCTAGCGTTGCTAGAGCCATTTACAGGAATTGGCTCTGTGCGTCCATTTGGCTTCCCGTTGGTCTCGATCTTGGGTTCATGCTTGACCTCCACCTTTTCAGCGGTTGATGAAGGGCTCAGCTTGGGCGGGGAATCGTGAGGGACACTTCGTGGCTGTACAGTAGCAACGGGAGACTTGATGGGTGTAAAGGCTGCCTTGTTGAATTTGTCTACACGCATTGTTAGTTTTCAATTCCCCATAGCGATTGCCCGACAAACGGTCTGCCACGGCGCCGATGGACTTATACATGAAGCCATCATGAAGCGCCGTTGGCAGACACAGCGGTGCAGTGGGAGTGGCAAAGCAGCCTGCCTTTTGGTGAGCCCTGCGTCATCCAACTGACGTCGACGCCATGGACTTGTTCCATGCTGGAAGGATTCCGCAAACGCTCGCGCGCTGTGTGTCGAGGTCGAGAATGGAGAACTGCGGGATTGTTGCTGCGGTTGTGGAAAGGGAGAAGGGAGGAAGAAATGGCTGAGCGAAAGGCGGGTTGATTACAATATCAGCCCGGCCGCCTTTGACGGACGCTGGCGGCTCCAGCTGGGTGCGATCTAGGCTGGGGTAAGGCGGAAATATGGGGAGGGGAGCGACAAAGACGTCAACTAAGCCCACTGTAAGGGGACGCCTGATAAGCCAACAGCGGGGTAGATCAAAGGTCGTCTGCAGGGCCTTTGTTCTCAGTTCAACCAGTACTGGGCCAGAGTGCCCTAGCCGGGGCTTTCTAGGTATTACCTAGCAAGCTGTCGCCTCCCAGCCCGGGCGAGTCAGACCAGGCTTGCCAACCTAGTTCAATACGTTGCCAAGATCAATTTGATGCCTCTTTCATCCAGCGACAGCGGCGGGCTAGCTCCACGGCAGCGTCTCGATCAATCACGAGCCCCCTGTGAGTGCTTTTCATGTGTCGCAGTGAGCACCGTCCAATTGGTCCAGCTTGTCGGGGTACGGCGATGAACTTTCGCCACGGCCATTCCCTGCGCTGAGGATCGACTTGGGACAAACAGGGAAATGCAAAGAGGCGAACTCCGCTCGCTGGCCAGCCGCTTTCTTCGCACAAGCTCTTTGGAGCTGACTGTGTTGTGTTGTTGAGCCGGGCAAGCCACAAGACTTGATTTACGCTTACGCCCAGAACGCACAAAAAAGCTTGAAAATTTTCTCTGCGCTGGAATCCTCGCAAAGCAAAGGGCCCCGGTTTCTAAGCACTTGCCGCTTAGTTGCCAGCCGGTGCTGACGGGTCCCTGAGTAACAAAGTCCAAGTGCTGCAGATTTACCGATTCCGCATAGTCTGCTCCATCTGTTTTCTTAGTAGAACTTCTCCATCCAGCAAATGCGCTTGTGCGTTCCCATAGTTTAGAGTGCTAGCCTGAAATTCAGGCCAGTGATGGAGTGGGCGAAAGCGTCCGTATTCAGCTACTGGGATACTGTACATTTCTCCTGAAATGCCTGCTTCTCCCCAAACCTCCGGGCGAGCCGAGCGGTCACCGGCACCAAGCGTAAATTGTTTCTTAAACCTGTACACGCACCTACACCGTTCTCCTGAGCTCCAGGCGGCAATTAATGGCTCAATCAAGGCCTGCCAGCCTCGTCGATGGGCCGATGGCATGGCCCTTTCTCGGTAAGAATTACATACATGGTGCGTCTGCCCCCCCTGACGTATTTGGGTGCAAGTGCAAAGTCACAAGAGCATCCATGCCACCATTCTGCACGTGAATCGATATCCGCGCCTAACGCAAGGGACCGACTCAGTAAATGACATGAAGATCCCTTTCGATTTACTTTTTTCTTGACATCCAGCGCAATCTATGTCATTTTGCAACTCCCGTTGTGCCGTGCTACCCTGCTTATTGGTACCTTAAGTAAGATTATACCAAGACATTCTGTAAGAGAGAAACAGACAGCAAATACATACTCGTACGAGTACCGTACGTGGCAAAAGCGTTGCCAACCGTACTGTGCAACCTCATACGCCGTATCTCCAACTGCCCCTAGCAGGTAGGGTAGGGTTACTCCTCGCATCATGCTCCTCACCTCATGCAAGTAAATCCAGTTCGGCGCATTGGCCTCGCCCAGCTTCGGGCCATAACCGAAGTACGGAGCTCGATTCCGTGATCATGACAGTGCCAAGTTATCCAGTGATTCGTACGGAACACGGATCGAGCTCCCAGCATGGTCTACGTCCTCTACGATCGGAACTTTCCATGCGAATACCACCGACTCGAGGACCAGAAAGGGGCAGGCCGATCCACCCCTGCTATAGTGCTATGGGGAACTTCGATAAAACCTCATGCAAGACATGAAGAGCATGTGTGTTATTACCGCGCATATGTCCCGCAAGTGGAAGACATGATCAACGGAAGCGCCATTTTCGCCCGGTTCATTTTCCGTGCTCCATGGAAGATGGAAATTGCTTCATTAACCTCGGTTGCTTGAGCGGTTTCTGCCTCCTTAATACACAACCATGTTTATCCAAGCTTATGTAACGATTCACACATCTCGAGTGGCCATCTTCGGTTCTTTACCGAGCTGGTCTGTTAAGTTTGGTCATCGTCCTTCGTGTTACTTTAGAGAGCTAAGAGCTAAGTTGACTTACATACGAGATATGGATGCGATGTGGGACTTATTGAGATGAGAGTAAGCACCTGTAGATAAGATAAACCGTTAATACAAATGGTCGTGAAATATTGAAGTAGTAGTAAGCTTTGTATTGGTATAAGCTTACAGCTTCCATCCAAATAACATAGCATCCACACAACAACAAGACTTGAAAGTGCACGAGAAATATACAGGTAACTTTGGCTACAATATCAATATAAAGGCAAGATATGGGCATGCCAGCTATATACACATTAGAGAGTGAGAAGGGGAAAAGAAAAAGGAAAAGAAAAAAGAAAACCTGCGCTCTAGGGTAGGGGGATCGAGAAAATTTCACCGTGCAGCCACCCATCTTATTGACATGCACAAATAGTCACCAATTGGTCGTTGCGAGTTGACTGCCACAACATGTAAGCCGGCCTTGTAAAATTTCAGGTACAAAGGGGTAGCTATTACGCCGCCTGGACATCACATCTAAATACACGTCACTTGCAATAAATGTCGGACAAGGCAATGCACGAAACAATGGATCTATGATCCGGATTGGAAGGTATCTTTTCATTCATTTTGACCATGAGGACCGACCCTTTCATTCCTGTAACTCCAGACCCAATATATCGAGAATCAAATTGCAACCTGCCCAAATTCCCCTTTTTACTCCTCAGCCAGGATCTTCTGGATCTTGGCCTGCACGTTGGCAGCCTTCTCGGCCTTGGAGAGTCTGATGGTCTTGTGCTTCAGGGAGATGGCCTTCCACTCCTCCTTGGTCTTCTTCTCACCCTCAACCTTCTTGAAGGGGTCCTCACGGATGGCCTTGTGGGCCTCGGTGTAGAGGTCCTCGAGACCGTCGGCCTCGATATCGTCCTCAATGTACTTGGAGAACTGGCTGTTGTAGCGCTCCTCATCGTCATCGGCGAGGGTCTCCATGTACTCGGCAACGTGGCCACCGTAGATGTACTTGCGGAGGGTCTCGGCGTCCAGCTCCTTGCTCTCCATGTCGTAACCAGGGAATCGCTTCTCGGAGTGGGGGACGAAGATGCCACCGTCGGAGGCACCCTTGAGGGCACCGAAGACACGGGCACCGGTGGAGGTACGGGCAAGTCCAACGTCAAGGAAGGCCTTGAAGGGGCGGCGCTCGCCATCGTCGGTCTCAGCGGCCTCGGTGAGGGTGAACTCACCGTCAGCCTCCTCAACACCGACGAAGTCCTTGTCGAGGCCGAGCTTGGTGAGGACACGGCGAGCGATCAGGAGACCGGTGGCATAGGCGGCGGACCAGTTGGTCAGACCGTGGTTGATGCCGTAAGCCTTCAGCTCGTGGGCGTAGGCAGCGACCAGGACCTTGTCACCAGCGATCTCAGAGCTGACGATCTGCATGACGATGTCCTTGTTGGTGAAGCGGACGACCAGGCGGTACTTGGGAGCATTGTACTTGTTCTTGGCCTGGGTGATGAGGCGCTTACGAGCATAGTAGTCGGTCTTTCCCTCACGTCTACGCTTGTACTTGGTCTGGTAGCGGCTGTAGTGGAAAAAAAGTTAGCTACATTATTCCTTCGAATCCTGCCTCAGAGCATCTTTAAAGATTGGATTCAAAGCAAAGAAAACTAACCTGTAGTACGCGCTGTTCTTGGCGAGCTTTTGGAAAGGCTGTCACAAAAAATCCCCGAGTCAGCAATTTGCGCTTCAGAATGCTCGTGTTTCTTCCGAAGCTACTTGCGACGACTCTCAATCACGAGCAATTGACGGCATTTCTGCCTCGCTTTGCAGTTGAAGCATCTCTATGACTGAGATTTCAACGATAGGCCCAACTTACCATTTTGACGGTGGTGCCTGGCGATGGCTGGCTTGCTCCTCAAACTTGTGAAATTTGATGATGAGGATAGAAGACGAAATCTTGGTGGGCTAATTTTTGAAGCCCTAAAATTTCTCGTGCGCTACTGCTTCGCCTAGTTCCACACTGTGGACAGCCGGGTTGGGGACGAATCACCTGACACGACCCCTGGACTCAAGAAGGAAATCTGACTTATGTAAGCATTTATGTAGAATATGGGGTGCATGCGTTCTTATCTTATCGCTATTCTGGCGCGTGTGGAGCGTGAACCGAGGTACCGGCAACTGTTTGAAGCTGGGGATGTTGAGAGCCGCCATTTCGTCCTGAAAGATGCAGTGACTCCGCTCTTCATTCGTTTTCTTGCAATGGACCCGGAGAGTTATTCTGTTGATCAAATCTTGGAAGCAATTGACGCCGAAATGGATGGTTTAAAGCCCAAAGTCCTTTTGTTTGATATTGGCGGTGTTTGTGTAAGTTGCGTATCCCTTGGGGAATCAACCCCATCTCATTTCTTCTCTTACATGCGAATACGTGCATGAGATTTCTTTTTCCATTACTAATGTGCTTAGGTTAAATCACCATTTCAAGTTATCCTAGATTATGAACTTGGCTTGGGAATACCGCCCGGCTGGGTGAACTATTCCATCTCTAAATCTGGTCCCACAGGATTCTGGCAACAGATTGAACGTGGGGATATTCCTATGGATGATGCTTTCTTTGAAGGGTTTACCAAAGACCTTCATGTGCAAGAACGATGGGAGGAATTCTACAAGACACAACAGGCAAAGGACCCTCGCCTAGCCAAAGAAATCCCTCCATTGCCAGACATTGATGGCAAGTGGCTGTTCAACGAGATGTTGTCTGGCTCTGGCCCAGATGCGTATGATCCTTGGATGTTCCCGGCACTTCAAAAGCTCAGAGATAGCGGAAAGTATATACTGGCAGCTTTGAGCAATACCGTCATTTTCCCACCAGGTCACAAACTGTACCAGGAAGACTTCTTTGACGAGCCGGTTCGTCAGATATTCGACATATTCATATCATCGGCCCATGTTGGTATCCGCAAGCCAGACCCGAAAATGTATCAACTCGCCCTACAGAAGCTCAATACTTTCGCCAAGGAGAACGCAAATGACCCACGACACCAGGGGAAAGGGTGGGAGGCTGGAATTTCGCCAAAAGACATTGTTTTTCTGGATGACATTGGGGAGAACTTGAAAGAAGCGCGCAGACAAGGGTTCAACACAATAAAGGTTCCCTTGGGGAGAACGTACGAGGCGGTTGAAGAGCTGGAGAAGATTACAGGGCTGGCGCTTGAGGGGCAGCATCCAAAGATACCCATCAAACCGAACTACGGGCCACGGGCCAAGATATGACGATGTTAATGCCACCACCACCAGCGATATGAAGATCAGCAATGATTTTGATCCTTTGTTTATAAGTAGGCGCTAATACTAGATGATTCTTCTTTCTTCTCTAGTGAACAGTTGGCCGCGCACGAAATGAACGCTTAAAGTAACCGGCCATGCTGCTGCTACCATTGTTGTCCATCAGCTCCCTATATCATCAAAATTCCAAGCAGAATTCTCATACAGCCCATTGAACCACTGTGGCTGACGAGGCCACCCAATATCACCTGCCGACTTCTCATTCTCGGCTATGATGGTTGGACCTCTCATTCCATCACTAAAGGGCGCATTCGTCACCACCCTGCTCCTCTCCGCTTCATACAACTCTTTGACACGCTTCGCCTTCTTAGCTAGTTCTGTTAATCTCTTGGATTTCATCATCTCTGCCGGGTTTGAATTGATTTTTGTGCTGTACGCAAACTTCTCAATATCTTGTTTCAACGTCTCTTCAGCTTCCTCCAAGTGAGAAACAAACCGATCTATTACGGAGGACAGGTCGAACTCAGGATATGCCAGTTTGGCATTCCAACCAGGAATCTTGATCAAATGGAGGCGAGCAGCAAGGATCATTACAAATATAATCGGCCTTGTAGCAATTGCAGATTGATAGGCGTACCAACCGTCAGGACGGGTCGCGAGAAGACCCTCAAGATATGCTTTTGTCGCAGATATGCAGCTTGTCAAGCACAGGCGCCACAACCCGAGTGGCGCATCTTCCGCTTCCATTGTTGCCGGTTCAAAGCGTGTGACTGGTTCATAGAGCCGAACTAATAAGTAGTTATAGGCCAGTCTAAAGGATTTCTCATGGATGCCAACATTTCCAATGGATGGCCAACGAAGCTGTTGTTGATCGAAACCCAAGGACCCGATTATGCTATCCAACTCGGGGCGAAGCCGTTGAGCCGTCTCCTTAACCAGAGTAAGATATGCTTTCGTTCCGTCATGACGGGTATTGGTGTGAAAACTCTCTGATATCTTGTCGCTCAGCTGCATCAATCTCACGTATCGCTCCAGGACAAAATCTGTGGGACGTTCGGGATGTTGCCTGAGTAAGCTGCGACAAATATCAACGTAGGGGCTACTGAGAGGATTTTGCCGACCAAATCGGACCGAATCTCTACATCGTCAGAGTAAATACAGGATGTTCGACTTCGATTGCCTAGATCATGCAACTTACGCTGAAAGTACACTGACACACCCTAGAAAAGCTCTATGGGCATCGATAGCACCGCTTTGAGGAGGCATAGCTGGTCTTTTCGATGAGGCGATATTGACGAGAAGATTATTTTCTGGCCGAGAGGCAGTGAATGTCCTCCCGGAGGTTGCTAGATTATGAGCATATCCTAGTGCAATATGTGTGAGATTCGTGATCTGATGGCTGCTCAGATCGCATATATCAGCCCTAAGCCTGTCAGTTCCATGGTATCCGTAGATTGAAACGTTAATACATACCAAGCTAGGCAAAGTAAGATACATTGCAAGAGATCCAAGTCAAAGTCTTTCTCAGTGAATAGATGTTGGCCTAGATGAGCAAAGAAGTTATCCTTCATCGCTGCCGTTATTAGCCACGGTAACGGGGTGGCAATTATCATGATTGCCTTGCAAGTGAACGGTTGCCGCTGTTCTAGCTGACGGGCGGATATTCCATTCTCCAAGACGACAAACGGAAAATGATGCATGTAGTTTTGCTGGAATACATGCAGGATTTCATCTGCCTGTGGCCAGGAGATTTTAAATAGCTGTGTTCCCAGAGAGGTTTGCAGCGGAGGTGTTGCTTGTAGACTGTTAAGATCTGTTTCTTCTTCTGTAGCTGAAACCGATATGCATGTTGAATTGTCCATTGTACTTGTAGATGAGGTTGCGATGACTGCTGAACTGTGAAGATTTGGTCCATCACCTTGCTTCGGAAGCTCGTCCTCATCCGGGGTTCTCGATGGCGAGATGGTTATTCGCCGTTTTCGAGAATCCTTGTCATGCACCCTTGATGCCATCTACTGAGTCAACCAATGCCAGCTATATACCCATGCCATAGGAGAAAACGAACCTATCATGAAGTCTGATTTGCCTTGGCCTTCTCAAGCCCCGACTGATCTGTTCTGTACAGCTGATTGCCATCTTGTGGCATCTAGTATATGTAAATAGGAGGCAAATAGATATAAACATAGCATTGGTCCACCCGCACCTTTCACAGGATGGATTCGAAGCTTGAAAATGGCACCTTGCCTTGGCTTTGGAACATTGCTCACATGCCCTGCGTCGCCGCGGAGGGCTCTGTGACCTCAACGCCTCTGGCAAGGCGCTCATACTTTATACGAACTATTACTTGTTATAGCATATTTGGACCAATGATATATTTCGGGTTCTTTTCTTGTCATGGAGACTTAAAAAGTTCGTTTCCAAGGGATGATATCTTGGCGGGGTTGGTGGAGTGGAAGCGCTGAATTTACAGCTGGAAGAGTTTTGGTGGACTGATGTGTGTAAGCAACGTGAGTTGAGTGCATGTAAATGTGCAAGCTATCTAGCCTCACCTTCAATTTATACTAGTAGAAGCCTTTTTTTTTTTTTTTTTTTTTTTTTTTTTGGTGAAAAGGTTCTTTCTCTTATATCTTCTTTGATTTTCTGACTTATCTCTCTTCCTAAGTATACTATTGCTATATGGCTAGCCAACATACATGCGCGATGAATAAGTGTAAATTGACGGGCAACTTTGCTAATAACCAACACCCAGGAGCCACAATGTGAAGGTCTAGAGCCTTCACACTAATAGACTGCGTACGTACATAAATAATAACCTGAAGCTTCAAAGCCTCTATACAGTGGCTTCCAATCTGAATTGACCCATTATCTGAAGCTATATTCAATGATAGTTGACATGAAATAGGCTGCTCATGCTTCATTCCCTTGCTGTATCAAGGACTCCACAAGTCTTCACCTCATTTTAGCTCAGACAAGTTACCCTCCATACGTATATGATTTCGTACATTTTCCAATACAGTTGATGATATATATGCTGTCAGGATTAACGTCGCATCATTTTCCATCCCCTGGCGCTCCATAGCTTGATTATTTCTGCTGGGCGCCATCCCTATCTGACGACTCATCATCTCCATCAGGCTCTTCTATAGGAGACCACTCACCATTGGCACGCATCTCAATCTTTTTGGTGTTACCCTTACCGCTTTCCAAGAGCTTTTGTTTTATTTCAACAAAGAATTCGTCCACTAGAAGACTGCAAGGCCGGGCATCCATACCACACAAGGGGCAAGCCCAGCAGTCAACCACTGATGGCTCATCCACATCCTGCGGCCACTTGGATGGGCGGGAGTCCAGCCAATTTTGCAAATCAATACATTCGAGATGGCGGCATTGACGACCTCGGACAGGGATATCGAAAAGCTTAGAACTGAGTATGTCTGCGACGGAGATTGTCAAGGTATCACTCTCAATGACAATTTCGTCGGTCTCTAGTCTTTGCAGTCGCCTGCTTATCTCGTATTTGGTTGCTTCTACAGTGATATGTGGCGTAGAGATCACCAAATCCCGGACGGAGTTGTGGTTTAATGTAGTTACAAGTTCCACAGCCATGAAGTAAGAAATATTTTTCTTTAGATTTTGAGGAAAGTATGGTAAGTTCACTTTGATCGTATTCTTGCCTTCGACCAGGGAGTCGGTAAGTTCAATAGGCAAGTCATGATGAAAGTGTTGCCTTCGACGAACATGGATTATTTCATCATTGAACGAGAAAAAGAAATGCGGCGGCCAGTAAGTCGGAATTCGAGACCATGTGGCTGCATCAAAGGTCTGTTGTCCCTCTTGTTGGCGACTTTCGCACAAGCGGATGCGATATCGATTGGAATTGTTAAAATGTCGACTCATAGGTACCTCATATGGGGGCTCATCGTCAGTTGATTCGGGTGATAGAGTGGTAAGGGAGAGATTGGCCAACTCTTCCTGGGAAACATTAAATTCCAAGGTGGTTACCCCCATATACGGCCGAATTTCTATTGGTTCCAAGATGAATTTTGAGAAATATTGATAATAACGGGTTCTCTCCGCACCCGGGCTCTGATCTCGACTTGAGGGAGCTCTCCGAGGGCTGCGCAAACGAGTCAAGTGCAGGCCTGCTCGAACAGATGTCCAATGATGTGGGCTGGTGGGATATTCGTAGGGCGAGATAGGATAAGTAGTGAATTGAGGACGGCGCTGACTGCGTGTTGAGGCGGGCGACGATGTAGACGGTGAATAGTAGTTTTGAGGGCGCATCTGCGCCTGTATGTACTGCATTCCGGATGCTTGCAGCATTTGTGCTGCGGCGTGATGAATCTGATGATGCTGAGGCGTCATAAAGGGTTGCGGGGCCATTTGAAGCTGAGAGGTCCGAGAAACTTGGTGAGGCTGAGGCGTCCAAGGGGCCTGAAGGGCGTGGGATGCCGATGGAAGCTGAGGAGCTTGTGCAGCCTGTCCTGGAGGCATATGGTGATGGTGATGTGGGTGAGATAGGTGTTGATATGGACTGTTTGGCAGAGGTGGCGGTGTCTGGTATTGGCGGCAATCACTGCCCTGTGTCTGGACTTGCTGCTCTCGTGGCCATGGAGATGGCAAAGGGACCTGCATGGTGTGAGGGGGATTCTGCATTGGCCGGCCATCAAGACTCGGGCTCTGGCCGTGATTGTGAGGGCGATAGCGAGGATCTTGATGCTGGTATTGATGCTGGTAGGGATGGCCTTGGTGGGGATGGCCTTGGTGATGAGGCGTTTGATGAGGATGATGAGGATGCTGGTGGTAATTATGAGGAGGAGGAGGACCGTAGCTGGGGCTCGGCTGCTGCTGGGGCATGGCTGTGGGAGGTCTTGGTTCCGTCTCATTTTGCGGCGGGATGATCGGAGGGAGCAGGTTCGAATGCTCTGGGACGGGCTGCCCCCGTGGTTTTGGTGCCATCGAAGGATGTGAGGCTTGTTGGCAGTGAATCACACCAGTTGGATACCGTAGACCGGACTGCTGGGACTGGGGCTGGGGCTGGGGCTGAGGTTGCTCCTCTGATTGAGACTGATGCTGATGTTGAGATTGAGATTGAGGCTGAGGTGGAGGTTGAGGGTTATGCTGAAGTTGAGGTTGGGGTTGGTGCTGAGGTTGGGGTTCAAGTTGGGGTTGATGCTGAGGTGGAAGTTGAGGTTGATGCTGAACTTGGTGTTGAGATTGATGCTGGAATCGAGGTTGAGGCTGAGGTTGATGTTGAGGCCGAGGCTGAAGTCGAGGTTGAGGTGGAAATTGAGATTGAGGTTGCTGTTGGGGTTGAGGTGGATGCTGAGAGGGTAGGATTTGAGGCTGCTGCTGAGGTTGAGGTGGAAGTTGAGCTCGAGGTTGAGGGGGCTGAGGCTGATTCTGAAAATTCGCTGCGGGCTGAGTCGGCGGATGAACAGCAGGCTGAGATTCTTCAAGATGCTGTGGTCGTTGGTGAGAAGGCTGTGGAGGAGCTGCGTGAGGTTGATGGTTCACGGCATCAGGCGCCTGACACTGAAGAGGACCTTGTGAAGGCGGCTGTTGCTGAGGTGGTGCGGCCAGCCTATTTATATTTGTGTTTGCGTTGATGTTGGCGTGATTGGATGAGGGAAGTGGTGGTATTCTGTGGGATGCGTTGGCAGCTGGCGCAGCTGATACTGCACCTACCTCTACACATAATCACAGCTGTCAGTCTCCGTGTCGTCAATCAGTCCTAAAAGTTGGACATTGACTCACCTGGCAGACGGGCTTGTTCTTCTCGGGTCTCTCGAACGAAATTCACGTAAGTCGCCATCATGGTGCTGCGAACCCTGTCTATCTCTTCCTGAGGAACGCTCTGTTCTTCGAAATTGAGCTCTTGGCGATTGTCCATGGTGAAGAGATGGTTGAGCCTGGCGGACATTGGGCCGTCCGGAATCCCGATTTCTTTGCGGATGCGCTTAAACAGTGCACTGGCGACTGTATTTGACACACATCTAAGGATATCGCGGATTTGATGCGCCATCGGTGGCATCATCTGAGATAGGAGACTTTTCTTCATGGCCGGCCAGTGCATGGCAAACGCGGCGATGAAGTCCCTGGCTTGGATGTATATCCGGTCAAGGCCAACGACGTTTCTAAACCCAGGGAAATTTGAGAACCATTGCCAATGAGGGTCGGTTATTTGCATGTGCTTATCATCACTAAAGACGCTACAGAGCTCACGAAAGGCTATATCAATGAGTTCAGGAGGAATGGGGACCAAGGCTGCGTATGCCGCCCCTCTGTCCAGCTTCCAACAGCAGCACTGTTGATGAACGATGAGGAAAACGGCATCCAAACTGTGGCATGCGTTTAGCAGTGTGCTATATCGACTCTGCTCACCATCGTTGGCCGGGCATTTGCCGTCTTTGAATTCTTCGGCTCGCTGTCGAATCACTGAGATGGCCCAAATCACGGCTGTATGGAGAGGAGTCTCCTCTCTCGTGGGTTGATTCGATTCCTGAACTGGTCTTTGGGGGGCGCCGTTTTGGCTATTCGTGGTCTGACAAGCTGTGATTTCATGAGTTGAAGGCAGCACCATTGCTGTTTCTGTGGTGGCCGTCGCTGGTTGTTCGTATGGCTCAGCTGGAGCGTGAGCCGACGCCGGACTCGCTTCATCTGTGAGAGACGGAGATGGCAACACGGAGGAAGTGCTATTTGGCACACACAAATACCTGTTAGCGAATATGAATAGGGGCTTTCAAATGGTACGAGCTCTGCTGGGTGCTAGAGCCAAAGGAAATGGACAAGAGTGACAGAAGGCTCTATTGATGAAGAAGGAGGAGGATGGTCAAGGAAGACAAGGTAATAGGAAAGGGGCCAAGGGATGTGTAAAGGGCCAAACTCGGCTCGTACCTATGGGAAGAAGGAGGGGGCAATATAGTATACACGTCTACATATTCTCGTGCCATGGATGCTTCTGAGATTGGTGCCGGTGCGGAACTAGGCATGGGAGCGAGGAAGGGCAGAGGCATGGCAGAAGTAGCACCAGGATTGACGGCAGTAGCCGCATAATCCATGCTTTGGCCAACTGCCAACTGCAGGTTTATGGTGTTAGGCTTGCGTCTCCGCGGTGCTGGCTTGCGAATCTGTCCGGCCCGAGGCTTTGGAGGCATGACGGTTGGTTGTGAGCCGAGTCTGTTGGCGGGAAGCGACTGTTAGTTGCGCCCCGCAAGCATGGACTTTGGGAATAGACGGATATACTAGTTGGACTGACTGTAGTATGACCTTGGCAGATGGATCCTTGCATCAACACTAGCAGTAGTTATGAGTTGGATATGTAAGTTGATATAAAGAAGCAGGAGGTGGGAGCAAGTCACATTCAAATCAGGACATGTACATGTGACGAGCCGTGTAGGTAAGGAGAGAGGAGAAGAGAAGAGAAGAGAGAGGAAGAAAGAGACCAAAGTTTGAGCACGAAAAGATCTGTATAGGTACCTGTATTTATACCCGAATACCTGGTAGCAATTTACAATGTCTAAGATATGGACGATCGTGCCGCTCCATACTAACCACCTCACACATCCATGATAGAGTGAGCGCCACCACGGAGCTTTTTGACAGGACATTTTTTGCCATTCTGAGCGGGATGCCTGTGTCGACGTGTTCGCAGTGCCAGAGCTGAAAGCGACTTTGCAGGGATCTCAGTCCCATGCACTGTTTGTCACACTCCCTCTTTTTTTTTCCTTTTTCCATGCAGCCACAGCAAGCCATGCAGCGAAACAAACATCCGGTTCTGGTGAGAAACGCACAGGCACTAGGACTGGGACTGGGCATTGGAAGCATGTGCCTGTTGAGCGGTGAGGGCAGCATGCAGTCTGTTGCCATGCATCTGAGGAAGCGCGAGACATTCTAGTTGCTTCCATGTCTGTATACATGTATGTTGTAAGGCTGCTCGAAACAAGGTGGCACGAGGCGGAGAATATAATGATAGCTTCCATGTCAGTTGCAGCCTGTACCGTGTATGCACTTGTATGCTGAAGCCCCCTCTCTCTCTGTGTGCAAAAAGGATCATTGCTTCCACCACCTAGCCAGCTCTCGCACAAAATGGCCACCTGAACACCAGTACATGTATGCCGGTAGGCGACGTTACACAAAGGGAGCCTTCTGAAATGAAGAGGTCGAGCAAGATGCATGGTGGCGTCCTAATGGCAGGGGTTGTGTCTTGGTTGCCTTATGTTTCCTCTTTGCTCTCAGAGTCGCTAATAACATGAAGGACTGGACCCTACCGACGAATCACACGAGAGGGAGCATCCCGGGTTCATGCCATCACTCCATGCTGCCTCGCCTTATATCAGACATGGATAATACTTGCCAGGTAGCAACGCATATTACTACATGTACTGTGTACTGTATGCCAGGGTTCATGCCGGCTCTCTACTAGGTACCTATAACATGTCCTAATCCATGTTGACTGACACCAACATACATGTACATTACATATGCTCCTCGTGCCCAACTCCACCACATCTCAGTGTCTTGGCCCATGCAGCTCGTACGTGCATGTAGTACCTCGCGAGTGTCAAGATCAAGCATCTCTCAGTTGACGTGACATTTGACAATCAGGTGGAATTAGTCATGAATGATGGGGCTTTTTCATGGATGTGGCTAAGCTCCTGCATGCCGCTAAAGCAGACAGCTGGGGTCTGGTGGTTTAAGACAGGGCACTGTGTCTCGCACGGAGTCCAGTTGCCCGGTTTTGAATGAAGCCGCTGCGCCGTTGTCGTTGCCCGCGTATCTCAACAGTCGGTTACGTGAGAGGAAAGGCCCAAGGGAATAGAAGCGAGAAGAGGCCAAAGAGAGAGCTGCTTTAAGCCTTATATAGAAGCCAGAACATCTTGTACACTGTGCTGAGGTTGGCGGGTTCAACATTGCTGGCTTTCAACCCGGCCTTTTGTGCAAGTATCAGGGCCGGCATCATTGCGGAGTAGCACATGCAAGGGAGTGGCTACATGTACCTGGTATCACATTGGCACGGCTGGAAATGAAAGCAGTCGCCCAATCAATGTTGGACGTGGGAACCCAGACACAGCGGCTGTGAGGCAACGAAGATGGCAGTTGAAGGCTGGATTCGAATCGTCCTTCGGCCTCGGTCGGGCATAGAAGGGGATGGCCAGGTAAGAGGCAGGTGTTTGTATGTGGCCAGAGCAGCATGGTGGCGCACACAAGAACTGGCCAACATCTCGTTGCAGTGATTTCAAGTCGATTCGGCCCCCCTTAATGGAAAACTTGAAAAGGTGAAGATGCAAGTATATGTAGGTACATGAAGGTAGGTAGTCAGCACGAGATCTGTATCTCACTGCCACACAGCCCCAAGCGCTCCGCACATGTCCAGATGCATCTACGCTGTAGCAATGCTTGTGCGCAATTGAAGAAGAACGAAGAAGGAGAAAACAATGGCGAAAAGGGCGAGATCAAGTGAGAAGATAAAGTACACCTAATTTGCTAGCCAGCTCCCCAAATTGGCGATACGGAATCCTGTGTCTAAAAGCTCTTAGTACCTATGTACCTAAGGTATGTGTATAGCTGCTGCGTTAGGTAGGTAGGTACCTGTAAGTTTCCGTTGCGTTTTATAATAGGCTCCTACCTAGCCAACCTCATTCTGCTCCCTCTCGAGATCTCTATCTATGTTATAGGCTGAGTTATGGTCTTCCAGTAGGCTATGAGATTAAATACAACTTTGTCGAACTGCTCGTGTGGTTTACCAAATACATACCCAGATGCGGCCGCAAGTGGGTTAATATTGTGCTCTAGCTTCGTCCGCAAAGATAGTGCAGAATGCTGGTATAAGTCAAGTTTGGCACAGCTGACGACGCTGAGAAAGTGAACCCACTGTTGTGTGTGCTATACTATGACAAAGAAGAAACTACATGTAGCCGCAAACAAGAGCAAATACAGAAGCACAGATCCACGTAACAACTCAACCACCCCCCTTCCCCTTTCTGTTAATCCCCAGTCATGATACCCCACGTCTTTTGTCTACAAAGTATCTATCACATTGGACTCTCTCGTTTTCCAGGCACTGAATGAAAGTGGGCTTGACCAAGGAGAGTGGTCACACAGATCCACGTGACAACTCAACACAACTCAACACTAGGTCAGATAGTCAGTGATGCTGAGATCGGAAACTTGGTTGACCGTTGGTAACATAAGTCATGCTATCAGTTATTTTATGCGTTCCCGTTCGAATTCTGTGTTCCATCCGAATCTGCCGTAACGAAATAGGCCGCATAACAGAGTTCGAAAGCTGCAAATGATGGATTGCATCGCCCTGTGACTGAATAAGGCCAACATCAATTAACTCCGCTGTAACAACGCATCCGTTGCAACGATGCTTCCTTGCGATGACTTCCCAAGCCTGGATCACAGCAGGTCGAAGGGCAAATCCCCACGTTCCTTTACAGGTGATCACAGCAGGCTGCCCTCCACTGGCCTTCTGATATCTGAAAAGCATCGCTTGTCCCTCTTGACCGTTCCAAATCTCCATTATTCCAAGGTTTGGCATTCTTCTGGCGGCCGCTGCTGCTGCGATGAACATATCGTCCATCTCCGCTGGGCTCGCATCGGGTTCAAGTAGACTTGAAGTCATCGCAAGCCAAGTCAAGTTGGGCCACGTCCAGGAAGGCTCGCAAGTTTGAAAGAAATAGCTAGCATCCACCATGAACGATGCTGAGAGATGCTCAAGCTTAAGACTAGCCTTGGCGACTGCACGGCTGACTTCGGAAGTCGAGATTCGAACAGGATCACAGTGGCCGAAATCGATAAGGTACTGTGGATTAGAGTTCTCGAATAGTACGAGCTTCCGAAGTTGCCTAGGAGCGAGTGATTCGAAAAGTGATATGACATCTATATCAAAGATAACGTTGCCTGCGGTCAGTATGACAACGAACGAGAAATTGGCTTAGTGCACTCACATTGATCCGTCCACTTCTGCTGCAAATCATACCATTCCACCCAAGGCTCGTAATGAATTTCCTCGAGTCTAGGAAGACGGGCAAACATATGTTGCAGCGCCATCGGCTTCCATCGCCGGCGGTTCTGTTGGCGTAGTAATACACCTGTTACCGCTGGAACTGCTGGCAGTTGCTGCCACCACTGTTTTTCCTGTTCTTCGTCATCGAATGGTCCTTCGCCCATAATTTCATCGAAAACTTTGTGGAGAGCAAAGCTATTCGGAGCAGAAGCTCGCTTGCCATCAAACCAACCATGTTGATGGTCGTTCAATTTGGCCAACGTAAACTGCTCTGAGCTTCGATAACGGCCATGCTCGTCAAAGGCAATGTCAGGCTCAAAAGTCAAATACTTAAACCAGTGCTCTGAATCACTGGGAGAGTGAATACTGATATCGAGCAATAGGCTACTGCTTGGTTTCCATGTACTGAGAGTTGTAAACAGGTTAACGAATGTTGTGGTGATTTGGACATTGTCCGTATTATTGATCCCCCACACCTCGTTATTTTCAGGCGCGCAGTCGGAGCAATCATATCCTTGGAGTTCCAAACAAAGCCATATATAGCGCACGAGAGTCTGACTACGATGGAGCATAGAACCAAAATCGGCGAGGCGAGATGGTGTCAACTTGATTCGTGCGAAGTTGTGCTTTTCGATAATCACCTGCCATTCTCGCGACACAGTGGCAAAGCGGGCTAGGCTACAGCCGTCCTTTAACAAGAATTCCAAGACCAAAATCCGGACTTCTACTGGCAGACAGATCCAAGACGTCATCCTGGCAGTTGATATCGGTATCACTTTATCAACGAGAGGGTTGACGACGAGAGGGCTGACGGTCGATATAACACGAGGGAGAGTTCGATAGATAGACGGGAGTGCTAGCTTGGTGCGGCTGAGGGTTTTATACATGTAATCTCGTGGCCAAGGTGATAAGTGAACGTTCAGGCATAATGATGAATCGAACTTTACATGCCTACTCAGGACATTTGGGTTTTAGTAGGTCCGTGGATTGCCCGAAACTCTACTGCACGAAAGGCTTTGGAACAAGGAAGTTCCTGGTACATGGGTGCCTAGTAGGTAGTGCCGGTATCTTGAAGTTTCAGGGTATCTGCTAAGTCAATACTGACTCTTTAAGTGCCGAGGGCTGGCTTCCCAGGCCGTACGCAACGTTTGAGGGTAGTGTGATTGTAGGGGTAAAATGGCTAGCATACCTACCTAGGAGGTACGCTACTCAATTCTGAGTGTCGTATACTACTACCTAGTACCTAGTAGGCACTACCTACCTAAGTAAGTAGGTACCTTGTAATTGAACATTGAAGTCACATTCTCATCTTCAGCCACTGATAACATCGACGGTGTTCTTATCTTAGTAGAGAAAGATGTTTGATTTCAGACGGCTCCCGACACGACGACCATACTAGTCGTGACATGTACAAGTAGGTAGCTTCCTGTTGAATACCTACCTACTTAGACAGATTGATCATATCACAGATTTGACTACCTAGTAGTCATCAGTTCTTTTGATGAAACCCTTTATTTGGATAGCCTCGCTTCGTGAGAAGGCTGACTAGATTACTACGCCTGCCTAGTTAAGTTCGACCAAGAGAGCAAGTCTCGGTTTGGAGCATTCCCATTGATACCGAATTGTCCATTGTTGAGACAGCATGCTGTTCCGCCGTTGGACACTTGTCCGAATATTCTCAATACATCATCTCTCCTTGACCTCTTGTTTCTCTTCAACTACATATCATGCAAGGCATTTAGGACGCACCTAGTTGAAGAATTGGAATTCTCCCTATTAGTGGAATACTGCTTTCTATTAAATTAATAGCCACCCTGCAAGACGCCCGGAGGGAGGTTGCCGTCGCCCCCTTCCGCACCATCGGCGCCGCCGGCCTCGTCCTCAGCGGCGACCTGCCCTCGGCTCCCCCCGGGAGTGGCAGAGGGCCCTCCGGGTCGAGATCGCGGCTGCGGAGGATTCCGCGGATAAATTCCGTCCGTTTTTCTCTTTTCTCTTTTCTTTGGCCGCCCCCATGCTCCGTGTCGTCTAAATGATATCGCACCGTGCCCAATCCCAGGTACATGTACTCCATTCTCGACCTACAGGTACTAGTACCTTAGCACTACCTGGGTAGTAGGTACTACCTACTAGGTAGTAGGTAGTGGGTTCAGGTAGGTAGGAGGTACCTAGGTACTAGATCTTGTTCGCCCCTGCGATTCGCCGCGTGCATCCCGCCCACTAACCACAGCCCGCCCAATCGTACCACAGCACGCTAAAGTCCTCTCTTGCAACCCGACCCGACTCGACTTCAACCACCAAGCCGTCCAATCATCTCCTCCCCAAGCTTCCATCCTGTCGGCACAGCCCTCTTGCTCTTGGTCGCTGAATACGGCGGCGCACAAGGCGAACCGCCCGCACTTCCCAGCCCTCGCCTCCTCCGTCCCCGGAAGCTCGACGAGGTCCAAGCGGCTTCATAGGGGTGGCGAGCCGGGCAACGAGAGACTCAGACTCAGACTCAGACTCAAACTCTCCGAGCGCATCGACTCTGCTCTCTCCATCGAGTTCATTTGAATCGCCCCAACCCAAGCGTCGACGGCAATGGCGTCGCGAGCAAACGATGGGCCTGCCCGGCCCGACGTGGGCGACGTCTTGATGGTGATCCGTACGTCTTTGTACTCCCCCCGCAAGGCAATGCGCCGAGATTCCAACTACTAATCCTTTTCTTGTTGATGCAGACGACTTTATTGCCCGCAGCTCGGATGAGCTGAGCCTCAAGAAGGGAGACCGAGTCGAGTTACTAGAACGAGACGACGAGTTTGGTGATGGATGGTTCCTGGGTCGGCACGTCGCGAACAACAATACTGGCCTCTTCCCCGAAGGTGCGTCGCTTTACGTACACGTCACTTGATGGATGAATCTTCTGCTAACTGGCTAATTCGCTAGTCTATACCCGACCGAACCCAAGAGCCGTTTCGAACCCAACCTCGACTCCTGCCTTCGTAGCCTCACAACCGCTGTCACCCTTAGTAGAGGTTACACAAGAAGCATCCCTCCAAGGCACCGCGAATAATTTTGCTTCGGCCAGTACATCTACCGTACCTCTGTCTTCAAGCGCGATGCCATCTGCTTTGCCAGCGCATCTGGTCAAAGCTGAATCAGCTCCTGTGTCTGGTCTGGGTGGCACAGGATCACCCGTTTCCGGCCTTGACAGCACGGGACAGGACGAGTTTCTAAATGAAACTTTGAACGTTATCAACGAGCACATTACTCATTTGCAGTCACCGCCTGGCACCAGTCATGGTAACGCTGCCGCCACAGACTCTGGCAGCGAGTACAGCGTTGCGATTGACCACCGAATGTCGTATATCCAAGGAGAAGAGACGGACGAAGAAGAAGAGGCAGTACATAGTCGCGCCGAGGTGGAGGCCTGGTCTCCAGACGACGTGGCCGAATATCTCTTTACTGAGGGCGTGGAGAAGCACCACTGCGAAGTTTTCAGGGACCAAGAAATTTCCGGCGAGGTGTTATTAAGCATGGATCAGAGCTCCCTGTTCATCAAGGATTTCGACCTAGGCTCCGTCGGCCGCCGCCTTAAAACGTGGCAGAAGATTAAGGCTCTCCAAGATGAGGTTAGTGTCGACGAACCAGATTCAAGGCGCGCCACGCATACGCGCGGCAGCGATGGCGGATCCGAGGACGCGAAACGGACGAGAAGTCGAACGAGCACCCTGACAGGGAACTCAATATCACGACCCACCTCCGTCCAGGCTAGGCGCCTGTCCCTGGCTCAGTCATCTAACAAGGCCTCTCCAGCCGCTCATATGACCCCAACAAATGGCACTCAGGAGAGCCCATCACGTACACACCTCAAGCGGCCATCGGCAGCGTCCATTCGGGACCTCAACCACTCACGACGACACTCATCGACCGAATTCCGCCTTCCAGGCTCCAATGCGACGGTGCCCAAGGTATCGGCAAACGCGAATCTCTCTGCCGGTGGTGATGGCGTGCATAAGAAACAGCCTTCCTTTGATCGAAACTGGACCCTGGGCGGCGCTGTCTCGCAGACTTCTCAAAGACCGCTCTCCTCCACGGGACTACAAGAAATGCTAGGCGTATCCGAACAAGATTTGCAGGACTCAGCCGTCGAGCTGGACCGAGGCTACTTTTCCGGCACTGAGGTAGATGGACGGAAGCGCAATGTCTTGCGGAAACGTGATAGCGCTAACTACGGGACTCAGCAGAGCTACGCGGACGAGCAGAGAGTACGTAGCGCAACCGCCCTCTCCCGACACTCCAGATACGGTAGCGTCGATTCTTTCCGGGATGGAGCGCCGTCTGCCGCTCAGAAATACTATGGCATCCAACCCACTCCCCACAAACGAAACGCCTCCACGAATACGACCGATTCTGTTCGCCCACCGCCCCCAGCCAAGGATGGACCTGCCCCCGCCGTCACCAAGCTGGATACTGTAGTCAGCCCTACCCAGCCGGAATCATCGCCAATTGTCGGCAGGGCCCAAGGCCTCAGTGCCGACTGGCTCTCATCAGTGACCAAGCCAGTCGGCAAAGCCACTCGACCAGCAATGCGAGCCATTTCGGATAAGCTCACATTTGAGAGATCCAAGGGTGGCGGATCAGCTGATCTATCGACTAATGAGCCGCCCTTGCCTTCCCCCGTGCGAACAGGATCCAGCACAGCTTCAGCAGGGCAGAGCCTCGATCTCGACTCTCATGAAGGCCTCAAGAGTCCCGTCACGGCAACGGCTCCAAGCAACAAGAAGGGTGGAAAGAAGGGCAAGAAGGAAACGAGCGCCTACACTCAGGGCCTGCTGAAAATATCGCCGCAGGTGGCCATGAAGGATGCCGATTACTACGGTTGGATGAAGAAGAAGAGCTCCAATCTGATGACAACATGGAAGCCCCGATTCTTTGTTCTCAAGGGACGCCGACTTGCCTATTACTACTCTGAAGACGACGACCAAGAAAAGGGCCTTATTGACATCTCATTCCACCGTGTGCTGCCGGCCGATAACGAGAGGCTGACCGGACTACATGCTACATTAACTGGCGCAGGCGGCGTGCCGAGCATGCCAGGCAGTCACAGCAGTCCCGCAGGCGATGATGGTGCAGGTGTGGACAAGGGTGACGATACCATGTTCATCTTCAAACTAGTCCCACCGCGAGCGGGCCTATCCAAGGGCGTCAGCTTCACCAAGCCGACGGTTCACTACTTTGCTGTGCCAAACCTCAAGCAGGGCCGTCTTTGGATGGCTGCTTTGATGAAGTCGACAATCGAGCGGGATGACACCCAACCAATCACGACGACGTATCAGCAAAAGACAATATCCCTTGCCAAGGCGAAACAGATGCGCCATCGCCCCCCGGGCTTTGAAGACAGCCAGGTGGCACCACAAGACGGTGATGCGGATGGTGGTGCATCCGGCGCAGACAAGTTGGCAGCTCTCAAGATTGACGGCGCTCGCTTAGACGTCAATTTTGGCGACAAGGACAGTGCTTTCTCTCCCTTGAGTGCATAGAGCGCATTACGGCGGAAGAAGACTCGAATTTTCTCCCCCTTGAGCACATAGAGCACGCGCGACTACTATACGACGGAGGAGGGTCTTGAAAAGGGAAGGAAATGAAATCTCAACGTATCATGAAGGGCGAATCCGCCAGAAGGAAATATTTTTTAAACACTCGGAAATTTGACATGAGAATGGCTTTGACAGCCAAATGAGAAAGACTCGATGATGAGAACCTTTGATCACTTATTTTCCTCTCTTGCCACTTTAATACTTTTGTTCTCTTTCTTCGTCTCTCTTATTTTTCTGGGGACGATTGGGGCTGTCTTCTCTGCTTTTTTCTATTCTCTCAACTTATTTTCTTGCTTGAAAGGGGGGAAGCGTGTCTATATATCCATCTATTGATTCTTTCGCTTGTTTTTTTCTTTTCCCTCTTTCGTATGCGTCAAGACTCGCCTATTTCTAGTGAGAGAAAAGTCAGCTAATATAAGCTAATTGCCGTTACAATCGCCATTCGTGGCGAGAAATCAGACTGCTGCAATGAATGAATGGGAAAGAGGGGGTTGATTGGAGAGGGAGGTGTTGTTCTAAGAGCTTTACCTACGGAAGATCGTTTCTCTTCTCTTTCTAGTACGCAACACTAATTGATGAGATTCTTTCTGATGTCTTTTTCAATTTTTTTTATTATTAAGGAGTGGCTACTTGGTGTAGCAGTATCCTAAATTTGGACTATATACTGTGATGGGGAGGGGAGGACTTGAATGCGTCATGTCTGGGCCGTTATTATATTGTACGTATATAGATAAGTAGCATCTATAGAGGTGTATTTTTCCATTACGAGAAATGCTAGAGATACTAGGAATACTACCTAGAGATATTAGAAATGTTAGAGATACTAGAGGAGAGTCAAAAGTAAAATGACGTCCATATAAACCAGTTTTTGTGCTCTCGGACAGTAGCAACTGGCAGAAACATTATCGCCACGATCCCTTCTCCTAATAATCCTTCATTTCACATAATTGTATCACCTAGGGCATCAACCATTAGCTACCAAACCATTGCTTTGACATATACTCACTGTAGCATGTTATAAACCAAGAGCAAGATTCACAATTGGCCACATCAATATCATCTACATCAACTCGACAATCACTTAGATCCAAGTCCGAAATGCAGTGACAACTCTCACTCATATTCGTTAATAGAAAGGCGGAGATGAAAAAGAATAAGACGCTACCATATTATATAGGGGCTTGCATCAAGCCATGGCCCCAGACAAAAGACGGCAAAAAAATGTGTATACCCGTGTCAGTCCTTTTCATCTAGTGGCCGAAACGCCCCCCAGCAGTTCATTTTTGTGCCCCATAAACTCCCACCCCCTGCTGCGGACAGCACAGCCTTTGTACAAATGATCGGCTCATGTCCATTCATCAAAATCCTACATCAATCCCCCCCTAGTCATTAACCCCCATGCTCCTCTCAGACACATCTTTGACACCTATCCCTTTTCCATGAATCAATCGCCTCGTAGCTTTTGGTTCATGCCCTGGAGGAGCTGCCGGATCGACTTCATGAGATGCTGCTCGACTCCTTCAAAGTTGCTCACCGGCTCGCCTTCTGCAGCTTTGGGCATAATGCTCGCATCTGCAAGGCCAATGACACGATCGATGGCGGACAGAGTCACAGCCTCGGCCTTGGCCTCACCTAGGCCAGCCTTGATTGCATTGACAGAGGCATCCTTGAGGCCGTTCAAGGCAGCCAACACCTTGGGTTCGAAAACAGGTGGTGTGTCTGTCGGCAACGCGGTGGAACTGCCGGGCGTGGGGCTTTTACCCTTGGTGAAGCCATCGATGACCTGCCTGATTCCCTTAATACAGATCGCTTCCATCTTGTCGTTTTCAGTGGCCTCCTTTTTGAGTCCAATGCACCTGTTGAGAGCTGACATGACGATGGCCTCGGCCTTGGGATTGCCAGCCTTCCTAAGGTTTTCCACCAAGCCGTTCTTGAGGCCGACGACTGCGGTGAGGAGGCGCGGTTCGATGATCGGCCGAGCAGGTGCGGCTGATGCTCGAGATTGTGATGGGTGAGCGGCGGCTTGCGTGGTCGTCTGTTGAGATGCCGGTACAGCACCTGAAACTGTCGCCTTTGATTCAGTGGTGGCCGCCGGAATGATTGTTCGGGGTGGCTGCTGGCCGGGCGCAATAGCAGCGGCTGGTACACCGGCACCACTGTCCTCAGCTTTAACAGCTGGGCTTGCCAATGGAGGGGGCCTTGAGGCATACGGCGAGCTGTATGCTCCAGGCTGTGGAAGCCCCAGCTGGGGGCGAGCCGGGGCTGCTGGCGGACCATATCCTGGCAACTGTATCGGAGCCGGAGGCGGAGCGCCCCCGGCTGGTTGAACTGGCTGGTGCCCAGGGGGTGACTGTGACGCGCCATACTGCACTGGACGCGCCGCGTGGCTCGGCTGTACAGCATATGCAGGTGCTTGGTATCCCGGAGCTTGTGCTTGGCCTGGGGGATAGCCAGGATGTGCCCCAGGAGCCATGTGCTGTGCGGCGTACGGATACGAGTAATGTCCATACGCCTGCGCTGCCGCCAGTCCCCGATCCGGAGAGGATGCCTTCCTCTTCTTGCCAGCATCCAACTCAACACCAGGTACTCGAGACCACAGATTTGTCGTCTCATCTTTCTTAAACGCTTCGTTCCCAATCAAGTTGTGGCGAACGCTGCTCTCCCATCCCTTTGTCTCGGTGTGGAAATAGAACCACGGGTATCTTTGGCAAATTCTCTTGTAGATTTGCTTCAATGTGAGACCGTCAGGGCCTGCCGCTGTCAACGTTTCATCGATAAGAACACCGTAATTTTTATTGGGCTTCTGGAGCTGCTCCTCGGTGTAATCTTCAATCTTGAGCTCCAGGGGCGGCGACTTCGGCCGCGCCTTCTTTTCCTTCTTCTCTCTTGCTCGTCTCTCCGCGTCAGAGCCTTCGACACCGTCCTCATTCTTGGGCTTCCGAGGCTTGTACTTGCGCTTCTCTGGACGGTCGACTCCGTCTTCGGGCAAGGGGTGTTTCCGTGGCCGTCCGACTTTGCGCTTGATAGGCGGCTCAACTGGCGGTGCTTGAGGCAGCGTCTTCTTGGCCATTTCTTGCTGCTGCTTCTTAAGCAAGCGCTGTTCTCTTTTTGACATGATACCATTCTTGGGCGGCCTGCCAGGGCCCCTCTTTCTGGGTATCTGTGGCATGGAGAGGTCGTTATTAGCTTCTCCTTCGTCTTTGATTTCAGAATCGCCTTCGACGGATGCTTCAGGCACATCTGCGTCGCCCTCTTCATCGTCATCGTCGCCCTCCTCCTCCTCCTCCTCCTCTTCTTCTTCTTCTTCCTCCTCGCCCTCTTCTTCCGCTCTCTCTTCCTCTCCCTCCTCCTCATCGTCCCCACCAAAGTCGGACAATTCTGCCGGGCTGACATCCACATCTGACAACTCGTCACTCGTATCTTGAATCTGACCATTGCCATGTGATTGTTCAAAGTCGAAGCTCATACTCTTTCCGCCGTGAGCATGCCGCTTCTTCTTGGTATCTTCTTCCTGATACTCTTCTGCGCCGGTTCTTCCTCTCTCCACGCCGTTGATAATGAATCTGAAGCCAACATCCTTGATCTGAAGGCGATCTCCGCACTTTAGGACGACCTTTTCGCTCTTGTAATGCACATCCTCGCAGAAAAAGCCGTTCTTGTGTAGAGGGATTGCTTCAAACACACCCTCGTCTTGATTATAAGCAATTTTTAAATGTTCCCGGGATATGGCTTTGGTTTTGCTTGCAATGTTTGGGCCGGGAGAGTGGATACCGATAAACGGAACATGCCAAGGGGACGGTCTTAATGAGGCCAAGTCGACGGCAGCTGCTCCTGGGGTATGTGAGACGTATTGACGGTTTGATATGACGCTGTCCTGGGGATTCTCGGCTTCGTTTTGTTGTGATGATCCTGTCGTGCTGGTCTTGCGCCGCTTTGCTGGACGCCCGTTTTCTTCGCTATCCGATTCCGGGCCTAGCATGCCACCCTCCTCACTGACATAGGATTTACTAAACTTGTGACGATCATGAGCCAGGGGGGATGGCGGCGGAAGCCCCTTGCTGGCGTTGTCCTCGACCCGCCGTTGATACTCATCAGCACGCTTTCCATCGCGCCTGGCTTGTTCCAGAGCTCGCTGGTCACGGCCGATGATGACAGCGTAAGTGGTCATCTGAAAGACACTGTCGGCAAACTCTACACGAGCAAAGGACTCGAGGCCCATGTCGGGGTCAGCCTCCCGTAGGTTATTAGCGGCGCCGGCGCCAAAGTACCCATCTCCCATGAGATTTGGCAGCGTCATCTGAGACGGAGTTACGGTAGGCGGCGGGGACATGGCGGGTGGTGCCGCTGACATGGAGGCCAAAGCCATCATCATGTATGCATGACGATGGTCTATAGCGGCGGCCTGTTGTGTGTAGGACGTTGAAGGCTGGATTTGCTCTGTCGTAGCCATCGGAGCAGTCTGCACTGTAGATGTTGGGAGCGGCGTCTCAGCTGCTGCTGAGGTAGCCGCACTAGCAACAGGAGCATCCACCATTGTAACGTCCTCGCTCCCGTTTTCCACCGAAGAAATTTTATCTTTCGGCTCGCCAGAGCCAGTGGTTCCAGAGGTGTTTGGTGTTGGTGTAACGGGTGGCTCCATGGCGCTGTCGGTCTTGGCACCAGCGTCGGCTGATGGAGGCGGCACAGTCGGAGTCGTCTGCTGATTTGTATTGGGATCTGCAGAGGATGAGGTTGCTGGAATATCTGTTGATGCATGCGTCTGCTGTATGGGCGCAGCAGAAGCGGAATTTGTCGGGGGCGCTGATGACGTCGCTGTTAATGCTGCAGGTAAGGTAGTTGGTGCTGCTGTTGCTGTCGGTGCTGTATCAGCAAGTGATGGTCTATCTCCGCCTTGAAGACCAGGCTGAGGACCGGATGACGGGTTCTTGTCGCCGGTTAAGGCTTCCATCGCGGCCCCGGCCTCAAGCTCAGGCTCCCGTCCAGGCTCTTGCGCCGGGTCTTGCACGGCTCCGGGCAGCGTCGCAGCAGCTCCCGGCCTTGGATCGTCGGACAGTCGCTCAGTGGCAGCAGCTAGCGAAGGCGCTGGAGTCGTAGAAGCTGCGGCTGGTGGTGATGCGTGGGCGGCGGGATTGGCATGGTGCTGGTGATGGTGATGGCCGTCGAGGCTGAGGGCGCTGGACGAAGTCATCGCTGCTGGCTGGCTGCAACAGCTCCTTCGCCAGGGCTGCGAATCGCTGCGTGTCGACCGAGAGACGAGACAAAGCCTCTCCGGGCGAGGGCGTCTGTTGCTGGCCGATTTGCTGCTCGTCTCTGCAGGCGGACCTCGAGCAACGGGCGTCCAGAGCAGAAGCTGCGATCCTTTTGCAGCCTCTTCTTTGTCTTTGAACTTTCTGGCGCGATTGCCGGGGAGGGTCACAGGCGCGATCCGGCCCGCTGATTGGCTGGCGGCGAAGCCTTTCTGGAGCCTCCTCACCAGTTCCGGGTCGCTCTAGCCGCTAAGAGCAGGCCCGGGAAAAAAAATAAAGAGGCCCAGCAGGGAAAACTTTGGGCGTTTGCTAAGGCGATTGTCGGTTCCCCGCGTTGATGCGCTCCGTTTCGGTTCGGTTCCTGTTGAACCGTTTGGCTCTTCTGTGCCCTGAGGGGTGTTTGCTTTGTTTTGTTTTGTTTTGTTTTGTTTTTACTTTTTGCTCTTGTTTCTTTTAGGCAATAGATGCCAGCTGATGACTCATTCTAGCGGTGCGCATCTACGATAATAATTTGGGCAAGCTGTATCACCGCGCACCTGCAAGAGTTGGTACTTGATCGTATGAGGCTTCTAGATGGTACATGTAGATACAGGTTTTTCAGGCCATTCTTCAAGATGCATCGTCTTTTTTCTTTCATCATTCACCATCGCAATAAGAATACGAGTCATAGATGACGGAGGTGATGAATATGCTTCTCTGTTCCCACGTAGTACTATACACTAGGTAGATTCTACTACTACCTGTAGCATCCGTCAACTTTAGGTACGCAGTTTGTATGCAAAACAATGACGAGACCTGATCTAATGCACGGCAAATGTACTTGCCTGCCTAGGTACATGCCTGACACTTCTCCGAGCTATCCGTTTTAGTGCTGCTGCTTGTACCTGCTCTAGCGGTACCTGTTTTGCTCGTCCCTTCTAACATCCAACCGGCCACTTGTACATCGTTGAACAATGGCATCAATTCGCAATACAAAGGCTCATATTGTTATCTTGCAGCTCCATCAGTTCAAACTCACTCGCTCCAAGCTTTTTCTCTCCCTCGCTCCTCAGGAATACGGCAGCCCATCCATCCATCCATTGGTCGGCTATTTTAATCCCGCCGTCTGATTCGCTGTCTCACTCACCTCAGCTGCTAAAAGTGGTTCATGAGCGGCTAATGTAACAGAACTGGCATCACCACGGCCACTCAAAGGGCTCACTCTGTGCAAGTAACACAGGATGCGTTCTCAGACATTGATAGAGTTGGCGCCACGGCCAAGGGGCTGAACACTGTTGCAAGTATGCTTCATTGATTGCCAATGGCGTCCTGAAACGCCGCAGCACAAAAAAGTGAACACAAAGTAAGGCTTGTTGGTCCGGCCTCCGTTTGTACTCGAGGGTAGGCGGCATATCATATATTCGAGGCTTGCCGCCGGTTGGTTTCGCGATGCAGCATTTTCCTTTCCTTTCCATTTTCCGGTAGTAGTAGAGGTGTCATTTTCCTTTTTATCTGATCCATTTATCAATTACACATTCATTTTCTATAAACCAGGTCGAAAAAAAAACAAGAAGACAAGATGCCGAGATTCGAGATCCAGATTCATCGCCCCGGTCGATACCCCCGGCCCTTTCATCTCCAACCCTCCAGCTCTCCAAACTCCAACACCCAAAAGCCGAGCCTCAAGCATGCCAACTCCGAACACTCTCGCTATGTCCAGATGCTCCTCCAGCAGGACGACATTCCTTTGCTGCACAACATTCTCGCCTCCGTATTCGTCTGGCTCCTGCTGGCAGGATTCCTCGTCTTCCCCGGAACGTTCACAAGTCTCCAGGCCTCGGTTGCGAAGCAGGGCGACAACGACCATACCTTTTCAGACCAAGCCGCCAAGCTCCTCGTCAAGAGCATCAAGAACATTCCTCTCCTCGTCATCGCTGCCGTAATGTGTGGCATCTCCGCCATCGGCATGCTTACTCTCACCATCCTCCACGCGAAAAACTACGTCTGGATCGTGAACAAGCTGTTCCTGCCGGGCATGACCAATTCACTGGCTGGATTGGTGTCGACACTCATTGGGGTATACTCTCAACAACATGGCACTTGGAGCATTACAGCCCGCATCACTGCTATTGCTGAGGGAGCTTCCCTCGTGGTCTGTGGCGGGCTTTTCCTCTTTTGCCGGCTGGCTCTTTTGAGCAAGGTCAAAGAAAGCCATGAGGAGCACTACAAAAGCTGGCCGGGACAGAGATACTCAAAGCAACTGTTCCAGGATAAGCCGACGTGATCTTATAAGGAATGAAGATTGCAATCTAAACCAAAAAAAAAAAAAAAAATTCACTTCGCTGGCGAAGAATGAGATATGAAACTTGGGATGGATGGGAGAAGACAGGAAACTTGGGAGAGGATAGACATTAATCATTAATTAATTACTCAATTTAGACGGCCCTTTCTCAGTCCCTATTTATGATAGTTTCGTCATAGTAATGGTGAACGCTCGCTCGAGATGATAGATCGACGGCTTTTCCAGCTCATGAATCGTTCCGAGAGCCTATATGAGCTGTGGCAAAGCATGCCGGCCAAGAAGCCAACCGCATCATTCCTGAATGCGAGCAGGCCGGCCGTTGTAACCAGCATGACTGTCCATCTTTCGAGGCGCTCTTCATCCGATAGATGTCGATGCTGCCTCAAGCCTGCCTCATGATCCCCGTGACTAGCAGACACATGCCAGAGATCAGGGGCTCCTTGGTTCAAGGTGTGGCCGACTTTGGCCAATTCCAACCCAGCAGCCACCACCATGACGCCCAGCAGGCTCTTTGGATACTGCGTCAACAGATTGACGAGTGTCCCCCCAAACAACAGCCCCAGAAAGATCTTCAACAGGCCCAACAGGATCACGCTGGCTCCGCTGCGTGCGCCGAAGCGATATTGAGCAGCAAGACCTCCGGCGCCGTGGCAGACTGGCATGGCTCCAAACCACGTACCGGTGAGGTTCATGAGCGCCACGCTCAGACCTATGGAGGTGACAGACGGAGTTGGCAGGTCCGGGAGCAGGTCAGCAGCCAACGCACTCACCGCAATGATGGAGTTGAGAGTCGTCAGGGGAAGCTGCCCTATGGCCATCCACAAGGCCGGAGCGTCTCCGCTTCCAACCCAGGAGGGAAGCACAAAGTGCGGGTGCCACACATGGAACCACGGCAAGCTCTGATGGGAGACGAGCACCTGGACGAGGGCCAGCACAAGAGCCAGGAGGAAGAAGCTCAAGGCGTAAGGGAAGCGAGGCATGTTCTGCGTAAATACCAGAACGAGGAATGCCACCAAAGCCCATATGCGGTTATCCAGCACGGGAAGGACCCAGTGAAGGGGCTGCAGCAGCGACGAGCCAGCGCCGATGATGAGGGAGAGGCCCGCCCCGAGTTGGATTCCCTTGACCACGGGGATGGGAACGACGGCTACAGCTGTTCGCAGTAAGCCCGTCACGCTCATGATGAGAACTGCCGCGCCAACCCATTGTCCAGCCGCGACAACGACGTTCATGGACGGATTCTCGCGCGCCGAGATGGCGGCCGCGGCGATGGCCTAAGTACCCGCATGAGGCGGGAAGAGGATTAGCAAAAAAGTAAGGCTCCTTGGGCAGATAAGAAGACAGTCATGTATGTGTGTAGTTGTATGTAGGCATGTATACGGAGTATCGTATCGAGTACCGAGGTCTAAATCCAGGGGGTAAAGAGTGCTCCACACAGCATACATATTCGTACGAGTACAGCAAGCTACTGTAGTAATAGCAGTACCTAGTAGTACTTGGACATGACATACCTTCATGGGCTGCACGGGCAAGGGGATGCCAAAGACAACTCCGGTGAGGACGTTGAAGACGCCGGAAAAGACGAGCGTCGAGCCCAGGTCGATGTACCCCTTGGCCGCGAGGGCGATCATCAGGGGAAGCAGGGTGCCCAAATCGCCCAGAGAGCCGGATATCTCGGCCAGGGGCGCATGTCGAAATGTCGTCAGGTTATGGGCGTTGAGGCGCCGCACGCGGGCTAGCCATGCGCTGGCCATGTTCGGGATGACGATGGAGGCGAATGAGAGCTCAGTCGAGCTTTGATGGAGAGGGTGTTAGGGGGAATGCGGTATTAGGGCGGAATCACGAGAGACGTAGAAATCATGTATGTACTGAAGGATTCGGCTTCTTTAATTGAGGATATAGATATGCATATTTTTGTAGGGTAATTTTTAGATGGTTTGTTTGATTCCCTCTTAGAGTTTCAACCGTGGAAAGTTGGCTTGGGCGCCCTTCAAGAGCGGACCTCACGTGGATGCATTACGTCGACGGATCGGTAGCTGTCTCACTCACGTGGTGCATCTTCGGCACAGCATCACGCATCTCCGCGCTTCTATTGGAGAGCTTTTTTCTTTGATGGGTGACACAGAAAATAGATGGGCAAAGACGGGTCAACAATCTACTGGTCGTCTCTGGATGTTGCGTTCTGGGCTGGGCCATGTAAAGCCGGTGTCGAAGGTCTTCTCGGCAAGGGAGCTTGTCGTCGCATGAGCATCTTCTCCCGCAAGGACCCCAACGTAGAGCATCGGTACGGCCCATTAGCTGAAGCTCATCCCAGGCCATCCCGAGGGCTCGAAGCTGCCTGGATGAATTTCCGAGCCATTTCTTGCGTTCGATCGCCAGCTCTGATGCGCTGTACGCCTTATTCCATGAGGTATTATTCCCTATGCAGGGCAACCCAGCTGCGTATCATCGGCTGAAGCTGACAGGGCCGCGCGATGAGATCTCGTCACGTGACTCGAAAGACGCACCGCCGTTCGGTTGGGCAACGAGGGAATTGCATGCGCATCTCGACGCCGCTGCCGGTGCAGAAATTATCGCAAAGGGGGTCGTGTATGAACTTCGCAGGCCGAGATTCCTGATGATGACGGCTTCTCAAAAGGGAGCAACCGAGAAAGGGGAGGGGGCCAAAAAGCCAAAAGGGCCAAAAGCAATGCTTCTCGTCAGCTTATTAGTACCATTCGCCAAAACCAACACAAGGCCAAAAATAAGACGTCCGTTCCGCCTTGTCATATCAACGGACTTCCACCGAGATATCAGGCCCAAAAATCGCTCTCCAGCTGGGCCGCCCAAATTATTATTAAACAATCGGCCCCGTACTTTTAGGCAGGAGAGCTCATTACCGGAGGAACCGACTGTACCGGATTTGGCGCGGTCCATGGAGAAAACAACGCAGCAATAACATGTCCACTGGTACTAGTACCAGGTGCTAGCAGCAGCGCGGACGAAGTACCTGCATCAGTTTTCTCCGATATGCGCGGATATCGATATCCGGTCTTCTCCACGATACCCGCCCGCGGTGAATGAAGAAAGTCTAGAAGTCGTGGAGAAGGGCTGACCGCCTGGGTCGCTTCTCCGAGAGGGAACATGGGCCTATCTCTCGTTTTCTTGGATCCTTTGAGAAGGGGGCGAACTGCGATTAAGGTTGGCTTCTAGAGGTCCATCTGACGGGGTCTACCTTAGTTTTAAAGTACATGCAACGATGGGAGAGTGCCGCATAGGCAAGAAGTCTATGCCCGATTTCGACATGAAAATGGCTCTAGAAGCACGACCTGACTGGTGTTTTTTAAGATGAGGCGACCCAATGCGATGGAGACGGGCACTTGAAGTCTACAAGCAGTAGCATCAAGTACGGAGCACCGCCGACGTGTGTACGGAGAAGCTGCAGCTCGTACATGTACGGTACAAGCTAATGAGCCGCTACGTTCGTTGCTTCGGTGCCAAGGTCCGGGGTACCAGAAGCAGCATGAGGTCATTGGCCGAGAGCAGCGCCAGTTCCCCCGTCTTGCACGCGAAAGGGCGACGCCAGCAAGACAATCTAGAAGCACACGACACGTCCAATCAGTGCGTACTTGTACGAGTAGCTGATCATTGCAAGGGGGTGCGTGGGGATCGCTGACTGGGGGCAAAAGGAATCGGCCGCCGGAATCGCTTTTCGCACCCATTTTTTTTCTTTCATGGGTTGCTGGCCGCCTCACTTTTCTATGTCTTACTAGTATTTCCCTCTTACAAGTAAAAGACCTGAGTCGAGTGAACAGCCTCCCGAAAGAGGAAGGGTCCGTCCAACTCCCGAGCTTTGTCCGGAGCCCACGGAGCGGCTTTTATTTTTCAACCAGCCGGGGGGGAGGGCTTTTCTCTTCTTTTTTGCTTGTCGGGCTTGCCGGGTCGCGACACAGCGATGGGTGGAGCATAGGTGTCTGCGCTGGATGCGGTGGCCGCAAACAGAAAAGGGCAGATTTCGTTGTCACTTTGGCGGGAACAGGATTTGCGGCTGCGGGCTAGGCTGGGTTTGGCTGGATGGTGTTGCTCTGCCGTTGCCGCCGCTTGCGATGTGTGTTGGTGGTGTGCTTTGCCTTGCTTGTACTCGTACTGTAGTAGTTTTGGATGCTGAGCGGCGACGGCGAGGACGAAGAATGACGCTGATGGATGGGATGGATGGGCATGACTGGGGCGTCTTGCTATGCCGACTCGGAACGGCAGTGCCAAGTATACATGCTTATGACCTGTTTGCCTTTTGCTGCCGTGACTTGTGTCGACGCCCAATTGAACGACAGGACCCGTGTAGCGGCTCATTGACGCGCGAGGTAGCGTTGGCCGTGTACTTCGTATGGCTGACTGACTGACTGACTCTTGTTATCTGCCCTTCACCGGCCGGCGTGATAGTAGGGCCGCTCCTTGCTGGCGATTGTCGGTGCATGGGAATCCCGTCCCCATACTTGGGATACCGTTACAGGCAGCTGACAGTATCGGTAAGAGAAGTACGGGAGTACAAAGAAGCACGCATCGTTCTGGCTATCTTTGGCAATATAATGAAAAGGGTCTATATGGGGTATTATGTACGGATATTGGAGAACCACAAATAATATCCTACTACGGAGTACATAACACGGAATCCAGCATAATACTTTTCATGGTGTGACAGGTAAGTACTAGCGATGAGAAACAATGGCTACAATCTTAGTTAGCCTTTTAGTTGCGAAGCTAGGCGTCCATGATTTAGAAAAACAAAAAAAAGTAGATCCAAGAGAGAGAGAGAGAGAAAAAAGCAGCGGCATATTTCGGTCAAGGCAGCCGGCGCCGGATGATGTACACGCAAGGAGAGAGGGCATAAGTCAGGACGGCACTACGACGATTAGTACCGCAGCTAGGCATAATTGTCGCCCTCTGATTGAACGATTGCAGCGATATCCGTTGCAGCCGAAGCCGCGGAGTAGTGGTTTAGTGTCGCAGCTGGAATTCTTGGAGGAGCTGCCGCTTTCCTAGCTAATTGCCAATCGCCGGTTTCCAGAATATCACTCAATCAAGCCACCCACGCATCTTGATACGCGCGCAAGGCCCGGCGTCAGAGAGTGGTGGTGTGTGCCCCGTTATTATGGCTGGCCGGGATCAAGTACGGGGTACTTGCAGCAAAAGCACGGCCTTGTAGCTGTACTTTGGTCCAATACATGCCCGTTATATGCGACTGTCTGTCTGCTCTGGTCCGGAGAAGCATGACCACATACATGGACAACGGGGGGACTGCCTCCTGGCTGGTGCGTCACACGGAGGTGAAGACGTCAATGCCGCTGAAGACTTACACGAGCAGGGGTCTTGGTCTTCCCCCAATTGCCATTGCCGCTTCGTGGTCCGTGAACCGGTGCAGGCAAAAAAGAATACAAGTAGAAATACATCCAAATGGCTCTTACGGAGATGTCGCCTTTCGGTCGGGGGCATCAAAAGGTGCACGGTACTTCGTGCTTAGCTTTTACAGGGACAAGGCGCCGGCGCGATGCAAAATTCGCGCAGGCGAAAAAAAAAAAAAAAAGAGACTCGAGCCCACTGCGACTTGGCTCTGGCCGCCGTCCCAGTTCCCCACATGGGGCGCCCGGGTAACCTGGGCGAAAAAGGCAGGGAGAGGGAATAACGAGTAACGAGTAACGAGTGAGAGCGGGAAAGGGCTAAGAGCAAAAGGGTAACACGAGTAGAGCTAGTACCAATACTAATACTAGAGAGAAATAAAGAATAAGAAAAAAAAGGAAAAAAAGAGGACTGGGCAAGCCTCGAAAGGAAAAAAAAAAACCTTGGCGACCAAGAACCGCCGCACGTACCGGCCGAGACGCTAAAGCGGCCAGGGTCCAGCGCATGCCGTGTTCCGATCAAAGAATTGGAAAGCTACGGAGCAAAAAGAGAGCTGGAGCGTACCTGTACACGTACCTGTTGCTCGTACCTGTACAAGCCCGTTCGCGCACAGCTCGCGCGGGAAGCGAGTACCGCCCTTTTTCGCTACGTCGCTGGCGAGAGGTGAGAGGAACATCCGGCCGCCTCGACTGGAAATGTCGCGATGTGCCTATGCCTATGCCGTCCGTGGCCCAATTGATACACGCCCCCCGGCCCAGCCCGGAATCCTTTTTCTGCCTCGACTTTCCCGCTTGGTTTTTCTTTCCTTCTTGCTCTCGGTTTTCTTGATTCTTCTTCTTCTTCCCTTCCAACCCTCTCGTCGCCCTTGGTTCGTCTGTTCCGTCTTCAGCAAATCTCCCCCAGCCGCCGCTTCGCCAATCGTCAAATCGACAATCCGGCTATAAACCCCAGTCTTTGCTGCCACTCGCCAATCCCATAACCAACAGGACAAGGACAAGAAAAAAAGGTCAGAGCGCTTTGTTGCCAAGTTTTCCCCCTACAGCACAGCACCAGTACTCGGTACCCCAATTGCCAATCCCAGTCCTAGTCCCTGGCCCTCGGTTTCTTTTTTTTTTTTTTTGCTTTCGCCTCGCCTCGCCATCTTTTTTTTTTCCCTGCCCGCAAATCCCCAAATCGCCCAGCGCGTGGCCCGTGACGTGCGGACCCCACTTTTTGCCCCTACTGGCTGTCTCTTCCCAGAGCTGCCGTGAAACAAAACCTCAGCGCAATCCACTTACGCGACCTTTTCCAGACTTTTTGCCTCCATCCTCTCTCTTCCTCACGCCTTCAACCCAAGAGGTAAACTCGCTCCCAATTCGCTTTCCCTTCCTCAATCCGATATCACAATTACACTATCACAATCAATTCGCGAAATGCGCTCGAACGTTATTGTTTTTTTATTCTTTGATGTCGGTTGGATCTCACGTCGTCGCTGCGCACGGAGCCGCTGTCTCAGCTGTCGCAAATTTTAAGCTTCATCCGGGGCTACCGCACCCTGTGAAACCAGCCAACCGGGTGAAGCTTGAAAATCGTCGCATCTGGGCTCGCCCTCGCTGCGTGATCGTTAATGGGATTCAATGGCAATCAATTGAAAGAACTACGTATTTTTTTTTTGAGGCATTTGATGGGGTTTCCACAATATCCTCATTCCCCCCTGTGCCTTTACCGCTTTCTCTCTCACACCCCCTGGCGCCTTTTTGCCCCGGATAACAAACTCGTTCATCAATTGAGACATATATATAGTGGCACCGAGACACCCTGAGACTAACTCGACTTCTTCTCTTTAGACATACCCAAACTCTCCGCTCAAGACACAATGGCCGCCATCAACAAGCAACTCATTGCCACTCGCGCCGTGAGCGAGCTGGTCAAGCGCAAGAACTGGGCCGCCAGAGAGCCCGGTGTCATTGTCGTCTTCTGCATCGTCTTCATCGGTAAGTCAATTCTCTACAACACTTCACCAAAACAAAGCAAGGACGTCCTTTCTAACATGGCTGCATAGTCGCTGTTGGTCTCCTTGGTCTGTTCATCCACAAGCAGTGCGCCAAGAGACGGGCATCCAAGTCTCAGATCTAGGCGACGACCTGAGGCTTGGGGAAGAGGGGGTTGGAATAAAGGAGGGATGAATGATGAACGGGAGAGGGGACGCAGTAATGGACCGTGATTGTTAAAACGGCGAAATGGTGTTGCGCGACATTTCAAGCGTGGTTATAAACAGCGACACGTCGCGTCACGCAGCCGCCCAAAGGATAATGTTTTCACTCTGGCCACGAGCCAACACCAACCAGTCGTCATCTTGTCGTCAAGCTTGTCAACAACTTTCATGCGCGATGTATTTCTTGGAGCTCGCATGGCCATGTACCTATACGCATGCATACTTGCTCGCGTCGCGCATACACTCAACTCACTCTCACTCACTCACCGCCGCTCGATGGTCTGTGTGAGTAAAGAGAGAGAGAGAGAGAGAGGGCTATTGGTGTCGGAGATTTATGGAAAGGCGCGCTCGTGCTCGTGGCCACAGGATGCTATGTTCTCTATATTCTAATACTCCTGATACCTCATACAACAATCTAGTTTTAAACCATATTATAAACAATTTATATAAAGCTTTTCCTACTGTTCAAACAAATTCCGATCCCGTCTCACTCGCGCGCCTTCTATCTTCTAGTGAATCGCTCCCGGTCTTACACACTGATGCTAATCTTACACATAGCACATATCAATACACAATCTCGTCACAATCCTTCCTTGGCCAACATGTCGGCCACATCCAGGTAGAACGCCACAGCATTAAACGTCCTCCTCATGCCCATCCACTCCCTCACCGTCCACCTCGCGCGATTCGACCAATTGATCAGATCCAAATGGCTAACCCCCATCAGCGTCCCCTTGTACACTCCCCAACGACTGCTCTTGACGCTGACCAACCCATCATTCTCCCCCTCCCTCTTGTCCACGACGCCGTGCGGAAGCCGAAACGCCCCCAGCAGCGACGGCTCGTCAATGGCCGCCCCGTACGAAAAGTAGCGCACCGCCTCGTCGTCGCGCACCCGCGGGTTGAACTCCTCGCGCATGTACCGCGTCGTGAGCTGCCCAAACGCAGACGTACCCAATCCAGCGCGCCGAATCACGCCGTACAACCGCGGCAGGTGGAGCGGCCCGGCGCCGCGCTCGACCAGGTAATCCGCAAAGCTGCTCCCGCGATGCGGCGTGGCAATCGTCACGAGCGAGGCGATCCTGATGCCTGACGGGCGCAGCAGGGAGATCATGTACCGGGCGTCCAGCCCTCCCATGCTGTGGGCGATGATGTTGACGGCGGGCGGCGTAGTCGCATGGCCGTCTGCGTCCTGGGCGGAGGGGAGCGAGGCCGCGGTTGTCTGCGCGAGGATGTCGGCAGCGAGCTTGGCGGCGCGCTCCTCGATGGAGCCGGAGGGCGGGACGGTGGCGGTGATGACGGTGCAGTTGTTTGCCGCGAGGGCCTGCTTGATGCCGTTCCAGTACTCGATCGTGGGTAGAAGTGGCGAGACTCTGAGCTCGGAGAAGCCGAATAGGCCGTGAGCCAGGACAATCGGGTACTTTGGCGTAGCTGAAGGTTTTTTTTTCTTTTGTTAGACACAAGCTTCTCCGATAGAAAAGAAGAGAGACTAAGAGAGGTATACCGTAGGTCTCGCGGATGGTAGCGTAGTCGTCGTGTATAAGTCGCCCGAGGTCACGGATGCGAGGATCGTGACGGAGCGGTTTTGCGGTACTAAAGACCCGCGAGGTCGATGGCTGTAGGCTTAGCAAGGAGCGCGGGAGGCGAGTGCCGCGCCAATGGGGCCATTGCTTCATGGCTCTGCGAGATTTTGGCTACAGCATCAGGGACTCTGGTTTAGGCGAAGAGTAAGGTGAGGTTTTGAGTGTTGTTGAAGTAATAACTTGATGCTGTGTGAGCTTCGCAGGAAGTGCTGCTTAGTGTGGGATGCTTGCTGACGTCACTGCACATACGGAGCTTCGTTATCAATGTCACAGAACGCTTTGATGGCTTGATTACTTGCATATTCAGCTCTATTCATTGTAAAATTACATGTTGCTCATTATTCAATATTATCTATATGCATAGAGAACCGTATTTGGTGGCAGTTAAATCCCGCCATCTATTTTGCCCATTTCCTTTGGTATCACCTTTTTTTCCTTCTTGCTAGCCTGGCCATCCATATCCCTCCCAACGCAGCAACGCAACAGACAATAGATATTGGTCTGAAAAACTAACTCTTTTCTGGCATCTGACTGGGCGCGTTCTCGTTCGTTACGCCGCTGTAAGCTGGTCGGGGCCGTAAGCCATCAAATGGCCCTGATAAGTTCTCTGCCATGGCTTCGTCGTAGCTTGGTGGTGGAACGTCCTCGTAAGCCGGAATGTCGCCGGGTGGTAGCTGTGGAGGGTATAGAGGATCTTGAGGAGGTCTTGGGGGCATAGCCGGCTGACTCGGTTGATTCGCCTGACTTGGCCGTCGCTGAGGCCTGGCAGCAGCGTTCGAATTGTTGGTATCGGTGGCAGAAGGTCGGGAAGGTAGACGAGGAGGTCGCGACATGGTGATTTCACCTGGTCGTGTATTTCGAGCAGCTTTCAGAAGCTCAGGAGGTGGTGTAATGCCAGAAAAGACATCAACGTTTGCGAAATGAAGAGGCAGATATATCGTCTGAGGCTGCGCAAAGGGATCCCTCGTCATGGAGCCCGCCTTTGGGTCGCCCCAGCTCACGCCTAGCTTGAGTTCTATTTCATATTTTCGAGTAAGGTTGCAAGTGTTGAAGGAGGGGGCAACGGTGTTTGGAAGCGGCCTGTTTCTCCAGAGCTCGTCTGGGAGCGTTACTTCTTTGCCGACTTCATCCCCTGGAGCACATATTGGGATGTGGAGGTCTGTAAAGGAGGCGACAACCCAGCGGTTGACTTTTTGGTTGAACAGCCCATGCGCACGGATTTCCGTCACACCAATCAGGTCCATCTGGAACGATATCAGGTAGATTTGTTCACTGCTTTCTACGAGCTTCTTTGCGATGAGCCGGAGTGGGACAGGCTTATTGCACGTGAGAACTGATGGATGCGGCACCCGAGCTGAAATCTCTACTGATGGTGGTGTTGGAGAATCACCGTCAGCACCGTTCAAAGCCTCATTAGCCTTTTTGCTGTTGAATAATGAACTCCGTTTCTTTTGTCCCTTTGCCCTAGGTGTAAAAGAAAAAGGCCGTCGAGCAAAAGCTTCCTGGCCAGTAAGGGGAGGTCGCGGCGGTTCAATAGGCAGAAATTTGAACCCAATGTGGTAGCGCCAATTCTCCTTGAGAAGCCCTGGCCGCTGAATCGTGACCTTGATGTAGTACCGGATTTCTGCTTGCATAGGGAATCCTGTCAAGGATGGAGGAAGAGTCGCGGTAACGTGCCGTAGAAACAGCTGCTTCGAACCGTCCATGACCCGGACGCCGCCCAACCCAAAGAGGCCGCCGCCTGATCCATAGCCTCCAACACCGCCCAGGCCACCGATCCTGGCCATGGCTTCGGGATTGCTGCAGGCATTGTTGATGGGTAGCTTGAACGTGAAGGGAAACTGGTGCTGGCCGGCATCGAGGGGATATGATCCATATGGACTGGATCCGCTTTCGTAGTACTCGTCTGGGAACACCTTTACCAGTTTGTACAGGATCTTGTGGTTTTCACCCACGATGCTGCCCGGAGGCCCCGGTGGCGGACCATTCCGATTAACGCCCGGTTCGTAGCCGTAATTTCTTGGAACCTGTAGAGCTGTGCCGGACTCTCCTTCGAGTTTGACGACGATGCTGCCGATCTGCTCGCTCTTTGGCAAAGTCAAAAAGACCTTGCCTGAGATGACGTCGAGGTTGGTGTAGAACTCGGGCTGGTTATTCAGCACGATTTTGATGGACATGATTAGCGACTGGCTGCTCCCGCAGTGGTGAATGTTCTGCGGGAGAAAGGGAGAGAGAAATAAAAGAAGGCGAAAAAAGCAAGAAGGGAAAAGAAAGGAGAGGAATACAAAGAGAAAAAAAAATTAGCTTTCTTTGTTAGGTCTCCGCAGTTGGGTATGGGGATACAAAGGGTTTTTGACCCCTTGGCAGCACGCTCGGCAATTGTTCAGACCAGGGCCAAGTCCGGCACGCTGGCATTGCTTGCGAGGCTGCGGATTCGGGGATGAGACGAGGTTGAATGAGACACAAAATAGAAACACGGAGCGGCGTTCGAGGAGCTGAAGGCGAGCACACGCGTCAAGTCATTTGGCGATGGGGGCGCAGCCTCGAAGCTCGTGGGAGTGGAATTGGGGGAGGTTCGGCGATTGGATTGATGTCATTGCCAGTTCTGCCGCCTAAGCTGCAACTGGGCTTATCCACCGCCTGAGTGTGGCTTGCCGCGAGGCGCTGACGAAGAGCTTGAGGCGCAAAGCCCGCCGGATCCGACACTAATCGAGTGTCAGAAGTTGCGTTGCTTGGGCGGTGATTGGGCCCTTTCGGTAACATGGTTTGGAATATATTATGGATGATATAATCCCCGCTCTCGTTACTTCTTCTAGTATATCATAGATGGAGTATATTTCCAGTGGGTAGAGGTAGGCATTGTTAATGTTAATCGAGGTAGATGCTGGAGGCTGGATGCTAGAAACTTGGATCAGGTACCCGCACAGCGTTGAAGCCGGTGGCCTTGGGCTGAGGATGGCCGCTACTCTAGCACTTCAAACCCACTAAGCAACGAATTGCTTGCCCTGGAGGCCATAGCTTCACGCAGCTTACTTTGCCCTCGATAATGTCAGACAGAGTGCCAGAAAACCATGTTGATCTTCGCCATGCATCCAGCCCGTCCCTCACCCGGAATGGACTGTCCGGTAGCCCATTGGCTTGTCTCTCTCTCCACCTTGCGCACACTTGCATCGTCAACATCAATCGGCCGCCAGGTGAAATACAGGGGGGAGCAGCTAGCCGTCGTTGCAGTTGCATTGAGGCTCGACTCGCTGCAACACCACACACTGCCTCTCGTCGCCTGACACTCGCCCTTAACCCTCGCCTCTTCTCGTTTCAGGCTCTACAGAATGGGATCCGAACCCGAGTAATGAAAACTCCATGGTTAACGGATTCACAACCGAGTAGCAGTAGCTCCTAATCTTTGTGGCAAATAATCACTGCCAATATCACACAGTCCCTGGAGCTCTCTGCATCGCCTGCTTTACTAGTGCCACTAGAGACGAAAAAGCCAGGGGTCGAGCGGTTGCGGTTGTTGGTTCCAACACTCGAGCTGCATATTTCACCTCGGCCATGGCGCCATTTTCAGAGCCCAGATTCTCCAACAGCCTGCCTTGGCGCAAAGTCACGGGCCGTTGAAGCCCCTCGTTCGTGTTGCTGCGGATCCGGTGTTGGTTGTCGCCTGTTTCTCGCTGCAACGTCCTGACAAGTGTTGTTATACCAGGCCCCGGATTGTTGAATCGACAGGCTGTGCCTTGGGAAAAGGTGATGGGGGCTCTTCTTACTGTCGCAACCGATGTTTGGATTTGGACAGCCTTCTCGCTCTTCATCCTGGCAGCCCCGCCTCCAGAAGGATTCGTGGATATACTCCATTTGATACAACCGCGTCGTTCGAGTGCAGAACATGTAAGACAGCCTGGATATTCGTTCGACGTACTTATTGAATATCTTCTCCTTCGAAATCACATGACAGAACGTCTATCAACGCACAAACGCACGACAGATAGGCAGATATATCACCAGTCGCAATCAGGAAGTTGTATATGCATGCAGCCCGTATGGCTTGACATGGTCACCGTCACACTCCTACCCTCGTTTCCAGATGGTGTGCATGCCTCGCGGCTTTTGACCGGTGGTTAGCTGCTGGGTGGCAGATTTGGCCCCCATAACTGGCCCGACGCCGGTTTCCTTGTCGTTAGAGGCCGCGGCCGAACCAGACTGCCGGTTCTGGTGCTCTCGTCTTCTCTGCTACATGGGTTCTACTGGTACAGCCCAACGAACTCATGGACAAGTCGGCTAGTGTTCTACATGGGTGTTGACCAACCGCGGGCTACCATTGTAGAATCGCACGGCTCGGCAGTTTACCTGAACAGGCTCTGACACTGGCCCCCCCCATCTTGCTGTCGTGATGCTCTTCCGCCCTCCAAGTAGACTAGATGGTGGAGATGAAGCCTTATGTCCCCTGCTTGAGTGACACTCTAGGCAAGCCACGGATTGTGAACCTTCTGTCAAGCAGGATCTCATGGGGGCTACTCCATTGGGCTGTAATTGCCGATCCGCAGCCCACCTTTGAGGCATCTACTACGACATGGCTTCACTATTAAATACACTGAGGCTCCCCAATCTACCCCCCCCTCAGGATGTTTACCTCACATGGCCATAGAGTATTCAATGTGACCAAGCCAGACTATTCTTCTTCATCATGGCAAGTATCTGTGGTTCAACATGCCCTACCGGGAACGGTTTCTTTGCAAATGATCTCAATCTTATAGGCGGTGCAGTCTTCCTCGCTGTCTTTGCTTTCTTGACTCCCACCACCTTCTACCTGGGATACCGCTTCCGGACCCCGGGCTTCTCTGCCTTAATGGCAACTGGGCTATCTTTTGAGGTGTTTGGCTTTCTAGGAAGAATCCTCTTGCATGAATCGCGGGACCACCAAGGTTACTTTGCCCTTATGCTTTTGGGAAGCATCCTAGGACCAGTCTTTATGGTCGGTGCCATGACAAGCATATTGCCACATCTACTCGCCATCTATGGACAGGGCCATGCCAGATGTCAATCTATTCTTACCACATCCTTCCTGTTTGGCCTCTTCATAGTGAGCCTTGTACTCGACATAGTGGGCACTGTGTTTGTTGCCTACGGATATGGAGGCGTTAGTGTATGTATTGACTTTCTTTCTTACGGCAAAGCTATTGACCGAGGAGATGAAAAGCGTGATAGGAGTGCCGATATAATTGCCGGAGGGCTGGGTGCTCAGGCCCTTTTGTTGTTTGCCATAATGGGCGTGTATGTCTGCTTCACTACGGGCTCGTTCCTTAGTGATGAAGCCCCGGACCCGACACATGCAGACATCTATTGTTCTACACAATTTTCCAGGTTCCTTTGTTGTAAGTGCTGCTCAACTTGTTCTTCTCGGCTGTATTGAATATTCATTAACATGATGTAGTTATGGAAGTAATTTCCCTCCTGCTCTTTGCACAGACGATATATCGGATATTCGAGATGATTGGTGGTCTGAACGGTACTCTGTTCCAGAGCGAGCCCGCTTTCATGATTATGAACGGGTTGGTCCCCTTCCTGGCCTGTCTCCTCTTGACGACTGCACACCCTGGCGCCGCTTTTGGGTCATCATGGGGCGCAACGTCTCCTCGATACCGAAAGCGCCGGGGCCTAGCCCTTCCACCACTACAAACATCATTTAGCCATGCCGTCCATCACCGCTACGATCCCAATATTCGATCACAGTTTTCCCCTTCTACTCAAAGACCACTTCGAGAGGCTAAACCCCCACCTACATACGGTTCTTACGGCTTGCCGTCATCACCAAGGCCAGTAAACAGGCCACCAAGCCCGATGATTTTGTCGCCAATATCGGTCCGAGCTGTGAGCGCACAGATGCTAACTGAGCGATCGGAGAGATGGGCAGCACCGACAGACCTGGTAGATAGTGATGTACTATGGTGACCGGGGCTAGCAGAGTATCCAAGTAGTAGACAGCATATACGAGACTGCAGATTGCCCAAGCAAGTAAGCAGCAATAAACATGATACCTAGACAAGAACTTTTTCCCGTGTATGGAGATGGAATTGGCTTCAATCAGCCCTGCTCCTCAAGTGCGATCTATGGGTCGATAGAGACTAAGAACCCTGTAAAAGCGCAAACGAACCTATGAGATCAACGCGGTCGCCAGGAAACATCAGCCGTTGACAAGCCTCGTCACGCATCAGGACTTGTACACGAAGGCGCGCCTAGTTCGCTTACCGCAGCTCAAGCTCCCTTTCCCGGAGATCGCGGATGTGAAGCCACTCGGCAACAAAAGGTCGCTTCACGCGGAAGATGCTGGGATTCTATGCGCGGTTTTTCTTCGAGCGGGCGCATGCTGCGTGTGCTGCGGTTGTGATGTGATATGCGGCTCGAGAACTTCATCACACGGCGGCTATGGTGGTGATTCGTCGAATTAACCGCCGCTTAGCACGATCCCTGTCGAACTACGGCATGGGCATGCGAGGGCACTTTGGAGCCGCGTCTTTATGGAGACGGAGATTTGAGTTCCATGACGGGTTTGTAATTTGTATGAGCGGCTAATGTGCTATTGAAAATTGACGCAGTGGCAAGAGACGGGTTGTTTGACTGGGGGGTGATAGCCGCATGGCGTGAAGTGCATCTTAATGTCGACATCGGGCGATAGCTCGGCGTGCCGGTCCGTTTGCCGGATGTGGCCTGTCATTGTCTTCAATACGACATTACTAGATAGCTACTATTGAAGTCCGAGCGGGGTTGGATAGATACAGTATGTGTAAGAATCGTGATCAACACGAGCCCGCTTGGGGCGTCTATTGTGACTGGGATGCATGTAAATGATGTGAATACGCAACTCCCGCATCGTTGCACAGCCCAAAACCACTCGGGTACCCAGTATAAGACTCAAGCTAAGAGAGCATGGGACAAGAACTTAACGGCCTGGATAACCTGAATACGATCAAAGTTTGACTTATATCGTTACAGGTACCTAGATAACGTACGTAAACAAGGCTAAACTAATTGGATGTAGCAATTAGCAATTTGCTCAGTTCCCCTTGCGCTAGCCTGGCTAACGGCGGAAGGATTCTGAGGATTTGACGCGCAAAGCAAGGGAATGCCGTCAGACCAGGCTTGATTACTATGAGTGATGGGGGTTGGGGGCACCAACACCCTACCAATCTTGTTAGATGAGCATGTCGTGTAGGGAGGTCGCAAATCTGATTCGTTTTCCCATTTATCCGGAACACCGAGATTTCTACGACAGTGTATTGAGTAAATGAGCAAGGTGGTGTTGCCACCGAGTGATAGTTGGTGATTCCCATGCGCACCCAAATCACTCTGCATTGTATGGGTAAGAGTAAGTGACGATACTAACCTGGCTTTGCGTTTTCGGTCGTTCAGAGTAAGAATGTGTCTAAGAAGAGATGCTGTATGATCTACCTTGATCCGAGATATTAAGCTGTTGCACATCACAGTTGATGCTATTTGTGAGAGAGCGACATGGAGTGATTAGAAATGTGAATTATAATTACCATCGTATGGCATACTGACTAGACGGTGAGTCGTGTTTGGGATTCATGACTGTTCATGCTTCAGTTGCGAAGTGTCATGCATCCGAAACATCCTAGTATACTACCTAAACCATAAGTAGGCAGTCGATAATGGTATTCGACATTTAACGTACAAGAAGATCTCTGAGCTTGACTGTGGAGTATCTTTGCTTTATGGATGCTTCACTAATTGGTCACGGTTGAGATGGGAAGCAGTTGAAGATTAACTTGGGAATTAATCCATATGGCGCAGCGTCACATTTAGATCCTTTGGTAGGTGAAACTGTTGTTCAATCTAGATAAGCCTCTCAACAAAAGTGTTGTATTATTTCCGTTCCAATTAGATACGGATGATTCCGTCAAAATGGTAAAGAAACTTGGTTCACTGCCTTAATTCTATTCCGATACTAGAATAAATTCCCAAATGACCCCGGCATGCTGCCTCGTTATAAGTGTCTCGTTATCACTGAGAGCCGCCACTTCTTTCAAGGTACTATCGGCGGTTGGTGCAAGCAGCTGATAGCCTCCATCAGGATGTCTTCTGGGCAAGAATCTTTCCGTCTCTCTGAATTCAGGCACTGGTACCAGGCGCTTTTGAGAGTAGACCTCACCGTGAAAGCTAATGTAACTGTTGGCGCGTTTATTGAAGAGTCCGAAATAGCCATCGGCCTCGACGCAGAGCCAATGACTCATATCGATGGTAAAATGAGGCGGCTTTCCCATATAAATCTGCCCGGACGATATGATAATTGCTTGCCCGGAAGCTTTGTCTTGAATAACGTACGTATTGCCAGGCCAAGGAACCGCGTCCGATGGGTCATCTCGGAGATAGAGGTCTCTAATGGCGATTGAATCGCCTCTCGGAGTGTATATAACGGAGGAAGTCGTCGTACTCGCATTACTTGGACTGTTACTCATGATGAACAATGTGTATGAGCCGGAAAAAGGCGCGATATCTCAAGTGATGGAGTAAGGGCGTTGGCACCGTTGACGGGTAGAAGTTGTTGCTTGACGTGGGATCTTAAATTATGGACGGTTTGAAGGCCGAGTATGAACATATGAATGTAGCATTCACATGGATGCTGGCGGGTTAAAGCGGGTTGTAGGCCTTCCAAGACACCGTAAGAGCGAATGCCAGAGTGAATACTAAAGGAGTTCTTGGGAATTGATCTCCGCTTTAATTCACCCAAACTGTTTCAACTGATTCTCTGTACGTCTTCGGCCAAGGACTGGAATGGTGAATCTGGTGGGCTCTCTGTTACCGACGCATGCAGCTGAGTTTCGCACTCTGCACATGGTTAGTACAACCATTGTGGGTCGTGAGGAGATGTCCGTATTTTCTGTGAAAATTGATGTTATGTTTTATTGTAGTTGTTCTTATATTATTTTCCATTCACTGGTTATGTAGGATTGAATTTGCTATCTCATTGTTGACAGACGACTCTCCCTTTGGTGGTTGTGAGTCTAGTGTCTCAATCATCACGACTCCGACTTGTCATGTCCACAGCACATCATACAGCTTGTCTCACAGCTTATCTGACCGTTATCATCGCTGGATCTCTTACGAAACATAAAAACAGCCTCTTTCAACGGCTGCCATAAGCTATTGACGACCAAAGAGACGTGGCTTTTTTTACTCTCACAAAGGGTAAGTGCATAAAAATCGGCGGCATATGAAATTTAGGATCTCTTAAATCTGTAAATATCCTTCAATGGACAGCGTCAGTCACTTACCGATTGAGTCCTCCGTAAGCGCTCAAACACGGCCAATAGGATACTCCCAGGTTTCGTAAAGAAATCTTGTGGTAGGAAACTGTTCCGACCTCAATTATTTGGACATTAACATCATAATTCCTAGAAAGTATACATATTAAGACATTCTTGAAGGAGGGCATGGCAAACGCCTTCGTGTCAAACTATGACCCGGATTCCACGCATATTATTAAGCCTAACGACATCATCGGTTAACACCTGACTTTGGCTGCAAATGATGAGAAGGAAAGCACAGTAGCGATACTAACTAGGTAGATTTTGCCTTTCGTGGTGAGCAGCGTCGGAGCCCATGCCTTGTTAAGCATTTACGTATTATATTTTCTGCTGCTTGGTTAGTTCCATCAAACATGACTCTATATAAATGAAAGAGAATGTGTTTCTTTGTTAAACAGATTCAGAGATGAGTATAGACTTTACTATGTAATTAGCTGCAGGCTGAGACCCAAACCCCTTTTCAATCGCCTCCTTATCCTTATCACCTTCTTCTTTGTGTTCCAGACTCTTGACGTATAGATCATCTAGATACGAGAGTACAACCGTCACAAACGTTTAGCCTACAAGCCTCTCATTCTTCACTGAATGAAACCAGTACTCAATGTCTGTCTGCAAGGAAGCTACCGATATAAGGATCATGCTTACATAGAACGAGTTCCATGCAATGACCCCGAGCCACATTGCTGTTGAAATCGAAAGCTACTCTAATTGCCGTGTATCCCTAGTAACAAACCTACCATTTCTTCCCGCCCACGGGATTTTACACTACTCAATGGTGTTTTGCCTTTCTTGTCTTTAGCATGCGCATTAGCTCCTCTCGTAAGCAATAGTGTTACGACCCTCCCCTTCCGAGCAGATACTGCATAATGTAGTGGTGTTTTACCCTTCATATTTTCGACATGTACATCAGCCCCTCTGTCTAGTAGTAACTTCACTACTATCTCCCCCCCGCTTCTGGCTGCTTCATGTAGTGGAGTATCGCCGTTGTTATCCTTTGAGTTAATCTTCGCCCTCTCATCTAGAAGTAATTTTGCAGCGACTTTTAGTCCTTCGCTGGCAGCTATATGTAGTGGTGTTTTGCCTCGCGAATCTCTGGCCTCAGTAGAGGCGTTGTGAGCGAGTAAAACCCTTATTATTGGCGTAGAGTCCAACAGCACTGAGTGATGTAACAGCGTGGAGCCTTGTTTGTCTTTCGACTCGATACTCACACCCCTTTCCAAGAAGAAATTGATCAGACCGCTTCTGCTTGGTTTTAGGAAGTCGAATAGAGTTCCTTTTTCAATATTCAGGTCAGCACCGCTCTGAAGAAGTAACTTCATCACGACGTCTCCTCCCCCGTATAATTTTCCCCTCTGTATAGCGTAGTCCAGAGGTGTCTGGCCCTTATCATCCTTTGAATTGGGATTAGCTCCCCTCCTGAGCAGCAACCTTACCACAGCGTCGTGGTGATGGCTTGCAGCTTTATGTAATGGTGTTTCGTCTCCGCCGTAGCTTCCACACCCGACGTCTGGACTTACGCCTTTGTCGAGCAATAGTTTTACTATTGCTTCGCACCCACTCGATGCGGCTAGATGTATTGCCTGTTGGCGCTCACCATAGCCATATACAGTGGTGCTTTTTCGCCTGGCGCCCTTGTCAAGGAGCAGCTTTGCTATGTGCACTCGGCCGTACTGTGCAGCTATACACAACGGTGGATTCCCCCCAAGAGAAGCGGTAAAATTTGGGTTAGAGCCCTTATTGAGTAATAGCTTTACCACTGCTTCATGTCCGTTTTTTGTGGCTATAGATAACGTCGTGTCGATGATGGTCCCAGAGTCTGGGTCAGCCCCCTTATCTAGCAATAGCTCTACTATTGCTGCATGCCCTTTCTCTGCAGCTAGATATATTGGTGGTCCCCTGTCTTTGGTGGCAAGACTTGGGTTGGCGCCTGCATCCAGAAGTAGTCTGACTATTCGGTCAAACCCTCTCTCTATGGCACAATGCAGGGGTGTCCGACCCTCATCGTCTTCAGCATCAAAGTTGGCGCCCTTCTTTAGAAATTGATCAACCATTGCCTCATAGCCGATATGTACTGCGTAGTGTAGCGGCGTCCGAGTAAACCAGCCATTGTTTTGCTTAGACTCCAGCTCCGCGCCCTTATCCAGCAGTAACTTCACAACTGCGCCGTATCGCCTGTCTGAAGCCCAAAAAAGAAGATTTTCATCGTAAGGGCCATATCTTTCACTGGGTTCGAGTTTGGCACCGCCTTCCAATAGCAGCCGCACCACTGTTCCATGCCCATTCCGTGCAGCCGCAGCCAGAGGCCTCAAGTCCTTCACTCTCCCGGTGTCTGGATCTGCGCCGTGTTCCAATAGCAGCTTCACTACTGCTTTATAGCCGCCATCTGCGGCCTGGGCTAATGGCGTAGTTCCGTCTGCATCAAAAACTCTCGGGTCGGCGCGCTTTTCCAGAAGGAATTTCACTATCTCTTCATGCCCTCCCTTTGCAGCTGATAGTAACGGTGTGCCTTGAGATCGATCATCCCGTTTGCGATTTGGGTCGATGCCCTCCTCCACTAATAACTCTACCACAGACTTATACCCGTACACTGCAGCCCAGTTTAAGGCCTTTCCCCAGTCATTTATATCCCCCAAAGTAGCACCACGTTCCAATAAGAGCCTCATCACAGCCCCATCACCCCCTTGAGCAGCTCCATGTAGCGCCGTTTTTGGCTCGAGTTGCCGTTTGAGTATATATCTCGGATCGGCACCCCGGTCTAGCAACAGCTTAACAATGTCAACATGCCCTTCCTCTGCAGCCGAATATAGTGCCGTTGCATCTGCTCCAGGTTCCTCTGGGTTTGGATTGGCACCGCTTTTAAGCAGCAATTTGACTATCTGACAGTCGCCGTTTTCTGCCGCTATGATCAGCAGTTTATCCAGAGAACTTGCTCCGGCCCCCTTGCTTGCACTTTTCCCTAGCAGGAGCTTTGTAACAGCCTCATGGCTGTTCTCAACAGCCATCAGCAGTGGCGTATCACCGTTTTTATTCTTGATATTCAGATTGGCGCCTTTCTGTAGCAGTAGTTTTACAACTGCTTCGTGGCCATTGGCTGCGGCGTATTGTAGAGGTGTATTGCCCTCCTTGTCTCGTGACTCTAGGCCAAGACCCTCGTCTAATAACAGTTGTACCATTGCCTCATGGCCGTTCTGCGCGGCAATACGTAGAAGGTAACTATCCTCTGGTTGGTGGCCACACCATCGAAACAGTAGCTTCGCCATATCAACATTCCCAGTCTTTGAAGCATAATTAAAGTAATTATCAATGTCTTGATAACCAGGGTTGGCAGCACCTTCCAGAAGCAGCCTCACCACCGCCGTATGGTCATTACGCACAGCTAGTTGCAATGGGCTATACTTGTGGTCCCATCCGTTAGGATTAGCATCATTCTTCAACAACAGCTTCACTGCTGCATCATGGCCTTCCAGCGAGGCCCAGTGTATTGGACTCCATTTTGCGACTTGGGAGTCAGGATCGTGTTTTTCGAGTAAGGCCTCCATTGGGCCTATAAGCCCAAAATATGCTGCTATATGAAGTCCAACGTTGTTTTGAAACTCCTGATCGTGACGCGTAGAGTTTTCCATGTAGATTTGCATTGCCTGCTTCCACGTGGATGCTGAAGCTTCACTCTCTAGAAAGGTCAAAGCAAGGAGGTTGACATTTGGATCTGACGAAATGCGCACATGGTGCCCCCAGTTGCAGGCAGCATAGTCATACAGAATATCTGAGTGCGATTCTGCTTCAGAAACCTCATCAGTCGGGTTTGCACCTGCTTTAAAGATATTGAACGACAGGTAAGTGATGCATGTTTTTGCAATATCAGCCTGAGCAGTTGGAAACCATCTGTCACAGGTCCGCTCAAAGTATTCTTGCACCGTATAGTGGACTAGGCGGATGATATCACTGTGTTCATCAACCGCCACTAGCCCGCCGCATACAGAGACCATAAGTCCAATCTCAGGCAGGTTGCGTGGATTTAGGGCGGAGGAATCATTCACAACTGCGAGTGCGTGTTGCAACTCCAATGTAGATAGAGGCCGTCTAGAACAGGTGATCCAAAGCAGAACCCGGTTGGCAAGGTCACAGAAACCCTGTTTTTGGTTCCTAATTCTCTCCATGGCTCCGTTGTATGCTTGTTCATAGGCGTTTGATCCTTTTGGAAGTCTTTCTAGTGTATCTTCAACTTGCCAGACGCTAATTTTGTCTCGCAGGGAATCTAGATGAAGTCTGGCGAGAAGAAACCTACAACAAATATGTCAATGAAACATTTCCCTCTAACATCATGTGTAATTGGTTAACGATTGGACTTACACTTCTTTCGACGCTTCGATAATAGACGACTTTATCCTTTCTTCAAGACCGGTGGACTGGAAGATGAATGCAGGCAACTGTGACATATTGCTGTCTAGGTATTGCCGCATGTCTTCATCAGTAGCACGAATTTCGAGTGTGTTACACTCCCTGCTTTCGAAATCCTCTTTTATATGTGGGACGAGCCGAGACGTGAAAAATAAGTTTACACCCAGTCTAGTTTGAAGACCAAATATCTCAAACATGAGGGTAGAGCGGTGTAGATTGGAATCTGTGCATTCATCCAGAGCATCGATGATTATGTATGTTCTCGAATAGCTCTCAATAACCTTGTTGAGTGTTTTCACGATTTCGCCAAGTGAAGGTGGAGTGGGTGGAATTCGCGAAGTTGGCTGGTTTTCCTCCTTCTTTGGTTTGTGTTCCTTATACAGCTCTTGTACACTGTCGTGTACCTTAGAACCCATTTGGGAAAGTTGCCTCAAAATGCTTGAGAGGATATGTATGGGTTCCTGCTCTGACTGTCGGCGAAAGTTCAGATAGAGGTATGCAATTCCAATGTTGTGCTTTTCTTGGAACTTAGCATGAAGATAGCTAACCGCAATAGAGGTGGCTATCGTCTTTCCAGCCCCTGGAATTCCGGGGCAGAACAAGGTTTGCCTTTTCTTGTCAATCCAATTTTGGAATTCTTCCGAATTTACCAACCATTCTCCGGTTCCTGGCTGGCGGCTCTTAATGAGGTCATTTTGTTGAGAAGCATAATCAGTTGGCGTGATCCAGTCTAGGATATCTTGAAGTTCTTGATCTAGTTGCTTCCGTATAATCTTGGTAATGTTCTGTGATATGTCGATTATCTGTTCTTTGATATCTATCATAATTATATACAATTAGCAATCGCTATGAGATAGCTTCGGGCTTTTTGAAAACTAACCGGATAGAACCTCTCCAATTCTTTTCTCAGCCTCAATTTTGTTGGGAGGTATTCGACTCAGAAGGTCCTTTGCATATGCTGCGGCCGTCATCGCTGCATATCCTTGCCAAGCTTTATTCTTATGAGAATCTGAATAGTCGCATATACCGCGAATCACTAAACAGGGAAAGTGATTCATCAACCCTGCCGCTTCCATCTCGAAACAAAGAACATCTTTTTCTGCTGCAAGTGTATCCCGAATTAATGCGTCCTTCATTAATTGGTTGGCTGATGCAATTAGTCCATAGTGAATGCATGGATTATCGTTGTCCTTAGTTCTTTCAGGTCGGAATATTAGCTTTGACGGAATATTACCACAAAGCACCGTACAATTTGTTTCATCTCCTAGGGGATGAATAATCTCAGTTCGGTATAGAAGGTCAGTGCTCTGTGGTGGTCGGCTGTATTTGCCCTGTAGTCTTGTCCATTTCTTTAGGACTTCCTTAATATTAGGATCAAGCTTATGTCCATTTAGCACATAGTGTGACTTAAGTCCGGTCACAGCGGTCCTTAATACCATCGGTGGCTGATTTAGAAATCCTGTGTGTTGGAAACTTTGTTCTTGGACTGTTTTTCCAAAATCGTATTGGAACACGCCACCCTTCCCATCCCCGGGGGAACTGACGACGATATCGCCTAAGCGGATATCATGCTTCGTGCTGGGCGCACCTCCACCAATTCCCACCATTAAACCAATCCGGATATTAGGAAAGGTGTGAAGCATGTCTCTGGCAACGCTTGCTGCAGATGATATCCCGTATTCTCCATCGGGCAATACTGCTATCACCACATTATGCTTCTTTATTCTACCCAGTGTATAGTCGTTATTATCGTTGGGTGATACGAATTCTGGTCCTTCATGCTCTTCGTCAAGGAAAGACCGTGCAGCAACATACTCAGTTGTTATTGCGCAGATCCATCCAACGGAATAGTCTTTGGGATTAGACATGCTGAAGAATGAGCCGAGTTGACAAAGAGGCTGAGAACTAATCAAGGGACACTTGGACTGATCCCGTGGGCCCAAGAGTCAGAAATACGTGCAAACAACAATTAATGTCAAATTCAGTAATGGAGAAAGAAACAAAATTGCCTAGACGTGGAAGGTAGATGTATCACGTACAGCAAACAGTTATTCTGCTTATCGTCGACGAATAGAAACTCAGCTCAGTAGGATCCCCAAACTGATAGTAAAATCTACAAATACTAGCCACGTCATCTTACATGCAGGATTAGCGCAAATTTATTTGACTCTGATGGTATTTCAGTCGCCCGTAGCCAATGCAAGTGAAGTACGTGTAGAAATGGTTGCGAGAGAAGCAGCCGCATCATGTAGCTATGCCCAACCCCGACCACTTTGGGTTCAGCGTCCAATAAGAGCGTGTCGGTTCTCAAAGAGAAAAGCTGAATTCTTGCGCATTTAAGTTCTTTTCTAGCGAAAGAATTTCCACCTCAAAATCACTTTCGAATTACTCCTTTGGAGAAAAAATCCATTCTCTTACATAAGAGTAGCTGTAAATCCCTTGAATACGCCTTGCAGGCGCTGTGCCTCCTCATCCGCTACATCTCCATAGGCCTTTATACTCCCGAAAGGATGGTAAGGGAATGGACTAAGTTAAAGTCAATTCTCCACGTTTTGAACTACATTCCGGGTATTTCTGACCCGTATTCGGGAACAAATGTGATCAATGCATCGGGGCCATTTTTCTCAAACTGGCATTTCAGGATATTTCTCCACAGTCGTTCGTAACAGAGCCTCTCCTGCTCGAAGTCTGGATGTGTCGGCGCTGGGCATTGAGTAGCCTCAGTTGTTACAATCCCCGTATGTAGATGGGATACCTAGAATATTGTTAACATCGTATGAGTGGAAAATGGTCAAATATTACGCACGTGAGGGACAATGGCTTCCATAGTCGTGCGGTCGCCTTCACCATCATCCAGCAATCTTTCACCTACAGCCATCCAATGAGAGAAGTCGGCAGTTAGTCTCAGTCTTTAATGTATCAGATAACTAGGTTAGCCCGTTTTCTTATCACCCTTTTCATGGCAAAATAGTCATAACTCATACTCAGGGACAGCCTCGAGAATCAGTCGCGTCACCCATGGGCTAAACAGCGAACGACTTTGATGCGTCTCATGACAGAAGAAGCCCGAAACACCAAGTTCTTTATCAATCTTGATAGTCCCCTCATAGAACTTGATTGACTCTTCGGTATTCCAGTCATCTCTAGCAAAGCCATGTATAGGTATTAGAGTATCATAATTGTTATCACACATGCACAACAAGTATTAAGAAATCACGTACTGTCCCGACTGAAATGTAATCTTAAGCGGTCTTAGAGGCTTGACTTGTTGGATTATCTCGCGATATCTCGCCAAGTGCTTTTCTGCGTTTAAGCCAGGTTGGCGGGGGACAATTGATGTTGCCGGGCTCGTTTGTGCCCTAGTAACAGCAGAACTTAGTGGAGTTCCTCTTTCAACTGGGGGGTAGACTACTTGCATATAATACGTTGATTTTAAGTTTAAGTTTGTCACAAATCTGTATTAGGTGCTCATAATCGCTCTCTTGCTCTAGCATGTTTACTTTTACCTCAACGCCATCTTTCATTTTCCCCTAGTGTTGGCTGACTGTCGTAGATTCGAGACTTCTTCGGGGCAATATGTTAGACATACCGTATCCTTTGTCTTTGAGCTCGGGGAACCAGCCGGCCCAGTTACTGAGTTGATGACCCAGGTCAACTCCCCACACAGATCGAAGACAAAGAATTCTCATCTTTGCGAGAAACGTCTACTTGAGACTTGTCTACCATAGACGAAGCTTTAGCAAGATACATCGGAATCATTCTCAATTAATTTACTGCTATTTTATCGTGAGTCTTGTGAAATGGAGCTATTCCCTTTAGTGGAACACCAGTCAATGACAGAGAGTACTCAGAGTGATGTGGCGGACATTGATTGTGTGGGGGATAGTTCGTCTTTAGAATGCGGGGGCTTGCTTGACAGCTGGATGCATTGCTCCCCCGCAGGACATTATCTGATGAGCTCCATAATTTCAGGCTATTGGACGATACTTATTCCTGGAGCTAATAAGACTATATGCCAGGCTAGGCGTCTGTGGCTAGGTTGCTATGGCCGGAAGGCACATCTGATCGAACACAAGGACTATGGGAATTGCTGATTGAAGCTACTGAAGTGTATAAAGGAAAGCTAGCAAATTGGTCATATATACATAGAAAATAACGTTTATATCCAACTGGCACCCGAAGGCTAGGGGTAATGGTCCGTCTTGCGATCATTCCTAATCCAGGGCCTGCGTACTTGATCAAATGGATCAACGTTCTTTCCCTCCTACAAGACCTTGAGAGCTGAAATAATCTCACAAGAGTATGGATACAAATGCAATAGCTAAAATCCCAAGACAATTTACATTGGATGTATGCCGTCAGTACGGAGTAAGCGCTATAGCCTCCTAGCTCAAAGGCTGGGGAAGTGGAAGTCCCCGCGAATCCCCCGCAAATCCCACAAACTCAATCTTAGACTCAATCTAGCTAAACAGAAAGCACCATAATTAAGGAGAAAAGTAAAGGAGATGGCTCGAGATACAATTATAAAAAGCTCTTCTGCAGACAAACGTAATGTAGTAGAATAGCAATACTCTTTGGTCTATCTTTGAGTGCCTCTTCCTCCTTTCTCTCCAAAAGTTTATCTATCTTATAGGATGACTGTATATGAGAGCATAAATGTGCCCACCGACGGAAACATGAGCGGTAATTCTGACCAGATTGAGTGCGTTCGCACGAATACGAGCGTTGCCATTCCGATTGAGGTGTTTGAAAGACGATATCTTGCTCCTCAGCTCCCCAAAGCAGATTGGTATAAACGCCTAGGTAACCCGACGCCTTTGTGAGTGCTCGTATAGCGAAACATATCGACTATGGTAATTGATGGATGTACTAACAGTGTAATAGGGGGCTTGTTGGGTTTTTGATGGGCGCGACGCCTTTGGCATGCACATTCATGGGCTGGGGCGGATCTGGAGGAGGTGGCGTGGCAACAATGTAAGTTGGGACTCCTCGACTCACGGGTTGTTGAAAAGGAAGACATTAAGGATCCCAAAAGAGGATTTACCTACTTTTTTGGAGGCCTACTCCAGCTAATCGCATCGGTACTTGAGTTCATTCTGGGAAACACCTTCCCTTTCGTCGTCTTTGGATCATTTGGTTAGTCGGGTTCTGCATCTAGATGCCAGATTTTTACTACATTACTTACAAAGATCCTGCTTTATAGGAGCATTTGGGTGGGCTTTGGTGCTACTCAAACGCCGAGCTTTAATGCACAGGGACTTTTTCAGAGCGGCCAAGATGGCACGGATATCAGTGAGTTCTATGCTAGCTATGGTGAGCGAGCCGAAATCTCTTCTCTGACAGTGAATCATGGTTATACTTATCAGTCATCTTTAGCGTTCGGCTTGATATTCACGGCTGTCCTTGTCGCGATATACACCATATGTGCCACTCGCCTTAATGTGGTCTTTGTCTGTCTTTTTTTTACCCTTACGTTAGCCTTGATCTGTCTTGCGGTATCTTGCTGGTGCATTGCGCGCGGAAATGATGTGGTTGGAGGCAGACTATCCAAGGTATGTCTATTGTTATGCACAAATCCCAATTCAATTACAAGACATGCAACTAATGTGTGCATAGACTGGGGGAGCTCTGACGTTTGTCGTCTGTTTCCTAGCATGGTATTACTTGATTGGCCTTATGCTTGATGCTGTCAACTTTCCACTGCGAGTCCCAGTAGGTGATCTCACTGGACGATTGGCTAGGGAAAAGACATCTGGTGAGGCTGTTTAGCCTTGAAACGAGACGAAGAAGGTTATGAGTCTCTATTTTCTGCGGACGTCTCTTGGTTCCTGAAATTACGGGCATATTTCAATGTAGCCAAATCTGTATATATATCTCATAAACAAAAGATGTTACAAGCAGACGTATCGTAGCCCATGAACCATCAAGTGAGGCTGCTTATCTGCGTTGAAGAATTCAAGATCGTGAAGCGATTGATATGGGCAAATTAATAACTTTCAAGTTTTCGGTAAATTTAGCTACTATTGGCAAATCGTCTAAATGGTTCATGTACAAATATATGTGAAAAGCTTTCAGGACACATCAACATTGGCTTATTCAAGTAGTTACCGAACGCCTACCAGGACCAAACTATTTTTACTATACTCGAAATCTTTTAATTAATACCCTGGTAAATATTTAAATACCATGGAGAAGCGTCTAATTATTACAATGTTTTATACCGCGGAATATGTCTAATTTTTGAAGTCGAAAATCTTTCCGGGGTTCAATAACCAATGCGGATCAAGCGCAAGCTTGAGATTCCGCATTACATCCACAGTATCATAACCCAGTTCTCGAAGCAGGAAATCTTTCTTTCCCATTCCGATTCCATGTTCACCCTAGATTAACGCATCATGTTAGTAGCCTCTCAGAATTTATACAGCGTGGAAACTCACTGTGCATGATCCATCCATTTCCAGAGCACGTTCTACCATGTTATGAACGCACTGTTCCACCCTTTTTTGTTCATCCGGATCATTTCTGTTATGTAGAATGAACCCATGGAAGTTTCCATCACCAATATGACCAATAACCCCAGCGAAAACCCCCAAGTCATCAATATCTTTCTTTGACGTTTCTATGCTTATTAGTATCATGTACTTTGATGCCAGAAGAAAAATCAACAGACTTCGACTCACCGATTATTTCCCTTAAGCTTGATATGGGTACTGCAACATCCGTGGTCCATACACTCGAGCCTTCATCGCCCAGGGCAATCATGCTCCACAGGGCTTCTTTGCGAGCCGACCAGAGCGTATGAGCCTCATCGTCATCTTTTGCAAACTCAAATGTGTCTGCAAACGGCTGGATTGTCTCTTTCGTCTGGTTGATGCTGTCCGCAACCTGTCCCTTTGTGCCTGAGAATTTAAAGAAGAGCGTCGGCAATTCTTTCCAAACCCTCGAAGTCCCCCCTGCACGATTTACGACGCTCATTTGCACGTCATCCATAAGCTCCATGCACTGCACTGGAATGCCTCGTCGAATCATCTTCGATGCCGCGGTGGCGGCCTTTCCTATGTCACTGAATGTGACAACTCCAACTCGTGTATTTTCGGGTATAGGGGACAGTTTCAGTGTAATCTCAGTCACCAAACCCAATGTGCCCTCGGATCCAACGAATAATCCTGTTAGATTATAGCCTGCAGACGTCTTTCGTGGGCGGCGCCGTGTCTTGACAATGCGGCCATCTGCAAGGACGACCGTCAAGTTGATGACCCAATCTTTCATAGTGCCGTAGTGCATCGCATTTGTCCCGCTGCAATTTGTTCCCACCATGCCTCCAATTTTGGCTGAAGGGCCAGGATCAACTGGGAAGAAAAGATTGGTATGCTCAAGCTTCTGGTTGAGTTCCTGCCATTGAATAGACGGCTGAACAACAACATCCATGTCCTCTTCGTGCAACACAATGATCTGATCCATAGCCATGAAGTCAATTGTCACTCCGCCATAGGGAGCCGCAAAATTTGCTTCAAGACTTGATCCGCCTGAATACGGATTCATAGGAAGTCTATACTTGTTGCAAATCTTGGCAATCTCAGAGACGTCTTCAGTAGATCTTGGATATGCGATTGCCACTGGAAGACGTTCGGCGTTGACAGAGGACCACTCTGAATAACCATGCTGCTGCAAATCACTTTCATCCGTGCTAACCTGATCATCACCAAGCTTTTCTTGAAGCTCTCTCAGTGCCTAATAAAATTTAGTAGCCATAAGATGAAGAAATGAAAGCAAAACGAAATTGTACCTTTTTGAAGTCTTCATTAGATCCGTATATGGGCTTCCTCGGAGTATTGGATTTAGAAACGACGCTATATGCACCCACACCAGCTCCGACGATTGCAAAGCCCGCTGCTACTTTTACAAACTTTGAGGAGCCATAAGGTGAGCTTGATGAAGATTTCACCCTCTCGCTCTTATTGGGCGGTGAGATATTTGTCTGATGAATTGCCCTTGATGTTGTGCGGCTGTAGAATAAACTCCGATGGAGAGAGCCAGCTGAGGCTCTACTCCGAAACAACAACCTAGAAGAGCTCATATTCGTTCTCGCTAAGCTTTGCTGCTCCTTTCCAGAAAAGGCTGCTGTTGTATGGATCAAGTGACTTCGTATAAAAATAGATGGCTAAGTTTCGAATTATTCAAGATGGACAGCCCATTAGGCGATAGACATGGGCTTTATTTGGATATCAAAGAAATATTCAATATGAAGGTTGACAAGAGCTCAACGTCCGAAGAGTAATAAGGCTTACTCTATACGTGGAAAATTTCAGATACATGTAGCTGTGTACTACACGGAATGCAGGGCGGAAGGCATATAAAAAAGATCATATTGATTGCTTCACATACGTCACTGTCGCGATTCAAATGTCTCTTAACCGAGGTTAAGCATCTTCGACTAAACGCGACAAGAGCAAGGTTCTCGCTAGGCGCGTTCTCATATTACCTATGACAGTAGCTGGAATCGAGAAGAAATCATCAATTACAAGTGGCGACGGACTGCGGAGGTCCGCCGCCGCTTTTCTCCAGCCCCCTCACGGCTTCTCCGCCCTCGCTTCCAATAGCTCGTAGCATAAGAGGTCGGTACTAGGTAGTCGGTTATGCATTATGTACGGTAGTACGGAGTTCAAAGTCTTAGTTGTTTAGCTTGCTAACCTGACTTATTCATCTCGAGCAAATGCGATTTATGTAATATCAATATCGAAAAATTTGGCTGCCTTGATCGGTGTCGCCTAAGGCTCAAGCCCTCCTAGCATAGCTTGTAGTCTGTTTGCTGGCATCTGAATGTCGTTGATGAGCGTTAGGTATTGCCTCCTAAGACTGATCATGCTTTAGTACTACGAAAGAGCCATCCACCAGATCACAATCGACGTCACCGAAGCACAAAGATAAATTGCAGGCACTCTATGTAGTTAAAAATATACTATAGATACGACAATCAATTAACTAAACTGTATGGTCGCGAGAAATGTGTGCTTGTAGCAGACTTCGAGGTAGTTTTCTTCGGTCGCCAATAGTGAACTCCTCCGCTCTGCAACGCAGAGACGTAAAGTAATAGTCTGCATATCAAATTTACTTGATATAGGGCTGCCAATTTTTATTCAGAAGCTATCCTCAAAAGGCGCACGATTTACTTTACACCGAGCCATCAAAAACCTCCATTTGGGTGAATAATCACTTTGGTGTATCCCCCTTCCCTCTTATCAAATTTCTCGTATGCGACCTCCGCATCACCGAGGCTGATCTCGTGCGAGATGACAAAGCTAGGCTTTGCTTTGCCGGCGATAATCATGTCTCGTAGGTACCGATTATATTTTTTCACATTGCACTGACCAGTGCTAAGAGACAGACCCTGAAGCAGGCGGTTAGGATACCGTGTGGGAAGAGTGCGAACTATGCACTAATGAAAACTCTTGCTTACCTTCTCAAACAACTTTCCAAAGCTGAGGCTGATGATACCCTTTGCCGAGTTTGAATCAGGCGCGCCAGGGTCGCTATCGGCAGGGAACACCAACAATTAGCTGGCGCATTGAATACATGGAACTGCAAGATATCATACCTGGGGACATAAAGTCCTGGGATTCCGAGCCCTCCACATGCTCGTGTGACTCGAATCATATTCTCAATAATAATGTTTGGTTGTTCAGAGGATCCATTGGGGTCGACAGCTTGGTATCCAACAGCGTCTACTGATCGGTCCACCATCCCACCATTGTGGGCAATAATCTGATCAACTGCATCTCCCGCGGTAAAGTCGATGGGAATACAATTGATGCTTTTGGCGACCGCCAGGCGTTCCGGTACCCGGTCTACAACGTAGACATTGGAGGCTCCGCGCAAAGTAGCCGAATAAGCAGCCATCAAACCGACAGGACCGGCACCGAATACGGCGATGCTTTCACCTGGCTGGAATCCAGATATTTCGACGCCGTGCCAGCCTGAAAGCTAAGCGTTAGATAAAGGGACCTGCTGAATGAGAATATTGGGATGACATACCGGTGGGGAATATGTCTGTGACAACATGTTAACATCAACGACCGTCAAAATAATGCTGGATTTCTTAGCTACCTGCAAGAAGCACAAAGTCGGCTTCGTGCTCTTTCCCCGGGGGCAGTTTGAGAGCATTAAAGTCTGCATAGGGGATCCGAATGTATTGCGCCTGGCCTTCAAAACATCGTCAGAACCTTCATTGCTACGCCAATAAAGCATTTCAGAAACTCATACCTCCACGATAAGGGCCCATGGCGACATAACCTGCGACAAACTTAGTAGAAGAAGCCATAACTCAATTTTTGACATCTTACCATATGCGCCACCTGCAAATCCAGGATTGACTCCAGTACAAAAGGCCGTCTTTCCCTCTTCGCAATTGCGACAACGGCCATCAGCGACATTGAATGGCATAACAACACGATCTCCTTTCTTGAGCAAAGTGACGCCTTCACCTAGCTCTTCGACGATTCCCATGTTTTCGTGACCTTTTTCCGTTTAGATTTTTTTCTTTCTTTTTTCCGATCCACGCCGCTATATAATGTCTTCTTACCAAATGTAATCCCTGGCTCAGCAGACGTCCGACCTTCGTACATGCTATAAAACTATGAGCTTGTCTCTTTCTTTGGGCATTGAAAGACTCCTTCCATGTACTTACTGGAGATCCGAGCCACAGATTGCTGCCTAGAAATTGTTAGCACATTGGTGATGCCAGGTCGTTTGGTGTAAATCGATCACTGACAGTGGTGACTTTGACAATAATATCATCAGGGTGTTCTAGTCTCGGTTTCTCAGTATCTTCCACCCTGACCTTGTAGGGTCCGACATAATTTAATGCTTTCATTGTAGACATCTTGATTGATGATGTTGTACCTAGTCTGAGTTAGTGGTCGGGTTATGTTCTGAAACTGCGAATCCACGAAAATCCAATTATCGTATGTTGGATGTTATTAAACGCACTCTTCATCGCTTTTATGAGAAGAAAATGATCTGGACGGTCTATCTTACAGCCGTGTCATTAACCCCGCACCCAACTTCTCATTTCTTATTTGTCTGTCCCCCGCATTTGCCGTGAAGAACGATGAGGGGAAGTCTCACGGGAATGACGAGGGAATGAGCGTAGATTCTTCGAGAATGGTTGCTTATGGTGAGGGGTTCTTGAAAGCTGATTGTCATGAATATTACAAGTGATTTGTAAGTGAAGGCGGGGTTCAGGAGTAGAGTCTAGGAATAAAGATTCGATCACCTCTAAGTATCTCTAGAGAAAGATCCCTCTCTCAAGCAAGTGATTCGACCACAGATTGTGAACGGAGACGGATATCAAACTTCGAAAGATAACTATTGAATGACTCTACAACTATTAGATCTGACGATATTTATATGACAAATAACGTATCTTACAACCTATGAAGTAGCATTTCGAATGACTTCCATAGGAGATGACAACCATGTACTGCGACCTGGCCGCTCGAATGTAATTATCAGCTCCAGCTTTGTTCCAGCAGATCAGAATATGCTTTCAAGCTCGCACTAACGACATCGACGATTTACCACGACGTATTGCCATTAAAGATCCTGGCCCAAACCCGGATGATGGAGATGCTCAATCGCCTTCCGGTTACAAGATTCTGTATCAAGTTCAACCGATTTTCCATGGCAACTCTTATACCATGTTCAGTTTCGTCCAATAATCGTGTGATACACAAGAATAACATTCTCTCATACTGGGATAGCTCTACTAGTCCTAGAAGAGCCAAGAGCCACCTTATCAGCAGATGAGCATACTCTACAGCGGCCAAACAGTGTTGTACACTCCAATAAAACGAATGAGTCCTCGCCACAAAGTCAATACCAAGCTGTACGGGAATGGATAGTGCGTGAACCGCGTGAAGAAGTGCGGTAATGAGCCCCGGGCCTCGTACAATAGTTTGCAGTGTATTAACCAGCGCTCGAGCAATTGTTGAAGGATCTCTTGTCATCAAAGCGCGATAGGGTCCCAGATCAACTTGGATGCGCACGTAAATCTGACCGAGCAGAGCGGCCGAAGTGAATGCGATTGGCCCAGCTGGATTACGCGGGTCGGTACTCGACTCCGGGGTGTCTTTCCACCGAGACTATCATGTGCGAAGGACTGCATCTAACCCTGTTATATATGATTCAAGATTTTCTCTATCACAGGGTGTAAAAAGTATTATTTTATAGTAGTGGAACTAAGGGATGGGGAATTTGGGTAGTTTAGTCAATGATGTAATGTTGTTCCATGTTCAGCTAGACGCAAGGAGCATATTCATGGTCAAGTTCAAACTTAATCAAGTAATACCAACTCAGGTCACAGTTAAAAGTGAAAGCTACCGAGGAGAGGGTGTTGGGGAGTCAGCTTTACTTCATTATTTCTTCTGGTCCGCTCTCATGCTGTCTCCGCTTTTCGAAGATCACATCAATAGATGTCTAACTCCGTAGATGATTACGAAGCATACAGAATATGATCGGCTAATGGCTAGGCGCCATCTGATATCAAGTCAAATTCCATTTATCGTGACTACGACAAATTAATACCCTCGCAGGCATCACACCATATACTCACTTCACTGTAATCTAGTATCTACTTAATATTCAAGGTCACGCACTGGTAATACACTTATAAAAGCTTATGGCTGCAATTTTTGTTTCTTTTCAATAAGCTCTAAATCAGGCAGTCTTCCATCAAGCCACCATGGCAACTATTCGTGTTGGTTTTGTTGGACTCACTGCCGGAGACGGTAATGGCCTGGGTCCAGGTTCGTGGGGTGTCTCTGCTCTCCTGCCTACATTCGTTCTTTCGCCACATTATGAAATCGTTGCACTCTGCAATTCGTCTGTCGAGGCCGCAGAGAAGTCCATCAAGCACCACAAGTTAGCACCTTCCACCAAAGCATACGGGAATCCAGAGGATATTGCCAATGATCCAGATGTCGATCTTGTTGTCGTCTCGGTTCATGTCTCGAAGCATTATGAACTGTCTATCCCCGCGTTGAGAGCGAAGAAACAGGTCTTTTGCGAATGGCCGCTTGGGGTTAATGCCGTGCAGGCCGAGGAGATGGTCAAGCTGGCTGAAAGGGAGAACTTGAAGACTGCTGTTGGTCTGCAACTTCGAGCAGATCCAATCATTAAGAAGGCCAAACAGCTCATCGAATCCGGAGTTATTGGTCGAGTGACGAGTACCATAGCCTTGGGATGTTTCAACTATGCCCCGATCGATAGCTGGATGGCAGAGGCAGACTTCTACCTGGACTATGATAGCGGCGCTAATGAGTATCATATTCTGTTTGCTCACTGTAAGTTGGCAATGCAACTGTTAATTAGCGGCTTTAGAACTAATAGGCGGCAAGTCATGGATGCTTTTACCTATGTTCTAGGCGATTTTGCTAGTCTCCAGTCTCTCCTGGATATCCAGCACCCCACTGTCACGACTATCGACTCGAGTTCTGGCACAATTGTTAATCCCGCACGTAAAAGGACCGCTCCAGATCACTTCTTCGTCCAAGGTAAGCTCGAAACTGGTGCCATTGCCAACGTCGCCTTTCGAAAGGTGGACAAGACCGTAGACGGGAAAGGTCTTAAGTGGCTTATCTCCGGTACCAAAGGGGAGATTGAATTATCCATGGACGGACCTATGCTGCAAATGGATCTAGAGAAAAAGCATCTTCGTTTAGTCATTGGACGAGAGGGGGAGGTACAGGATATAGATTACAATGACCCAGATGAACCTAAACATACTAGGGATGTGGCACCACCGGGCACCAATACTGCTAGATTATTCGAGGCCTTTGCAAACAAAACAACTACAGTTGCTAGTTTTGAAGAGGCATTAAAGGTTCATAGACTTTTAGATAAGATTGCGGAGGCGTCTGGCTTTTCTGTCAAGAGCCAGACCCTGGTATAGGTTAGTTTAGGTGCTTATTATACACGATTATACAGTTTCTCAGCTGCTAGAAGCTGTTTAAAAGAATCTTTCAAACAATCTCCCAGAGACCTATATCTCACTCCCAAGATTCTCTCCACTTTGCTCCCATCAGCATTATACGTGGTAGCTTGCGCAGCTATCCAAGCACCAGGCTCGCCAGCATCAATCCGATTCTGTAACTCAGGCAACATCCTTCTTGCTTCATCCCTCACAAGTTGCCAGTGGCATCTTTGTGCAACCAAAAAACGTTCACCGCCTGCCTCTGGAACTTTCACAGCCGCAAGCAAAGCTGCAGAGACATCGCGGACATCAACCCACACTCCAAGGTGGCCAGAATTGTACGGCGGCGGATTCGGCGATGGGACGACAAGCTCCCATATCATCTGAGTTGATATGTTCAAATGATCAAGATCAACAGGCCCGATATGTGGTCCAAAGATTGCCGCTGGATCTACCGATACCATGTCAAAGGCGGGTGTGTTTTCTTTCATCCAATCCCACATACGGTTTTCAGCCAAAGCCTTCGATCCAATATACCCAGTTGCGTGCCCACCGTTTGCAGCCTCCTCGTACGTAAGTTGATTCCAGTCACTAGGAGAGTATGTTTTCCCTGGAGCAAGGCCTAGCGATAGGTCGAGAGTTGATGCAAAAGATCCAACATGGATGACGCGTTTAAGCTGTGGCCCGCCAAATTTGGCTGAAGCCTCAAGAACTGCCACGCCGCTCTTGATCGCAGAATCAAGGACGTCGGCTTTGACGTCTTTCGGGTTATTCACTAACGGCGACGCTGTGTCGATGATAGCTCCGATTTTGAACTCCTCAAAGGCCTTTTCGAAGTCGTCCGCTTTCGTAATATCGTGCACTTCGACGATTTGTGGCTGTGAGGATGCATCGGGAAATATTGCCATGATTTTGTCAGCTGCAGCAACAGAGCGAACTGTTCCTACAACTTTGTATCCCTGGGCAATAGCTTCTTTGATAACATGAAGAGCTACATAGCCGTTTGCTCCAGTAACAAGTAGTGTATCGGCCATAGCTAGATGTCTAAAACTAGATGACACTTGAATAGTTTCAAAAAGAGGAGAAAAAATAGATGTTTATAAACTTGAATGTCCTTGGGTATTTTGATTTGGGAACACCGTTGCCAGTCCTATATGCTTTTCTTTTACTTCTTGATCGTTTAGGAACAAACGATCGGCTGGTTAGCATGCTGGACACTATAGACGGATTTTACGGCTCAAAGGAATTATCACCAAGCATATACTGAGCCTTTTCAAATGCATTTTGAGAGCCTACAACAGAACACCAAACGGCACATCTCGTATGTCGAAAAAGGAATACGGTGGCCGTTGCCTAGCCTTATAATGGCAGGGTTTGGTTGTAACATTTTAATCATCTGCAATTCGCTTCGGCGTCCCCGTAATATTACACCATATTCTAAAAACATGATAGGACACGAATTGTGGAACTCACTTCATGGCCATTGACTCAGGCCTCCTGTGCGGTGATGATAGCCACAGATGGTCCCAATGTGGAAATAATGAGCACAGTTTGGATTTATATTCTTTACCATCACCATGCGAAGCTAGGTCACCGCCCTTCTTAGCATTCTGATACAAATTGTTGATTTTTGGTAGAAACCTTACTGCTACTCCGTACCCAGGGTTATGATTTGACAACTATGGGATGTGTTAGACAGTAGTTTGCAAAAGACTATCAATCACGTCGGCAAATGAAGTGACACGATTTTCAACTACTAGTCCTGCCAAAAATATATCAAAGAGTAGCCAAGGCATTATTATCAAGAATAATGATCAACATTAACTATGCTATGCAACGATATCTAATAGGTGCAGTTCACACAATATGTAAATACAGTTAGGGCCATTACATATTGTATCAGGTTTCCAACACATTTGAAAGACTCTCACATAGTTATAAGTTATACAGCAGGGAACAGTCTGTATAGTTTTCTGTAAACGGCGTTGCAACCTGTAGACCGCGCACTTTCTGCCATTTACCGTGAGCTGGGATATCGCCATAAATAATGACCTCGCTCTTAACGAAACGGTGATTGTATGCCATTTCAGCATCAAAAGATCTGGTGACATTCGCACAGATGCTGCCGTCGACGAAGATTGGTTGGGTGGTTGCATTCTTGTAAAATGCGACCTGACGACCGTAGTGATTCTCGTCATTTGTACTTCGTGGACAGTGTCGAGACGTGAGGTAAGGACCAGTGCTGTTTCGAGAATATCCATTGTAGGATGTCTCCCCTCTGCAATAAGGGTCGGACACAAGCTCATAAGCTGCTGGGGTGTCTGATCGAAAGTCGGCAGCCGTAACTCTCAATCCGAACGATGTACTGGCGTCAATAATATCGGGTTGAGGCGTTACTATCCAGTCCGTGTCATAACGGAACGTGCTATACCCATTGCCTAATAGATCAATAAACGGATAGGTGAATCGTACAGACGAAAAGTTGGAGGATATTGTCCCAGAAATAACGACATTGGTGTTCACTGCAAGCTCCAGTACCAGCTGGACATGAAACTGATTTTTAGTTACCCTTCCAGCATGGTCGTAGGATACGAAATGATAAATACTTACAGGGTATTTCTCCTGAAAGGTTTGGCAGATAATCCAAATAAGTCTGAATGATGCCATATTTTGATGGCACAATATTTCTGGCGAGGGAGAACGGGATAGGTATGATGGCAATTGGAGCATTTACCACGCCTTCAATGAATGTTTCAGATGGGCCAGACTGTGTGCTGATATTTGTACGACGATTAAGGCAGCCTGATTCGATTCCCAAGCCAGCAGTTGCCAGGACAGAGAAAATTATCAGGCGAGCAATCATAGTGTTCACTTGATAAGACACCGACTTGTGACAAGCAAAGGTTTTGCGCAGGCAATTAGGATAGACATCTGCCGAGTAACATGTATACTTACAGCCGCTGGTTCATAGCAGCTACTCTGTATGTTTTTATGAACTTCACCCGATGCATAACGTACTGTCTTCGTATATCATTCAAGGTCTTACCGCCTCGTGATGCTCTTCCCACGGCTTAGTGCCGATCAGAAACGCAATACTTTATGGGTCATCGTATTCCATTTTCGGTTTACGGGTGAAGGAACTCCATCAGCAACTGTAAAATCGACTGAACTTTCAGCTCATTATTCATTGACGTTCGTTCATATCATTAGGCCTCCTTAATGTGAGCCAATCTACTTGCCTGGAGGCGAATCCATCCATTATTTCGCCTACAATGGAAAATGGCTGGACTCGGTCGTAGTGTAATGCCCGGCGGATCCCCCCTGAGTTTGAGTAGTTGCTGAGATTGGTAATGTCGCCTCTTTGAAGTAGACGCTAGATCTGTTGGATTCGGGCATCGGGGCGGACACAAACGATAACGATGGAAAGTCCGCCATCGACTACGCAAAACAAGCCGGGCGGACTTAGGCTGTTAAGAAATTGAAATCAGCTCTTAAATGTCCTGAAAGTCCGAACAGAAGTTCACATTCAGATGCGGAGCCTCATGCCGAACCAGCACCAGGTGTCAGAGGTGCGCTGAAGACAGGACTGGGTAGATTCACAAAGAGATTCAAGATGTTCCATTGACCATTTTACCTTCCCTTGGTGGATTCAAATAGTACTAGCAAATGAAATAAGAGATCTACATTTTTTAGGGGACTCCCTGGTACAAGCCAAACAATATGACTTCATTTAGTTTACATTGTACTTCCGAGCTTAGAACGTCAAAGCATCACTCCCGCCTACCCCAACCACTCCTTGACGGCTGAATTGGGTAAAATTATCAACTGCTCTAAAATCCCCACACTCTCCCTCCCAAAGAGCTCTGGGCCATCTTGCCTGAAGCAGAATACCCGGTTTGAGTGCCGAATTTGGTGTTGCGATTGTACTTCTGGACTTGTCTACCCTGTATAGACTATAATAACTCCACCTCTTCCAACAGTTCGGAGCCATTCTCTGGCTTCGAAACCGCTAATTTCCAAATTCGGATGCGCTTCCGTAGCTCAGTTGGTTAGAGCTTCGTACTAATACTAGACTTCACAATCTAGCCTTGGTAATGCGAAGGTCGCAGGTTCAAGCCCTGCCGGGAGCAAAATGCCCCAATGCGTTATCCAGAATTTGGAATTCTTTTTTTTTTCTCTTTTTGTTCATGACCCTTTTACAATTTCTTTCTGAGCAGTCAAACTCGTTGCCTTGATGGGGAGGACGTCTTGATATTTGCAAGATCTTCACGAATCAGCGAGTGAAAGCCGGATCACTGTTTCAAAGACGGCGGCCAAGGTGATTGCAGCCCGAAAATGAACGGGTAACAACCACGATGATTTAGGTGCAGTGGAAATGTGAACTTCGCAGTAAAGATCTTTGTTTAGCATATATCCGTAAGTGTTAGAAATAAACTCAAACACAGCAAACACAACCTTGCTTTGAGCTGATTGAATTGTCATCCGGTGCCAGCGTCACTGTTGTCGTACAATCACGCTTTTGTTTGATGATGGCTTGCGACCATCATAGTTTGGGCTAGAGCTGAACAAAGGGTAGTTTTATGATAATTTTCCCCTTTCATTTACAAGGTGTTTTCTTCAATGGTTTCCACTGTCCTTTGTATCGACCGCCTGCCGCATGTTGTGTCACTTGAACGTCAATGTCAGTAGCTGAACTGCTGCAGAGCGCAAAGCGCACGGAAACTATGATGGCGGTGAATCGCCATCACGTCAAGATACCTGTGAATAGAAACAAACATTGTGAATCTATAAATTCCTAGATGAGCCGCGATCTTGGATGTCAGGAATCGACCACGAGAAGCTAGTTTCCCCCGAAGCGCTAAAGAAAAGGAAAGAAAAGCCACAGTTCTACAGTCAACGATAGCCATTATGTCAACCTCAACTAGTTCAGAGGCCCTGGGTAAAGAAGCAGAGATTTTCGATCGGCTGTTCCAGCTTGACGAGGAAGATGTTGGTTGGATCAAGAGACGCATCAACAGACACATCGCAGCCTGCAAACGATATGCCAGCGAGAGGCCGCCTCGATGGAGGGAAGCTCTGCGCGAGGCCAATGAGGCTTCTACGATCGCATTTGCCGAGGGCATGACCGGCATCGACTCCAAGATCAACTTTTACATAGCCCACTGTTACAAGGGAATGGGCATGTGGCGGGAAGCCCACCAGTTCTACATGAATAGCACCGTCGACAATCAGGATATTTACTGGCTACAGGGGCTACAGTCATTGAGCAGGCAGAAGATGGAGGCTATGGAGCTCAGGCGGGTAAGAGGTTCTGGCAATTTGCGCACGGCTTATAGTAACATGACAAAGCTAGGATAGACAAGGATGCGGACTATCTGTGATATCTGAATAGAACTACGGTCCATTTGTGAGTAGAGTCACTCCTTGGGAACATGACATCATTTGATTGTACCACTTACACGACTTCGTAGGTTGCATCCCGGCAATCTAAGGAAAGATTCAGCTCTACGCAGCCTGGCCAACGCAACGATTCCCACGAAAGGGCAACGTGACAATGCAGGGTAGTAATATTGATTAATGGTAACCAATAAGCCTGCCCGCATGCATACATTGCATAGCTGAAGTGGAGGCTTGGAGCATACACGCCTGGTGGTATGAAACGCCAAGATAGACGCCTTCCATATGTAACGTATTAGGAATTGATGTTTATGGAAGTTGAAGAGGATCTTTTACACTCTATTTGAGATTCAAGGGCCGTTGCCAAGTACACAATGAGACACGCCTGAGCTTACTCAAGTATATGGCTGCCAATTAGGAAGTCGGTAGCTCTAGGGCTTATGCTACTAACAGTTATGGCATGATGTCTATTTCACGTAAGACAGAGTACCGTAAGCAGGAACTGCATATGTTACTTCTTTTTATAATCATTTCGAGCCGTGGTCGGTGTCTTCCGGTGTAAGGTCATTATCCTCCTCTTGGTCAGATAAGGGGCTGTAGAATGTACACTCGCCCGGCTCATTCAAGTGTTTTTGAGCACGTGGCAATCATGGAGCTCGGTAGACATCTTGCTTGAGAAGAATTAGAGGAAGTTGTTGGTTACTCCATCTTCTGAAATGCCACAAAGGCTTTTTCATCATAGGTTGTCACTGAAGTCATGGTATGTTGGCTAGTGGATTGTTGAAATTTTATATAAGATACAAGGTACTAGCTTCTTCTTAACATCGAGGAGATCGTTGTGAGTGGCAGTTCAAATCTGAATCACGGATTTCATTTTGTTTTGGCGAGATAATGGCTTATGACCTGTTAAATAAACATATGATAAGATATGTCGTTCTTGGCTCCTCTATCGCGTGTAAGAGATAGGCTTAATAAAGTGAGTGGGTTGTGATCTGCTTTAGTCTGGTGGACACGTGGGTTTGCCATGGTCCTGGATCAAAGATATGATACTCCGTACTACTTCCAAATAAAGAAAAAAAAAAGAGAGAGCACAAAAGCAGCAATGGAATGAAGAGGTTGCGCAGTGCTAAATAAAGAAATTGCATGGGTGACTCGCAAAAAAGTCCAAAAGTATGGAACCCTTGACAAGGAAAGCCCCCTGCCAGACTCGAACTGGCAATCTCAAGATACGCTCTAACAGACGCCAACCTTTTTGCAGGCTAGTGCTAATAGAAGTCTTGCGCCTTAACCATTAGGCCAAGGGGGCTTGTGATGCCAGACGAGGAAAATCTTTACTATAAACCAAGCGGAAATCGACGACCTCCCAAATCTACCAAGGGCTGAGCATCTACCCGGTGAAGGCGATGGGATGAGCTGCATCGACATCTATTTGATATGTTCGGAGTAGATACAGTAGCGTGGCGACAGCAGAGACAAACGATCCATGGCTAATGCAGCTCCAATAGGTAGGTCACTACCATCTAGCGTCTACCTAGAACCTGGGTGGGTTAATGACAGGCTCCCTGTTCTGTTCTGGTACTCTTACTGTAGATTACATGTACTTGGTCGCACTCCACCAGGCCGTTGAGCAGGATTGAAGCCATCCCCAGGAAATACTAATCGAACCATTTATTCCTCTGCTTGTGGTTCTAATTCTCTTAGAGGAAATGACAGGTTTTCTTATGTTTTTATCCAAATTGCAGCATACAATTCCGGAGTATTTATGAATTCTGCCGCCAGCAGCTCAGTCAGCAGTTTCTCCGCCTGCCCTCTTACTTTTGTCCGAGAAAACAAAACAAACCTGCACTTATGCAACTTCCCCCCCCTTCTTCACACTCATCGCACTCTCACGCCCCCGTCTCGAGCTTCCTCTAGCCCACATTTCGTCGACAGGGCCGAATCCAATGTAACCCTCAGGTTGTGGGCGTCATTCTGATTGGTGAGCCACGGCTGTCAAAACGCTCATCGAGCTTGGCTCTAATAATCCGAGTCCTAGGTTCGGACATTCATGCTTCCCTCACGCTGCGAGCCCATCATGTGGCTACTGTACCGACATCATTGAGCATCGCGCTTTGTTTGCGCTGCAACTCAGAGGCGGCGGCTGGGGTTGCTTCGCGGGAGCTCGTCCCAGGCCATCCTGCTTGCTGGTACGCATGGGGCATGCGACATGGGCCATGGAGATTTCTCACTCGGGTCCGGGCCTGTGCTTGTATGTGTGTACTCGTATGTCCTTGTACGGGTCGAATTCGGCATTGCCATATTGCGTGCTACTGTGCTCCGTACTCCGTCAACGGGATTGCATTGCTTTTTTAAGATTCGGCTGTCCAAGTGCCGTGGCCCCGTTTCCACGCACCTACTGTATGTGAGCATGGCTCCTATCTTCCAAGACCTTATCGTCAGATTGGTAGGGCAAACGGAGCAATTATCCCGACTAACAACGGCCGTGCCGGTCAGACACAATCTAGATTCCGCAATGCCTGGTGCCGACATCTATATATGGCTACTATGGCTAGCCCTGTTCCTGTCAGATCTGCATCTATTGCCGACGGGCCACTTGCTTGTTTCTCTCAAACCGACAGCCAATTATACCGGCCTTCCCCTGTATGCTCTTCCGCTGGATCCACACGGTCAGCGCCAAGCGGCGTTGTGACCGGCGACAACGAGTTTCAGTTCCTCCGACGAATGACTACTCATCCTAACTCGACTATCGCGCCCGAGGTATTTGAAATCGCAGCGCAGACGGCCTCTGACTGTTTGAGTCACGAACCACTGCGTCAGGAGCAGATACATTGCAGCCTTGGAGAAGAAAACGGGCACCCCCCAGTCACGACAGGTTTGCAGATGCCACCGGTGCTTTTGTTGCAGCCGACGCCCTCAACATAGTATTAAAGCCGACATGGACTGACGGCGGCACAAACTCCTTCCGTAGGGTCAATCACTCATTAATCATCCTCACCGTCAACGATAGCTATGGCATTTCCACGGCAGAATCGACATGGCAGGCGAGCTACCCGCTGCTATTGCTGCTACTGTCAAGGAATACGAATGGACCAGCATCCAAGCAGCGCGCCGGCCCGTGGCTAAATTCACATCACCACCACCTCCCGGCAATTTCGTCCCGGCAGAGTCAAAATAGCCAAACACTAATCAAACCTGGATGCGCATCACTTTATGACAGAAGTTCATCAATTCTCTGTAGAAATCTCAAATATAAGCCTCGGGACAAAACCTTGTCTCCATAAGCTTTGCGTGCTAGCAGAATATGGCCTATTTGCCTGCCTCTTTTAGCCAAGGGCTAAACTCATGCGACGTCTAAAACTTTTCTCTGTTTATCTCGGGTCGAACCTTGTCATGATCCTCGCAAGAGGAAGAACAAACTAATCGTCCTTACTCAAAGGGGATCAAGGCCGCGGCGTTGTGTCTCAACATATTTTCCATTACCTTGTCTGGACGATGCCTGCTAATTGTGTACTCTGTCCTGCGTACTCTGTCCGTGGACGGCCCTATTCTGGCGATCTCGTAGTCGGCCCGTCCCCGGGGAGTCAACACGAACGCAATGAATCAAGGTAGAACTTGGTTAGCTACATCTCTCCCCCGCATTCTCTTCCTTCGGGATATCAAGATGCATGGCTGGGCTCTGTCTGCCGAAGATAATCTGGGATGAGAGTATGAAATGCTCGACTTGATGTATTGGAAGGTGTAAGCGAGGGGGTTTCTTGATGTAGCATGTCAAGACTTGGGCTGCCGTCTTACAAGTCTGTCTTGGGTGAAACGCCGTATCACACTCGGTACAAGCTCCTGCCCCTTCTCGTAATGGTGGCATTGCATCGCCAAATCCCAAAATTATCGCTACACAAGTACATAGGAGAGACACTCCTATGGCTTCATAGGGCATGATTTGTAGAGCATGACGGCAGGGAGGGGGGAGAAATTAAACTCAACTGCGAAGATGGGCCCAATCGTTGCATCGTGGATGGCCAGCCAAGAAAGGCTAGTAACGAGGAGGGAGGGAGGGAGGGATTTTCCCATGTCGACGTTTTCATATCATCATGATCTCTCTGGGGTGGAGGAGGGCTGCATTATCAGATTTCGCTCGAGTCCACCAGGCTCTGGAACAAGCTGTTGGGGCCCCCCAAGAGCGAAAAGATCAGCGCATTGCCCCCCCTGCGCCGGCGTTGTGGGCTCATTACACGCGACTGACATGGATTTCGGCCGGCCGTTGCTCATGGATGATGTACCAAGGGCCGAATCTGCAATCTGGCGCCTTGCAGAAGGTGGTTGCAAAGGGAAGTCGCGGGAAAATGCTGGAGGAAGCTGGCGCTTGGCAAAGAAACATAAAGGCAGACGCCCTGGTACCATGGGTATTCTCTCGCCCCTTGGCCAAAACACTTATGCATTCCGCTCGTTTGGTGTCGTAGAGCATATACCTGCATAATCTCTCCCAGTCGACTGAAACGCTGCAGTGTTGAGTTTGAGAGCTTGGGACGGTGTGAAGCCTCAGCGACCTGACTTCAACTCACTTGAGGCCTCCCTCCCGTTCAGAACCTTATCACCGAGAGAGACTCTGAACCGATAACAGGCTCCTTGAGACACCACGTAAGCTTGTCCTCATACAAAAGTATTCACTTACACATAGCTTATTCGCCCGTGCCGTCGGGGCCGGGGTAACACATGTCTGACAAGCATTATCAAGCAGGAACCACCGCGAAGAGAGCATCGAAAGCGGCCCTCACCTTCCCCTTTGAAACATCGATATCAGATCGAAAATTCGCAATCTCTTCCCAGCATTGCCTGAACAGGCCTTGCTGACTTTGCCTCTTCTACAAGGGCATCGATATCAGGGCAAATAACCTGGCTGAGTTGCCGCACGGGCCGGTCCAGTGCCACTCTCGGCATCCACTTGAAGGTAAATATAGAATCATCTTCAAAAGGCACCGATGTACTTGCATGTAATCATCGACCGGCATTGCGTGGCGACAAGGTTTGCGTCTTGTGTCCTTGTCTGATAGCTGACCGATAGATAGTTGCTGCAAAAGGACATATACCCCCTCTTGGTGCACGACATACTTTGTTGTACTCACCAACTCAACTACTCTCCTTCACAGCAAGCTTCAACCTTGGCCTATCACAAATCACCTTCTCTTAGTCTTCATCTTCCTCCCTGTCGTACTATAACCCATATTCACTGCCGGCTCCAGGGTTTAAGAGTAAACGCATAGGTCACCTTTAAGGGCAATAGCTGCCTGCTTTGACGTGGACGTTATCCTATTTCGAAACGGTTTACATCAAAGTCGCCCAAGATGGCCGGCAGCGCCGCATTCGCACACCGTGAGGAGCTTAACCACCGACAGATGTACGCATTCATCGGTGCGATAGTAGGACTCGCGGCGATCTTCATCTTCTTCCATCTAGGACGACGCCTTGCGCAGAAATCGAATGTTGGAAAAAAGGGGGTTTCAGCTTTGGCTGCCTTGTCTCGGTAAGTCTGCGCACCATAACTAGGTGTCTCGGCCCGTCATCGTGTCCGATCTGTGACGACAAGTTGCAAGTTGTGAAAAAGCAAAAGGTCAGCATCCAATGTTGTAAGGAAGCTAAGAAAGGAAAATAGGAAACCACGAAATGTTCTTCTCCGTACAGCACCTGGTCTGCCTTCGCGAGGGCATGCCATCATCGTCTTCTTTTATCTTGCCATCAACATCATTGTTACCTTTACCGATATTGACAATTCCGTCATCACGATGACTTCCAACTTGGCCGCACGCGCTGCATGGTATGTAGTATCTCCAACACGATCTTGCTTTGCTTCTTGGCTTTAATAGGCTGACCCTGGAACAGGATGGCGATCGCAAACTTGGTCGTTCTCATCTTCTTGGCATTAAAGAACACTCCGTTGGCCTTCCTCACAGCTTGGTCGTATGAGCGTCTCAATATCCTCCACCAAATCGCCGGTTCCACGTGCATCACCTTTGTCATCATCCATGCCAGCTGCTACTCGTCCTACTTTGGTTTTGCGGGAAGAATCTCGGTCCTCCGGGAAGAGAGCGTGATATATGGCGAGATTGCTGGCGCCTCCTTCTTCATCGTCGGCTTTGCGGGAATGGTCATCCGTCGGTGGTGGTACGAGCTCTTTTACTATGTCCACATCAGCTTCTGGATCATCGCCATCGTCATGGTCGGCCTCCATCAACCCAACTTTGGCGAAAAGATTGTCTACGTGGTGATTGTTACCGCCGGCATCTGGGTGCTCGATCGTCTGGTTCGTGTGGCCCGCCTTCTGATATACAGCGCCAACAACTCTGCCGTTCTTACACCTCTGCCAAACGGTGGCACCCGAGTGACCCTTAAGAAGGCTCCCTTGGGCGCTGTATCGGGGCAGCATTGCTTCCTTTGGATTCCCTCGATTCGAACTTGCGAGACACACCCCTTTACGATTGCAGCCATGGATCCTCTAGAGTTTGTTGTGAATTCTCACGATGGCTTCACACAGGACCTGCATCAATATGCCCTGAAGCATCCCGGAACAACGGTCAAGGCCTCGGTTGAGGGATCATATGGTACCCTGCCTGACACTTCTGAATATGACAGAGTCGTCTTGGTCGCTGGTGGAAGTGGTTCAACCTTTACATTCGGAATGGCACTCAACATGCTCAAGAACCTGGCTAGCACGCAGCTGGAGAAGAAGATTACCTTTATCTGGATGGTCAAATATGAGAGTAAGTGAATCATGGTCTTGAAAAGTGACGGCATGGGCTAACGAAGATATTACCAGGTCATCTTAAGTGGTTTTCCTCTCACCTCGACACTCTCGCAAAGGACTCCCGTGTAGAACTCGAGCTTTACGTCACCCGATCGTCGGAAGAAAAGGAAGATAGCGAGACACGCCCCGACTCGATGCCCGTCACACCATCCTCCGAAACCGATCTCGAGAAAGCTGTCAATGTGACGGCTCAGCCCCTTCAATCATCTTCTGAAGAGTCCGTTGCAGAAGAAACCGATTCAACACAAAACGCCGGCCCCGTCGAAGTGCAGACCCACGCCTATCAGAGCTCCATCAAGCGCGGCAAGCCAGACGTTGAAGTTTTGATCCAAAGCATAGTTGCCGAGACGCCGGTGGAGAAGCGTGTGCTGGTATTGGGATGCGGACCTGACGGCCTCATGGCAACAGTTCGCAACACCACGGCGGCATGCATTCGGTCTGACGGGCCTGGTATCGAGTTGCACTGCGAGCAATTCGGTTGGTAAATGCGGCCACGGGGATATCGCATCTTTTCTTTTCCGTTTTCTTATCTTTTTTTTTCCTGGATCTGTAAAAAGTTTTTCTGGTTGATGTCCTCTTTTTCTGTCACTTTTACCAGCATTTCCCGGTTTCATTGTGCTCATAGCTTTCTGGAGTTTTGGTCCTCTGTTTGTGACATTTGAGAGTGAGATAGGGACACCACGGATATCTTCTTTATCCGTCTTTTTGGAGGAAATGGGTCATGCATTATGCCTTTGTATATAGGTCTTTCTGCTTCCGCATATAGGCGAAGCATGTACATATCGCCACGAAATATATTGTGCCTTGTTACACAATATCCTTTTGACCTGGTCGGTGAAATCAGCGTTTGGCCGTATGCATCGGGTATTATTTCCTATCGTTGCAAACTCGCCGCACCGGTCAACCCTTAGATCGAAGTCTCAACACACATCGACAAGAGCAGGTCCCTTTGTTGGCTTAGTGAGTGAAGCTCTCCGGAATCAATCCGACTGAACAGGCATTTTAAACAAATGATGGAGCACATCGCACAAGTCATGCAAAATAGCTACTTCGAGGAACCCCCCCCCCCCCCCCCCCCCCCCCCCCCCCCCCCCCCCCCCCCCCCCCCCCCCCCCCCCCCCCCCCCCCCCTCAAGTATATAAGTACGTACGGACTTACAGAACCCCAATTTAAATCCGGATTTCCGTCCCTCCACAATTTAGCAACATACGAAAAGGAAATAAGAAAAATGACCAAGCTCGGGCTTTTTGCCAAGCGAAACCGGGAGAAGAAAAAAAGCAAACAAATGCCCCGAAGCCAAGATGGAGGATTATAAATGCTTGCTTACTTTTACAAGGCGCGCGTGCTGGATGGCCCCCTCTCCGGCCCACAAAGCTCCCTTTTTTTTTTCCCCCAGAAAAGTCTCGTAGTGTAACGCCAAGGGAAAAGGTGAAAAATGCGTGCGTCTCGCATTACCACTGCCAGAAGTGGTAAATGTGGGTAAAAAAAATTCGTCGAATCTGGGGTTCGGCTGCTATTGTTAGCTGTTGAATGGGGATCCGTTGGTTGCGGAATTGTATTTTAGGTTTGTCAGATTCTTGTTTTGTTTCTTGTTTAATTTGTCCCGAATGTGAAATTTCATTCTTTTTTTTTTTATCCGCGTCTGTTTTTCTTTTTCCGACATTTTCTTACGCATAGGTACGTGTGTATAGAGATACAGGAGGTGGTACCTTCTTGGCGTATTCTGTACTTTTTGGCTCGAGATTTGTCTTGTTTGACCTCGGCTTCGCTTAAGCGGGACGGACCGTGTTCGAGGTTGAAGAATGTGGGGTAACCTCATGTGTATGTGTGTACGTACATTTCTGTAGATTCTGTATCTTATCTGATTCCCCACCTCTGTTATCAGCTTCAATATCACCACCACAGTAACACAGCTATCACTTTACAACCACTGCAAAAGAACCAACACAAGACATCTTGCATAAATAAATGCACACACACATATATACATACATACAAAAGCAAATAATAGTTACCCAGACAAAGAAAAATGCCCCCCAAACTCTCCTTCCACCCACCCCTCCTCAACACCGCCTCCCCCTGGGCAACATCCCACGCCCATCTCGCCGCCCTCCTCCGCTGCCCCTCCGTCGGCGCCGTCACAACCCGTACAAGCCTCGTCGCCGGCTTCCTGCATATCCCAGACACCCACCGCTACGCCCTCTTCGATCCCGCCACCGGCGCCGCGTCAGCCAGCGTAGGAACGGCCACCTTTTCCGGCCCCCCGGAGGACTCCAATGACAACGAAGCTGGTCGTCTTGATCTAGGCACTGACAAGATACCGCTTGCATCGCTCAACACGCTCGGCTACAGCCCTCTCCCGCTATCGGAATACCTCTCCATCATATCCTCCCTCGCAGATGAACTTCCATCTTCCTCAACCCCGCCAAAAGCAATCATCATCAGCGTCACGGGCTCTCCCTCCGAGATCCTCACCTGCCACACCCTCATCTCCTCCCACGCAACTTCAGTCCCCTTCCCCTTAGCCATGGAAATCAACCTCTCCTGCCCCAACATCCCCAACCTCCCTCCACCAGCATACTCCCCCTCCTCACTATCCTCCTACCTCGACATCCTGCCCTCCGAATCCACCATCCCCATCGGCATCAAAATCCCACCATACACTCACGCCGGCCAATTCAACGACCTCGTGTCCTGTCTCATTGGCTCTGAATCAAACCATCCGCCAGCCTCCAAGCTCAGCTTCCTCACCGCAACAAACACCCTCGGCTCATGCCTCTTACTCGACCCAGCCTCTTCTTCAGACGATGCGCTGCTCCCGGGAGGAGGCATCGGAGGCATGGCCGGACCGCCTCTGCATCCCCTCTCACTTGGCAACGTGGCGACGCTGCGGCGAAAATTTGATGCCGATCCCCGGCTGGCGCACTTGGACATCATTGGAGTGGGAGGAGTCTATGATGGCCAAGGGTATAAGAGAATGCGCCGTGTCGGAGCCATGGCCGTGGGAATCGCAACGGCCTTGGGGAGACAGGGCGTTGGCGTCTTTACCTCAATTGAGACGGACATCAATTCTGTCTGGTAGGACGCAAAAATGTCATAGATATAGATACGAGATACACATACATCAAAAGCGAGAGCAGTACAATCACGATGGACAGCTTCAATGTCAAGTAGATAGATATGGGTGTAATATAAACACTATCTACACCATCCTTATCTATGCCCACGCCAAGCTATTGTATAAAATTGTACAGTTATTTTGAAGCCTCCAAGTCTGTATTCTCACAGACGATATCCATAAACCAGCCTCCGTTTGAGATATGGGGTATAATTTTAGTCATCCAAACCACCAGCAAACACCAAACTCCGGCCAATAGGCAAAATTTGTTGCCACATCATATATACAATCAAGAAAAGCAATACAATATATCCAAACGAGGAAAAGATGGTAAAAGGAAAAAGGAAAAAGGAAAAAGACGTTGCGTGCCCGCCATAGTCGTCTCTAAGCGTCGATGCTGCCTTCGCTATGTTCTACCTCGAGAGTAGGCGAGGACTTGCGTCGAGCCCCGTGTAGCTTTGCGCCCAAGCCTTTAGTAACAATATCCAGAAATCCGCGATGATTTTTTTCCGCAACGCCAGGTTCTCTGAAAAAATCAACAGTAATAGTAGCAGAGTCGGTACCGCGAGGCTCCGGTTCGGCAACCACCACGTCAGGATGCGCTTCGTCCATGGGACGATCTCCCTCCTTGCGCAACACGCGGCGTGATGGACGCGGGTCCACCATCAGACGTGCATCTTTGACAAAGGTGAGGAAAATCGGCAAAGCCATCATTGCCACTTGCATGGCGACAATGAGTATAAACGCCGTCTGCACAGTACCGCCCCGTACAATAATGCCGTACATAATAAAGGGAAAAAACAGGGGGCCGGAAGCACCCATGGTAATAAAGGCGGCCGCACGTTTGGTCCTCCTGCCTTGGCCACGCATGCCAATAGCAAAAATAAGGGGCCAAATGGGGCCTTCGCCAAAGAAAAACAAACAAGCAGGAATGAATAGTAGATTTGGGTTGGAAGGCTTCAGGAGGACACAAAGGAGAGCCGATATGAAACAGAGAATGATGCTGAAGCTGAGAACAGTCCTTGGTTGAGGCAGCCGAGAATTGTTAACAGACAAGTAAACGAAATATGCCGCAGCAAACCGCGAGACGGCGAAAACCGTGTGTCCAACTGTCAGATAATCAGAGAGAGAAAGTGTGAACCCCATGGGATGATGGGGATCTACCACAGCCCCAGTGACAGTACCGGAGGTAGCTGCCATACCGGTCTTGGGCTGGCCAGGTATAATAGAAACGAGCAGACTGTTGAAAAAGGTGCTGTTGCTTTCTTGGCCACCCACATACATGTACTGGGCCATGACGGCCAGAATGAGACTGATGGTTCGCAGCTGCAGACCACCAATACTCTTTTTACACGGATCAACAGGCAGCTGCTTGGCCGACTCCTCAAGCTCGCTGTCGCTAACCTCGGGCAACGGCATGTAGTAGAAGAAAAGGGCGAGCACGACGCACAGCAGAGTGATGCCGAGGTATGTCCACTGAACATTAATCAGCGTGGTGCTGCTGGTTCGGCCGCTCGGATCAACACTGCTCAACGACGTGAAGAAGACCTTTTGTGCCAAAATGCCGCTGAGCACGCTGCCAACGCCCTGTACGGCCTGCGCCAGCAGGAGGCGAGTCTCGCCGTATTGTGGAGGCCCACAGAGCACCATGAAGGAGTTGGCAGCAACTTCGAGCACCGAAAGCCCAAAGCCAACGACAAAGTTGCTTAGCATAAAGCCACCAAAAGAATTGGTCACGGCAGAAGGCCAGAAGATGATGGTGCCAGTGCCGTAAATGCACAAGCCAGTGATGAATGTCGCTTTATAGCCCCCAATGTTTTCGTCATTTTGCCGATGGCGCTTGGATCGGCTATGTTCGTCTCGTCGCAGAATCCACTCACCAACAAGTAGAGGACCAAAGAAGTAGCCACCGCCAAAATAAGCACTCGTCAGGCCAATCGTCTGAGCTGTGCTCATGTGGTTTACCGCAGCAATCGCATTGTTGAGTGTGTTGAGCAATCCGTACGAAATACCCCACAAGAAGAAGAGAATGGCCACAATGGTGCAGTACTTCCAGGATTCCTTCTTGTTGGCTCGAAGCATGCTCTTGGGCTTGGTCATGTTGACGAACCCAAAGTATATGCCATTCTCGTAGGAATGGTCGGTCGAGACCGTATTAGTGGTGCGAGAGCGAATGGCAGAACGATTGGCAGAAGAATTGGTCGGGGGGGCGAGACGGTCTCCAAGGGTCATCATATCGGGAGTGGTCAAAAACTCCATGGCACTCATGGGCGCATCCGGACCAGGGCTGGCCTGTTGTCGGCCCCCAAGGGCACCGTGGGCAACGGGTTCCGGCTTGATCACTCCCGATGCGTTGTTGTTAGCCAGCGACTGGTTATCAGAGGGTCGCTGACTCTGGCTCTTATCGCTGGTAGTGCTCGGGCTGGCCCTGGTGCCATTGCCAATCTTGTTCTTGGGGTTATAGAGCATGGAGGGCAGAAGTCGCAGAACAAGAGGTTTCAAGGTAGGAATGCAGGCGCAGGTTGTACCCACATTGACCTCAACGGCGCTCCACATGAGCGCCAGTGATGCATTGTAGGCAAAGTCGGCTTGGCCGCCAAACCTCGAGGTAGGATCAGAAGTGATTCCAGTGGGAACGTCGGCGATGGCCTGCTGAAGGTAGTAGATTCGGACGACATCCACGACGGCAACGAAAATACCAAGTGTAAAGGTAAATACAAGAATAGTCTTTTGTCGCGAGGGTAGCCGCATGCCGGTCAAGACAGGGATCGGCAGCGCAAGAATAGCAAGGTCTGTAACAATGTTGACGGGAGAGGAACAGATGAATTCGGTGAGGAGAGGGATGCATTTGGTCGAGCCCTGATAATTTGCGTTCCAAGCAGCTTGTACAGGCGTACACTGAAAGATGTTCATGAAAGTGAGGACAACCCCTGTAATGTTGACAATGACGAGAGTGAGCCACGAAGCGAAGCGCAGGACCATCTGGGTGTTTCTAGCCAAGCGTAAGTAGAAGATGAGGATGCTCGTTTTCGTAGCCATCAAGGCAGGATTCTAGCATCTTTAGCAACTCGGCCTCCCAAGTGAGGAGGAAAGGGGGGCTTACATAAAGAATAGAGAAGACATATTCGCAGCGGCGAAGAGTGGGTATTTGCGATGTAGGGATGTCGGTGTCGTGTTTGCCGAGTCCGTTGGCGACGCCGAAGCAGATGGTAAAGGACAAGAAGAAGGAGATGAGCCACGCTAAGAGGATAATTCTGTCGTCCCAAGTGAATCTCTTGACGATGAAGTAGCGAGAGATCATGCGCGCGAAGACGAAGACCGAGGCGAGGACCAGAGTGGCTGTTGTGACGGCCAAGACGGCAGGCCCACGATTTGCCATCGAACCACCAGGTTCTACATCTGAGTCTGAATCCATGACAACGGTTTCGAGGAGCTGGACATTGGAAAGGGTAGGATGGGTGCGATGAGATCAGAATCTTTGTCGTGATTTCAATATCCAAGTCCGGCGGGGAGCACAGAGAAAGGGAGAGAGAGAGAGTTTGAAGAGAGAAGCCTCGCGGGTGTAGTTGAGAGGCTAATAAGAGTCGAGCATCTGGCAGACCCAAGAAAGGAGAGCAAGATTTGGCAAGCTAGGTATCTGGCCCTGATGCGGAGTGTGCCATTGCCTCGCGCCCCAGGGGGGGGGGATTTGAATCTAGATCTCGGCTGTCGTCTGGCTTGGAAGGAGATTCGGTCCAGCGGTGCCAGCTGTAATGGGATTACTCGAGCCGTACTTGGATAGGATCTGAGTGCTACCAGGACAAAACCAGCAGGTTACAGGCAGCAGAATGGAGCAAGCAGTGACAAGTGATATGCAGAATCGTGCCAGCCGGAGACTGAGCGGTGCGGCAGCCGGGAGTTGGGCGAGGATATACGCGAAAAGGCCAAGTCGGCCAGGGCCGTCGAGCTGCTGACCAGGGCTAGGTAGTATAAGGAGAATAATTATAGCGCAGGCAGTGAGATGTGATGGGGATTGGGGGCGTGTGAGCTGCGGTGGTGCTTTGTCATTGTCAGACGCGAGGGCATCGCATCTTGATCACGAACACGCTGAAGATGCGAGGAAGAGAAGAAGACGGCCGTTGAACGAGGTCCGGCAAAAAGAAAAGTGACGCTTAGCTGACCGGGCCGGAGAGAGAGAGAGCTGGAGAAGCGGCACTGTACCTGTACAGGCACTTGGGGAAAGATGTGCCAGACAGACGCAGGTGGCGGACTTGCGCTTGCCCTCGAGTCTGCGCTGAAAGCCTCTGATTCCTGCAGGGTGCTGCAGGGTACCTGGGGGATACTTGGGGGGTGCTGGTTCTCCAGGCCTTGTACAGTACAAGGGCCAGCTAGCGGTTGGCCGGTACCTCGACAGCACCCAGGCAACAGCCGTGCTGAGCCTGCGCTTAAAGGTACATCAAAGTACCCACCCCAAGCCTTTTCGGCGAAGGGTGGATGGGTCCAATTCTCAGCGAGTCCGAGCAAGGTACTCCCATGCAACATAACAGGGTAAGCTCTGGAGCCATTTTAGGATTGGAGACTGTTTTGTTGCATCATGTTTTTGACTAACACGATGAGTTGTATTCGATCTACGGAATACCAACGACTAGCATTACTCCGTTGCAGTACTAATAATGCTGCTACGAGAGACTAAGGTAAAAAGGCAAGCTTCATGGTTGTTTCTCAGCTGGTGCTCAGTCAATCAGGATCGGGATATTCGTGTCGACTTCTTCCCCCAATCCTTATGCCGGAAGAGCGACATCACCACACACACATCCATATCCAGTTTGGACACCGAGCCCTTATGACGCTACTGGCACACACACACTGGCACTTGACTTGCATATAGAGTACGGGCACTGGATGTTACCCCAATATGCCACAGGCACAGGCTCAAATGGTTATGTGCAAACATGCGCATCCTGCAGGCGTGGAAGGAAAAATTTCGACAGCGGATGGGATGCAACGCAGGTCTACAGTAGTGTGGGAAATCACTACTAACAGCTCCTCCGCCAGTTCAACGACATACGCCACCCAATCCCGCGTAGACATAGGGCAAAAGGGCGGCGGCAGCAAAGAGGGGCTGGCAAAGGGTCTTGGATGGCGGTATGTACTATGGGTGCGGATCCCCCTGCGAGGCGCATCCAGACGCCAGGTTTCAACTCGTCCTGAAGCCATCGTGACAAGTCGGGGCAGCATCTCTCGCGTAACGAATGGGGCTTCTGGCTGGACATGGAACATGGCAGCTCAGCCAACAAGGAGACAAGAGTAGAGCAGGCACATGACAATGGTGAAATGGCGGATCGCCGGGGTGGGCTAGACCACAAGGTTTTGAACATCGAATCGAGGGCTGTAATTGAACACATGGAATTGCAGACGAGCAGCGCTAGCCGCCAGGCCAGCAATGGACGATACAGCACAGTACAGCCTCGGGGTGAAGTACTGAGTCGTTTGAGGCTTTATACTTGAGAGAAGAGCGGTAGGCAACGCTTCGGCCGGGTTATGCAGATTGACTCGTTGTCATTGCACCCTCATGTTAAACAAGTAATAAGGCGCGCAAAGCGAGCAAATGGGAACGATTCGCATACACTCCGGGCATGCCAATGGGCCGAGAATAGAGCCATTGGGTGCCTACTAGTAACCCGGCTACGTAGGAAAACCGACGGCTGAATGTGGCAACGGCATATGGTGATTGTGATGCGATGCTGAGGCTGTTGCTAGCACCGGCCTAACAGCAGTTGTGCCTGATTCCGGGGTTGGTTGGTTGGCTCCATGGATGCTTTGGATTGATGCTGTTGACGGTAAGGCACCTACGAGTATGTACGTACACCGTGTTCAAGCATGCACGCAGCGATTAATTGAGAACGGAGCACATTGTATCCGCATGCCACATGCCGCATGTAATTGAAGGGTAACCAGAAGCAAAATACAGTGATGACGAAATGGATGGATGGGATGCGGCTTCAGGCTTAAATTGTAGCATCTGATGAGATTCTCATATAACTGCCAAAGGCGGGCTGCTGCAGGATCTGAGACCAACATAAAGTACAGTACCTGCAACGGCGGCGGCTCCCCAGAGCATCTGCACACGTACCTGTACCATTGCATCGTCGGCATGTCGGACCGTCATTGGCGAGTCACGCACGGGGCTCGTCCCGCGCTCTCAGACACCAGGGGGCAGTGGCACAGGTCTCACAGGGGAGGATACGGGCACCGAAACGGTGGGTTAGCCCGCGTATTGAACGCAAGTACCTGTACCTCGACCTGCTGCTCAGAACACGCAAAAAGATGCAACGAGCCCAAGAAAACAAAAATCACCTCAACGGTGCGAAGAGGATGCCAACGGCTCACTGTGTGTGCCAATGACAGAAGCCAAGAGACAGATGTTGACAACAGAGCTTGGTTCATTACAGGGTTCGCTTTATTATTCGTTTCTTGAAGTGGCAGTGAGTAGCTGTTGTTTTGTTGGGCAGTATCAATTTGTGTAGAACGTTATGACTGTGAATTGGGCATAAAAGGCAATGAGGCACTCATCAGCCAACGTGAATCTACTCAAGCCAGAAAAGAAAATCTCTCTTCATCCAAACCCGGCACACAAGTGTGACAGAATGAAAAAGGTTGAAGCAGGGTCTAAAATCACGGCATCTCGGCGGTGAGTTTTGTGCAGATAGAGCTGCATCAGCCCCTGCTCAGTGCTCGCGCCTTGGATCCGTAATTGTTAAATGTGACCTTTTTCGAGATGAGAGAAACGTCAGGGATCTACGCGCAAAGAGTTACCGCCTTGTCGACTGCCATCCATGGTCTTCGGGGTTTGCCGAATTTTCCTTGAAAGCCTCGTACAACCGCCTCTAAGGGATACTTTTTTTGTCTTATTATACAGCAACACATGGTGATTTTGTTATTCGTCGTCGCTGCTCTGTGCAAACTGCCACACGTTCTTAAAACCGAGTCGATGTCACTGCTTGAAGCACATTGTCATGAAAGCAAGGCACAGCCATGAGGCTAGCATCTAGCACAGAGCATCTCCTCGGCCAACCTCCTAGCATCCTATCGTTGCGAGCGTGTGTCGTGGTGGCGCAACGCCGGAGCGACGGCAAGCTTCCCTTCGCAGCCCACCAACAGGCTGGCTGAACGGTTTCTCGCTTCTGCGTGTTCTCTCAAAATCTCCTTTTTTTTCTTCTTTCTTTCTTCGCCCTCGCTACTGCTACTGCTGGACAATGCAAAAATGCTGGTTAGGTAGATTGCCTTGTGCGTCGTGCGTGCGTCTGGACTGCAGCAAAAGTGACCAATATGCAAGTGACAGCCTACATGTACATGTACGTACCGACTCGGGCAATGTCAATGCTGCAGTACATTGGATGCGGATGGCGCCAAGTGTCTGCCGGGTCGGTACCGGTACATGCGCTTTGGGCTGGGCCCCATCATGCGAACAGCACAGCACGTCGAGTGCAATTTTTCTCGCAGAGCCCACATTGACGAAGCAAACGTGCAGCTGTTTGAAAAAACGGTCAACGAGTTCGCCTCTTTTTTTTTTCTCCGCCATTTTGCGTTTCTGCTTTGTTTCTTCTGGTGGTCTGATAATCCCTCTAACTACATGGAAGTACAAGGAATACACTCTCGTACTGTACAGGCTTGTTACATCAGAATGGACTGTGCCCAGCACTACAACGGCATCATCATGCTCGGATACGGCACCGGTACTTTTGCCCTCGTCTCGATTTGAAATGTCTCCAGTGCTTTCAAAAAAAAAATTCCACAATCTTCAACAAGACAACTTAGACAAGCCCCTCCCCGCCCGCGGCTGAAGCTGCCGCGCCCCGCTTGCCATCACCGACTTTAAATTGTGCTGGTCGGATCCCCAGCCCGGATGGAGTCGGGTCTAAGCTACATCAAACACTAACCTCGCGATTAATTAAACGAGCCCGTCTCTTGGGTACCGCCTGCAAACAAGTAACTTCCCATACAATTACAGTTACCGTTAGCACCGCTCAACGGCGCCCGCCCAGTGCCTTGTGCTGCTTGAAAAATACGAAGTACGGCGACTAGGCAAGGCAAGGCCAGGTAGTACGAGTACATACGAAATACGGGATACCCTCTTGCTTGCTTGCTCGTGGGATGATGATTCTCCTCGTAGTACCTAAACAACCCCCTCCCCCAAATCCCATCGCCTCGGGACCAATCGTGGCCCTTGTCTGCTCTCCAAAAGTGCAACGCCGGGCTCAGATCCAAGCGTCGGCGTCAGGCCAGAGCTGCGCCTGTCGCGGAAAGAGGCATAACGCGGGATTCCTATACGGATACCTGTGCTTGTACTGTACTGCATGAGATGGCATTGCCACCATCCACCTTGAGTCTTTGCGGGAGCCCACATTCCGTGGTTAGCAGCCTCGCGAGTCGTGCTCAGATTCAACGTGCCGCCCCGTGGGGACGTTCCCCAGGATTGTTTGTGATAAGAACATGCAGCTTTCTACGGCAAGCTCAAGTACACGTAATTTAGCCATCCATGCAATCATATCATACTAGCATTCACAGTTCCGCGTTTTCGGGTCTGGCTGGGCACATGTAATGTATCGGATCTTTGCCCATCGCCATCAAAGGATTTCAAAGGGTCAATTCCAACGATTCATCCCAATAGACCCTAATCTGAGCTACCTGATTCAGCATCCAAGCAGAGGATTCCCCCCAGCTGGACCCCTTACGCCAAATGACCACACCACCAAAGACGCAGAATGACGACCTCCATGGATAATGAGCTTCCACAGCAATACTGTAATGCGGCTGCCTGGGCCATAAGCGCGCCACGCCCGAACGATATTTTCCGGCAATTGCATCAATTCCGCCCGCCCCATGTCCCTGTGAGACGCGTCTTATCAAGCTATTTTCTCGATTGCTTTCTGGATGAGGAAAGATCACAAACCTCCCCCAGTCTGGGGTTGCGAGTCGGAACTCGGACCAGCTAAATTGAAAAGCCAAGCTGGGATCACTGGAGGCCCCCGGTGTTCCGGCAAATGCTCCGTCTCCGTCTAACACACCCAAACATCGGACCGCAAGGTGCTCCCAGGCTCTAATAAATACTCCGTACTCTGTATTGGTGACCAATCTGCTTGGGATCATGAGTTGGCACCTACATGTATCACGCAAGTACCGGTACAGAAACGTCAAATCTGCAAAGGCGGGAATAGAACCCGAACCAGTCGGACAAGATGGAGAACAAGCAGTGGTTACAAAAGCAACCAAAGGGCTGGCCACCAGCACTGCATGGCCAAGGAAATCTTCACTGCCCACGCCTCAATCTCCAGCCCGTCAGATGTCTCATTCTCATGCCAGCTTTGAGACATGCATCCGGGGGTGCGACCTGGAGTTTCCACTAGCCCGGCCGTTAGCCCGGCATCGATCTCTTAGCATCGCGCTTCGTCTCCCCCTGCCTTGCTGCCCTTGCCAGCATTAGAGATTTGATCCCATTTGCGACGCGACAGGGTTGGGCCAAATTTGGGACCAGATGATGATTGATCTTTTGATTCCATCAGACGGTATGTAAATGAAATCAGCCTGGCGTCTACTCTACTGTACAGTAATGAACGTCCCGTCAGCTCCACTCCCATAGCAAAAAGTCCACAAGAGATGCCCGCAAAATTCCCCGCAAAATGCTCAATGTGATCAACCTGGTCTCCAGCGAACGAGATCTCTCTGTCTGCCATCTGCGTCGATACTGAATCAGATGCCCACCATCAGCTGTGAGAGTGCCCCATAGCGATATTATTAGTCTCTCCCTCCCTCTCCCTATCTCTCTCTCTCTCTCTTCCCACCGAAAACGTCAACATCGGATCGGCGCCCGAACTTTAGGCCAACCCAGCCGCACGAGGCAGAAATGAGCCACGATGCTCTCTCCTGAGACGGAGACTCAGCCTAAAATATTACTAGTACTACTCGGCCGGCGTCTTAACGCGGGCACAAGTCATGAGATGGAAATGGCGCTATATTTTTTTTCTTTTCTGGCTCTCCTGAAAGGCAACTGCCATTTGTGACGTTGTTCCTTTTTTTTTTTTCCTTTTTTAGGGTAGAGGTGTGAAGGGTGGTGCTTTAGATTGGCTGGCTTGTACGAGTAAGTGAAACGAGACATCTGTCGAGGATCGTGGGTGCACGTACCCTAAACGATTGCGATTCGTGGTTGAAGATTGTTGAGATTCACTGTAATCTTAGATGTTCATTCTTCAAAATCGTCTTGGTGTCGATGAATACATGACTTGTTATGATGCATCTTGTGTTACAAAGTGGCCTGCATTAAAGAGATTCTGTTTTCGCTTCATTCGCTCCATGATTTTTCCCCTATCGGCGTCCTCCTTCATACATCGAACACTCCGAGATGCAGTCGGAATGACAAAACAAGAATACTGCAGCAACAAACACCCCAACCCAGAAGCAGGCAAATAGGCGAACAACATCACCAAGGACCCTTTCCGTTCATGCCCAATAGATTGCCGGCCAACCATCCCAAACAAACAAAAGCCCGGCCGTTGCGTTTCAACACCCCTAGAGCTAGGGAGTGCAGATGGAGCATCCACACGTGTCGGCGGCGTCTAAAAAGCGCCACCGCAACGGTCTCTTCACATGGGGGAGGCGTCTGGATTTCGTTTTAGGCCGCTTGGGGAAGTAGTTAGTTGCTCCGTCGGCCGTGTCGCAGCCTTTGCACATGCTTTATCGAATAGGAAGAGCGTCGGCTTACACATGGCGTGACGGCGTTGCCGATGAAGCATCTCGAAAAGTGCTGATCCGATCTGGGCAAAGGTCTGGGTAAACGAACATGACCCCTGAAGAAGAGCTAAGTAGATCAACATGATGACTCTTTTGATTGACGTATTCGCATCATGGTGTTTCTCTATGGGAGCCACACTTGCTTCATCTTTCTCACCTCTTACATGTGAATCGCCGAGGTGAGGCCATGCCCAACTCCTTGCATGATTGCGCTGTAACTGTGGTTGTATGCACATCACCTGCAAGGCCCCGTGTGCGACTCAGACCAGGAAAGCCACATGTACTGTGGTAATGCATGATGGCGCGTCTTTTCGTGCATCAGGCATGTAATCTAGCCGTGCGGAGAGCGTCGAGGGTTTCGCGCGCACGGATCTCTGGGAACATCTGGCTGACTATGCGTTATACGACAAATGCAAGAATGACTTGCCTCTGAAAGGTGAGTGTTTCTGAGCATGAAGGGAAACTACAGAAGCACAGTAGATTTTATGTTACTCGAGTAATGCATGCCTAATGTTGCAGTTGCGGATTGACTATATGATTCTTGGGGAACGGCCGTTGTAGCGGGCTGGTCGATGTTGATCTAGAAAGAAATAACCGAACAAGACTGTAATGAGATGTTGGAGGAAGAAAAAGTACAAGCTAATAAAGAACACACGAACATATCTGTAAGAGCTTCCATAATCAAGCTGAGCACAAGCAAAACATCTCAGCCAAAAAAAGACAAAAGATTGGCGACTGTATGTAACTTCAAAAGGCTGCTGTTGGTCTCTTCTCATCTTCAGTCCTCGTCTATAGATCTAAATCAAACAACAATAATCAATCACAGAGCGACATACAGATTTCAAAAATTTGAAAGAAAGATGTTGAGTGCTGTAAATCTCAATAATCGTCAGAGTCTCCATCTCAAGATCTCAGATCGAAACATCCCGTCTCCCCCACCCAACTTATCCACTTCTGACGAGCATCAAGTCGAGACATCAATCACGTCATCCAACAACACAAAACCATCCAAAACCATCGTCTTTCCTTCATCATCACACCTCCACCTCAAATGATCCACGCATCCCAATATAGATAACCATTCTACAAAAAAAAAAAAAAAAAAAAAAGTTGCACCCAATCATGTCCACCCCCCGCAACACCGGCGCCGAGCTGCCGCCGGAGCAAACGGCGCTGCTCGCCGGCCACGAGCCGCTCCTCGGCGATGCTTCGCCCGGAAGATGGACGGACTCCGGTGTGGCGCCGGATGAGCGGGAAGAAGGGTCGCGGCGACGGACGGCAGAGGGAGGAGGAGCTCTAGATGGAACGAACCACGAGGTCGGCTTTGCTCGGGGCGTGGCTATTGGCATCAGCTTGTTTGTGCTCATCTTCATCCACTGTACGCGTTCCATCTCATCCTCATCACCATCATGATTCATCTCTTCTTCACCTAAACTAACACCGCTCTCAAACAAACAGCAACAAACATGTCCGGCCTCACCATGATCCAAGGCCCCCTCGCCATCGACCTCCACGCCCCGACCCTCGCCATGTGGTTCACCACCAGCTACTTCATCGCCGCCTCCTCCCTCCTCCCCGTCATCGGCCGCCTCGCCCAAATCTTCTCCCCGCGCGCCGTCATCCTTCCTTGCGTCGCGCTCTTCGCATTCGGCAGCCTCTTCGCCTCCCAGGCTCATTCCTTCGCGGCCTTTGTGGCGGGCAGGATCGTCATGGGCGGAGGCGGGGCGGGCATCGTCGTCATGGCGGTGGTTTTCGTGATTGAGCTCACTGACAAGAAGACGAGGGGCGTCATGATTGGGTTTGTGAACGCGGCGTTTACCATGGGCGTGTCTGTGGGTGCGGCGGTGTACGGCGTGTTGCACCCCGTTGTTGGATGGGTGAGTTTGTCGTGAATCACGAATCGTCGCATCTTGTACATCATCAACTAACTGTCATTCTGCTATAGAGACCACTCTTCTGGTTCCAAACCCCCCTCACAATCATCGCCGGCATTGGTCTCTATCTCAGCCTCCCACCCTCCATGTCATCCCCTCCAACACAACAAAACGGCAAACCAATCCCCCTAAGCCGCAAACTCGCCAGCATAGACTATCTCGGCGCAATCCTCCTCGTAAGTCTCCCTCCCTAATCCTCATCTTCAACCTACACACAAACACAAACATGACTAACACATCCTCCATCCAGACCCTCACAATCATCCTCCTCCTCTACTCTCTCGCCGGCGACATCCACCCAACCCCCCTCATCCTCTCCCTCTTCTCACTCATCGCCTTCGTCACCACAGAGTTCCGCCTCGCCACCAACCCCATCATCCCCCTATCCGTCCTCTCCTCCCGCGGCGTCCTGCTCTCCTGCCTCGCCCAGCTCGGCCTCATCACCGCCCGCTGGAGCATCCTCTTCTACACCCCCGTCTTCATGCTCGCCGTCCGCGCTGCTCCCCCCGCCACCGCCGGCGCCGTCCTCATCTTCACCAACCTCGGCTTCTCCCTCGGCGGCCTCGCCATCGGCTACCTGCACATCCGCCGCGCGGGATCCTACTACGCCGCCCAACTCCTCTCCCTCACCTTCTCCTTTATAACAATCTCCCTATTGGCCGTGACCTCCCACCCGACCACCCCGTCCCTCGTCTTCATCGCCATAGTCACCCTCAACGGCGTCGCCACCGGCATCGCCCTCAACTACGCCCTCGTCCACATCCTCCACCTCAGCCACCCCAGCACCGAATACGTCACCACCAGCCTGCTCGCCACCTTCCGCGGCTTCGGCGGCAGCTTCGGCACCTCCCTCGGCGGCGGCATCTTCTACCGCGTCCTGCGCGACCGCCTCGTCGCCGGCTTCCTGCGCCTCGACGGCACCCCCGAGCTCGGCCCGGCCCGCAGGAAGCTCGTCGACCGGCTGCTGGGCTCGCCCGATCTCGTGTGGTACGGCGACGACATGCTGGCGCCGCGGGAGAGGCACGTTGCCGTCGACGGATATGCGAGTGCCATCAAGGGCGTGTGGCAAGCCGCTGCCGTCTTGGCATTGGTCGTGATTGTGGTACAGGCCGCCGCTGGGTGGACATCACCCAGGGAGGAGGCAGAGAGGAGGCTTCACGAAGAGGAAGAGTAATGGTAAACAAATACTGTGAAAATCCTGTATACTTCAAGTAGACTCTCCAGGCCATTCACCTATCTGTAATGTAATGTACGTAAAAAAGCCCTTTCAAGCATTCTAATTCCAAGCTACATATGCTGGCACAATATGTATTCTCTTTTTTCAGTAATATTTTTTGACATTAAATACTATAAATCGGCCTCCTCGTAAAGCATGGTGTCCCAAGCCACTCAACATCCGCTCTCGATCCTTCATGCCCACGCTATGTAAAAGAAAAGCATGTCCAAGGTTCCACGCGTTTCGTTTCATCATATCATACATGTAGTTCCCCTACATCCAGTTTTATACAAGTCCTCCATTGAAAGTGATCAAAGCTCGTTGTACCACTCCCTGTCGTTGGGGGGGGGGGTTTTTTATGATTTCTATGTTCAGTATATCCAGTACATGGACCGCTCACCCACCCACCCATCCATCTATATATCTCGAAATCGTAAGGAGGAAAGTGAAACGCGAGAAAAACCGAGGGGAACATTAAAAATAAAGGGACTTCATGAAGTACTTCCGCCTGTCAAGAAGAAATCAAGCTCGCTCTTCAACCCGCTATTCTGCCGCTGCTCATCGTTGGCAAGCTGTTCCAAGAGGCTCATAAAAGGGTCCTTCTCCTCCGTTGTACCGGCGCTGCCTGTGTTGCTCTTCGTGCTGGGACTGGGAGCCGTGGCGCCCGGTGTCGCCTGGCCGACTGCTGGTTGCCATTGGGCTGGGCTATTGAAAGCGCTGGGTCCGAACATGGCATCGAAGCCTCCGCTCGCGTCGTTGATTACTTGCTGTTGAGGGACGCCGCCCGCTGCGTGTGAAGGTCCCATATTATAGTTGAAAGCAGGACTAAACGTCATACCACCCATGGACATGCCTCCTACGCCGGCGTGAGCAGGGTGCCCAAGTCCAAAGCCGGCCATGGCTGGATGGGCAGCTGATGTGACATCCACGGTGTTCCGCATCGTGCCCATGTGGTGCTGCTGCTGCCGCTGGGCCTCCATGTGAGCGGGTAACATCTCCGCTATAGCACCAACGCCGGGTGTTGACGGTGCCGGCATTAGGCCCTGCGGCTGCATGGATACAGACTGGCGGGGGTAGGTCGTCACCGTCATCGTAGGTGTGAGGGGCAGAGGTATGCCTTGAATAGAAGACTGTGACGTGTTCTTCCGCTTGAGATTCGGCCTGTTTTCCGTAGGCCAGGGTGATTGTATGTCAGGCAAAGGAGTGGGCTCGTTGGAGTAATCGACCAATTCGTCTGCGAGGCTAAGGTTTGCGGTATCGAAATGGAAAGTCGGCCCACCAGGTCCACCAATGTTGGAATATCTATCAAAGAAGTCTTCGAGCTGGAATCCAGGTGTGTAGCGCATTGCGTTCCCGGTAATCGTCTTTACCAGCTCTCTGTGGGCTTCGTAGAGCCGCTGGAGCATATCCCGCTGGTGCTGAACAATGGCCCATGTAAACCGCAGATCGCTCAACAGCTGCATCTCGCGGGACAAGAAATCAGAAGAAGAGCTAAAGACACTGATTTCGCCGCTGGTGCCTTGCTTGCCATAGTGCGCGCCATGAATGTGAACGGTACCGGCGGTGCAGATGCAGTAACCGACAAACGATGGCCACTCAATAGTCTGCATCTGCCTACCCATTTCGGTGAGCTCCGTAATGGCATTCGCATGGAAGAAGCACATGTTGGTCGCCTCAATCTGCCATGACTGGTGCTGTCCATTTCCCGCCAGTTCGGCTAGGCTAATTGGGAGGAATGGTCGGTAGATCAAACAGTGAATGAGGTGATATATGAGCTTGCACAGTACGAGAGTAGTCGAGTCTTGCTGACCGAAAACAACGTCCATCGATGCGAATATGCCGTCCGTGCCAGATGCCCACACGTCCAGATCCTGCCTAATCTTGGACAGATTTGACAGAGAGTGCCAAGGGAAATGCGAATCGCCCTTGACGCCTCCTGCCGCCAGATATCGATTCGTTACACCGAGAATGCGCGTTATGTCGATGAGCATACCTGAAGTGCCCTGGGACTTCTTGCCGCTGCCCTGAAAGTACTGTAGGTTAGATCCGCAGAGGAAGAAATCGCCGTCCACATGAAGATTGGAAGCCGCCGAATACCATGACGGGAGTCGTAATGCGATAGAGTCGTCGCTAATGAGCGATGGGCGCTTGGAACCGCAGGCGGCAAAGCGATCCAAGAGATAGCATGACCAGAAGAGCTGCCTCCGCGTTTCCCGTTCCGTCGGGGTTACCTGTGCCTGTTGGTCCACCTCGCGATGCAATTCGAGTGCCATAATCATGCCAATGGCGTTGCCTACACACCAGGTCAGACGTTGTCTCCCATCATAGAGGAGGTAGCGCGAGGAGGGCGGATACACATACTTATTAACATAAAGGCCTTCCTCCCTTTGCCCGAGGCTGTGAATGCAATTGCAAGTAAAACAATGGCTTGGAGGTTGTCAATCGAAGGTTCATCGATGTCAATGGCACTCCTCGCGCGAGAGGCATATTCGTCGCCCAACTTGACAGCCGCACGGAAACCGAGAGGATGCGGTGTATGCCTGCGTAGGATGTGAGACAATTGGACACCCACATGGCCCGACAGTTTAATAGAAGGGACGAGACATACCTAGCAGCGACTGCGGCAATGGCATCGAATAAGAAAGGAGGGAGCTGGTTTTGGTTGACGCGTTTTCGGATCAAGGACTCGTCAAAAATGTGGAACGGCTTATTGTGGAAGCGGGTAAAATATGTATCAAGAAGAGCGTCTGTCTGTATGGAAGGGGTGGCGGGTTCTCTGCAGCATGTATCAATACCGAATAAACTTGATGCCAACGACAGATGGAAGCAACCTACCCAGTTGTCGAGGTCTGCGGGGAGTAAAGCGGCAGCTCCGTGACATTGGGCGTCGTCTTTTCTTCGGTCGCCCGTCGCTTGGCAACAGGTTCCGCAATATCTCGCTCAGCAGGCTGCCTCTTTGTCGACGATTCAGTCGTTGAGGTCTCTTGATTTTCCGTGGTCGATGATGCGGAACCCTGCTCGCCTTCGGCATTCTTCTCCTTGAGCTTGGCTTCCAGCCCATCCACTCTCTTCAGAAGGGCCTCCAAGACATCCGTCTTTGGTCCACGCTTCTTCGGTACGGCATCTATAAGGCCAACGGGCATGAGTATCTCTGGTACCAAAGAAGAAGAAAGTTCATCGTGATGCAGCGGCGGACATGTCGCCAAGACAAGTCACCGCCACGGGGGAGGGCTTGAGGCACACTCGACTGCCCGCTTCTCGGGAAGCGCCAGACGGTATTAGGATGTGCTGAGCTTACCGTATATACAAGGGCATTGAAACACCAGGCACGCCTCGCAAGACGGGCGAAGGCGATTACACTTGATCTAATTCAACAGGCAAAGACGGGTTAGACGCCGCGCACAACATTCACATCAAAGGGGCGGAGGGGGTCTACAGAGGGGCGCCGCAAGGAGAAGGGCCGGGCAGAAACTCACCTTTCGCTTCCGGCACGACTTGCAATTCATGGATTCACGGGGCTCCGTGGTGACATTCCGGGTCGGCAAGCGCTCAATGCCAACCTGCGGCCGCTGGGGCGGCAAGGCCACAGGCTGGGCCGGAGGACGATGCGGAGCGTTCATCTGGGATGCGGTGGCCGAGAATGTGTGGGCGCCAGTTTGAAGATGTGTTCTCGGCGAGGTTGGCTAATCGGGGGGAGAGCAATGCGCAGAGCCGGCCGGCGCCAGCCAAGCGCCAAAGAGGTCGGTTCGAAGGGCAAAAGAGCGCAATCAAGGCCAAGGCTGAGAGGCCCTTGGTTGGTAAAGGTGGCGTGGCTGCAGAAGAAGCGCGAGGAGGGACTGGACTGGACGCAAGCAAGAGACGAGATAGCTGGGCGATGGATGGTTTGCCGCGGAGGCAATTCGGTGTTAGTGATTATGGAATACGAGAGGGCGGGTTGATCTGCAGCTCATTCATGGCCGAGGACCCTGTCGCCGACGATGAACGCCGTCCTGGTTTTGTCGCGTTTTTGCTGCAGGTTCGGATTGAGGTTTCGAGAGAGGGATCAATGGGATGGGATTGACTTGCGGCGGCGAGACCCACCGAGAGTCCGTTGGTGGTTGAGCTGCGTATCGTGTCGTCGTCGTTGTGCGCCAGGGACAAGAAAGAGAAGGGAAATAGAGGAATGACCGAGCAAAGTAAAGCAAAGGCAAAGGCAAAGCAAAGAATAGAAACACAGCTGGTCTCCCCAGTTGCTTGAAGTCGCGGAACCGGCAAATGCCTGACCCAGGTCCAAGGCTGGAGGTGGAAATGAAGAGGGCGGCTCGGTTCCTGGTTAGTGCAGTTGCAGCTTGGCTTGGGGAAGCACCAGCACCAGCACCAGCACCAGCACCAGCACTGGATGGAGCGTCTGCAGGCAGCGTCTGACTGACTGATGGACCTCCAACTCCGTTCCAACTGTACATGTATGATGTACCTGCCCACCACATGCGCACTATCGCCATAATCGTAGAACAGCGTGCTTGCTAGTGCCTCCGCTTCCGCTGCCCGTATTCCGTCCTTTTGGCGAACCAGACGCTGGTCCCTCGTCGCATTAGTATCCGGCCATGCGCTTGTACAGTACTGGAACCGTGGATTACATGGATGATGTGTATGTACATGGGCAGCCCATCGCCACGCTAGCGGCTACCCCATTGCAGTAATGCCAACTAGCGGCTAGTGCCTGGTAGCCCTACTCGAGCCGTTTGGGAGCGCTGGAGCTTCAGGGCCGCTCACTGGAAGGGCTGAGACTGGCCGTGACTGGCTCCCCCACCTGAGCGAGCTCTGACGGATCCCATCCTTGCAAGTTGAGTTGAGTTGATGCCAGGCAGAGGGCGCGCATACTGTACTATTAGGTAGTTGCCGGAGCTCTATATCCATCCATTTGATAGTACTCGTAGTATCCATGGTGCTGGGCAATAGGTACATGTATTGACTCAGGTCGTATTATCTGCATGTACGAAATAGTACTCGTATCAACGGGTTGTAACTCAAGGCAAGGTACATGTAGTATAGAGCATAAACCCCCCCCCCCTACAGCACAAGGTAGCATTTACGAGGACAAATCACGTACCATCTCCGAGTGCTCTCCAGTAACCAAGTCTGTCAAATAAGAGTATGACATCAACTCCATCTGATGCTCACCAATAAAAGCTCCCAGCAAGAACATGCGAGGTAGGGCGTAAGAGCGAGGCAGCCGACGCATCCACCCTCTCGCCTGTCCTGGAGACGAGCATCAGATGTCCATACGTTACGTACATACTAATATAGTACACACATGCATCCCTAAGCAGACTCGGAGACAAATGTGGCAATTCTTGCCTCCATCTCATGCAGTGAGAATCGACATGCTTGATTCAACACCGAGATCTGAGCTGGCGAATAGGCTGTCATAAGCCAACCTATACCTACCTACGGGTACATGTCCGCAACTCTTTGTCTTCAACCCAGAGACCAATCGCTTAAAATTGCCAGATCTACCCAAGTAGGCAAAGAAAGGATGTAATCCGTCCTAGAATCATACTTGATCTCTTTCGCCCTTACTGTCCCAGCGACAAAACAATAATCGCATAAACTACAGTAATTGATTCCAAACGGCGTAACTCTCTCGTATTAACCCAGCACAACTTACCAAGACACATTACAACTCCAAAACCGGTATATTCGTCTCGAACCGCTCGCATCATCACCCCAAGAAACTACAGCCGAAAATCCCTGTGGCTGCTTACCACATCATCTCCGTGTCAGTCCCCCAAGTTCAAAAAGTGGCCTGCCAGGGACCAGGGGCTGGCTGGGGGTCTTTGCTTTTTCGGCTTGGTCTCCAAAATGTCACTCTGTCTTCCTTAATTCTCCACGCCAATTCAAATCGAACGGCCAGAGTCGTACTGCAGTGGGCAAAGGGGGGGGATCAATCCCAATCCCGCAAAGGCGCGCAAACAGCCCAAGCCTTGGGTCTTTTTTTTTTTTCTTTTTTTTTTGGTCTCTTCTCTCTTCTTCTTTGGTCTGCTCGCTCTCGCTCTCGCTCTCTCGATCTGACTGGCTCTGGTCCTCTGAGCTGTTCTGGCGTGTCATGTCTCCTTTTGTGATGACGCCCCCAACTGCCGAGGGGGAAAACAGGCACGGCCGGTGGGCGGTGATATGCCGCCAAAAAGCCGACCGCTGCACCCCAAACGGAGACCATTGACCACTAAAATCGGCGCGTTGTATATTGAATTGAATGTGATTCATGTAAGTCAGAGTTGAGTCGCACCGCTTTCTGACAAGAACAAAAGGGCTTTCCCTCACTTCTCACTCTCTCACCCAACGAATCCCCCTCTTCTCTCTTTTTGCTTGACACATCTCCCCCCCCCCCCCCCCCCCCTTGCGAAAGCCGCACAGCGCCGTTAGCCGTCAAAGGGGAAAAAATCAAAATGCTACTGTACCTGTGGCCACTGCTACTCCAACTGTAATACCTAGTACTCGTACTGCCTGGTGCCACTCCCGTTCTTTCGTTTCACACGTTTGGGTTGCTTTTGTGGGGAGGTTGAGACCGGGGTTTGTGCCGCGTCCAGCAACCCGGCATGGCAATCTTGTTGCCCTGTAATACCTGATACAGTACGGGGGCCCTCTTTCTCAGCTATTAGCCCAGGAAAGTCCCCGGCAAAGAGGGCTAACTTCAGACTTGTGTGTTTTGAGTCCTCTTGTTCCCCCATAGGTATTCTCTCTCTCTTTCTGTCTGTCTCTCAGGGGGTTGTTTCTAGCTCAGGCACGAAGGTTGAACTAGTCGTGCCTTTGCATGTACGAGAGTACCTTTGCAATCTTACACGCGCCATTCGTGCTGCAAACTCAAGTCGAAAGAGAACTGGAGTGAGGCCACATGACAGAAATAGATGAAAGGTTACCGCAAACCTCAGCCGAATCCCCCACGCGGCGGCCGAGGGTCAGACGACGCCACGCAGACACACACACACACACACACACTCCAAGAGAGAGAGAGAGAGAGAGAGAGAGAGAGAGCCGGCGGGCGAATTAGATCAATCTAATCGATCGAGGAACAAGTCTCGGCGCGGCATGAAAGCATCAAGAGTGCGGAAAAAGCTGCCCTGTGGATTTTGCGAAGAGGAGCACATAGCCAAATACCGTAACAAAGGGGGCCAGCCTTAGATGGCGCGCCGCCTCCACTTGGAACCTTTCTCGGCGATACTTGGGCGCGCTGGGCCACCCCTCTCTTTTCGAAGAAACTGGCACTGGTGACCGGGTTTCAGTTTCGAGTGCTCCGAACTGAGTTCGGAATCGGCCATCAATGCTTCTCATACCGCCTTCTGCTTCCTTCGCCCATCGTGCCATGGGCTGGCTAGTGGCTCGCTCAGGATCTCGAAGAGCGAGAGCCGCGAAAAGGGCCCCTCTCACCTCGAATACTGTAGAATTCAATGCTAGAGTATAACTTTAAGGTATTGATTGAAGTCAATTGTTTCGACGAATCAAGATTCATAGTCCTGTTAAGGTTATGCCATCGCGGGAGATCATTTCGGAGGAGCTTAAACCATCTACAAGTGCAAAGTGCGAGTGCCGTCTCACTATGGACGTACTGTAATAGTGGTTGGTAGTGGCGATTCCGATTCCTCCACGCAAAACAGAACAGTCTTGAGCTTCTTTCCCCCCCCTAGTCTCCTCAAGACGAGAAGCGGCAAAAGCCTTATCCTTATTATTTACCGCAAAGGTTAGTAGCAGCGCAGCAGCAGCAACAGGGTCCCCTACGCATCAATGCCTGCTGCCTCTCGATAACCGCAGCACCTGATTCGAAAACCCCTAGATTCGGCAGCCCCCCGCCCTGCCCAGCTAGAAAATTCTCGTCTGCAAAAATGCATGAGCCTCCCATCCCCTTGTAAGCCAGAAAACACTTGTAGCGAGTCCGGGGGGTAGCATCAAAGGTTAATGGATACCTGAAGATAGCTGCGGATAACACCGGCGCGACTTAAGGAAAAGCAGAAGCTACCTACCTTGCCTACATAGCTAATGGGTTAGTCAAATTGTATATGCCGAATCTTCAATTTCTAATACGAGTTCCACGTTGCTGCTTGCTATCTGCATGCGCTGATGCTCCTCCTCGTACGAGCAAGGAACGTATGTCCCAGTGCCCAGTTTATGTTGCTCATGACTCGGGGATTTTCCTCGCATCCACGTAGATAGCTGCTCACATATCGTATACGGGAAAGATACCACTAGTAGTATATAGCAAGGGGCCGCGAAGAATAGCCTCAATAGGAAATTGCCATCATCTCATCGGGATTCCTTCGTCATCGCTTCCGTTGAATTTCGTACTACTCACTCGTACTCCTAGCATTGACGCCTCGTAACTGCTGTCCATAGGGACATTATGCGGATCCTCCCTCCCTTTCTCACATATCAGATCCTGACCTCCCCTAGCCAAATCTTGCCGCCCGGCTGTACAGTAGTGTAGAGGTAAGCTGACTTTGTCAGTTCGGCTTACCACTTAGGACGAACGGCAAGGGGTGTAGTGGGAATTGGTAAAAAAAAAAGCCGACAAGCTAGGCGCCGATTGTCCGATGCACTTTCGTCATGGCCAAGCAAATGCATAGTGAACTCAAAGCTCCGTGATAGTAATAGTTGATGGTAATGTTATTGTTCATTCGGCCCATACACATCTCGACACCCCCCCCTTCTCTGTACTCCAGTACATGCGAGTGATTATTTCAATCAAATCAACCCCTCAGCCCTAACCGCTCTTCCCATCCAATGACAATGAACTCCCTATGTACAGCGTGTATAAAACTCCTCATATACATACCTATATATACATATATATATAGAAACCCGACAAAGTAGAAAAGAGAAGGAAAAAAAGTCACCCCCACGACAATGCGCCGTGGGCATAAAAAAAAATGCATGCCCTCTGTGTTGGCCTCGCTTCCAACGCCACAGATGCAAACAAACGAAACAGGATTCCGGGCCGTATTCCATAATCGGTGCGCCGAAGAGCAAAAAGGAAACTCGATAGACAAAAGAAAAAAAGATCTCCCTCCTTGCCAGCATCCATCGATCAAGCGGGAAAAAAAATTATGGTCTAGACCAGCTCTCGCAGTGGGTATTATTATATCAGCTGAATCCTTTCAAAGTAAAAATAGATTAGCCTCTTCAAAATAAATTCCGTCCGCTTGCCAGCCGTACGAAGCTGTATGGTACGTTTTGTCCGACTAGCAGCCGTAGGCTCTCGACCGTCGTAAAGGCCGCAACGTCTGCAGCGTCATATGCGGTGAATCCGCTTTGTTCCGCGACTACTATGGGATCGTTCTTCTGCTGCGACGCCGCCTCGGCAAGGTTCAAAAAGACCTTCTTCGTGTTCGACGACCCAGGAGGACCGGCTTCTCCAAATACTCGCAGCATCATGCCGACAATGTTGCTCTTGCCTCGGCCCAGCGCTGAGATAATGACAAAGGGCGCTCGGTTGTCCGCTACGGATCGGGCTCGTTGAAGGCTCTCCATGCTGATAAACTGTTCGATCGGAGGGGCGTTGCGGGCCAGCCCTGATGGTGTCCTGAAGCCGACTGTGTATATCTTTGACATTTTGAGTGCCTTCAATGCGAAGAAGACAGGCGCAGCATCGTCAGCCGTCAAAGCTAGCACCACCGCGGTCCGGCCGAAATAAGCAGAGGGGGCTAGATCGCGAGTCAGTGTAGACAGGATGCCTCTCCAGCTGGCATTGTCGAAGATCAATGACGTGTTGGGGGCGAGGCCAGGCTGTCCTCCAGGTGGCATCGTGCCGCTATATTGAGACGGTGGTGTCGAGGTCGATCCTGATCCTGATGACCCCGAGGGCTTCACAACGATTGTGTCGATGATACCGATTCCCTGAGCCGCCTCGGACAGTGTTGGGCCCTGACCGTTGTTCAGGGTTGAGAACCACGGGTTGTGCTTCAAGATGGTCTGGTATGACAGCCCCGGGTCGAGATAGGCACCTCCAAAGTCCCTCTGGTTGCACCACGATTGAATGCCTGCCGGATTGTTGTGCTGGCGCTCCACCACGGCGAAGTGATGCGGCAATCCTAACTCGTTGAAGCACTTTTCGTAAAAGGGTGCCCGCGGCGCAATGCTTCGAGCAGCAGCACTGCTGATGCCGTAAAAGTACTTCTTTGGGAGCTGGCCTAACAATGCGAGGGCGCCGTTAATCTCGGCTGTGCTCATCTGGCCGGGGGCGGCGATGATGGGCAAAAGAGGGTGAGTGATGGGCGAGAAGACCGTGTTGAGCGTTCGCGAAAACTGACCAATCTCGCCCATGTTGACAGCCGACAGCGGTGGCGCATCTGGATATTGTGCCCGTATCTTGGAGCGAAAGTACTCGAGCTCAAAGTTTTCGTTGTGATCGTTGATGATTGCAATCATCTTGACAATGTCGGCGTACTGCCTGGACTTTACAAACACGTCCTGTGCGTATTGGGACGGCCATTTGAAGGTGCCTGAGAAGTCGTGGAAGGCAGACATGATGCGAGAGTTGCCTCTCTTTTCGTACAGCTTCTTTCGAATGTGCTCCGGCAACCAAAGCTCGACATCGATGTACTCTACACCCCACTGGACCGCTCGGTATAGATATTCATAGTATAGATCGGGATTGTCCATGGGGAATTTTCCATTTTCCTTTGTGCATCTAGTGGTGAAGATGATGGGAAGCTCGGTTCTCTGCCGCAGTAGCATGACCTGCTGTCCGACAAAACTCAGGCTTGGGATATCAGAAAAGACCCCGTCGCCCCGGGGTTCGCGCAAAAGATCCACGCGGATCTCAACCGCATCAGCTCCTACTGTGAGAATGTCCAAGTTGGGAAGAGCCGCGTGGACATCGGGAAACGTGGTGGAAATGAAAAAGGTCCTCGGCTTGGCCATCAATTGGCTGTGCGGGCTGGTCTGGCCGAGTGTGAATGAGATGAATCGAGCGAGATCGCGTCTGCAAAAGGGGGTTTCGGTGTAGAGAAACTCATAGTCGCAGTGGATCGACAGATGCAGGTCCGGAGGCATTCCTAGGTTGACGCAGTGAGCATTGATGGCTACGAGCAGCTGTTGGTCCCTATCCTCCACATCCTGCTTGGCCTCCTGCAGAGCAAGGCCAATCACGAAACCTTCATCCTCGTGGTCGACGTCCTTGAACGATCGCTTCAATTTAACCGGCTTGCCCAGTACCTCGGCGAATACGGACACGACATCTTCTTGTCCCTGTCCATACACAATGACAGCTATTCGAGAATCCCCCGTTTGTGGCGCACCCTTCATCAGCCCGCTGTCAATCATAACCGGGTCATTGCTGGTGCTGTCAAGCTCCATATCGGCAGAGGCTGAGGTGTCGTTGATGCGCTGTGACGATACTGGCGCTGGAGCGGGCGATGGGCTTGCCAGCAACTGCTGGACAGCAGCCATCGTGATTTTGTTAGCGGTTAGTTTGATCCGGACGGCACACTTTGCTGCAAGGTCGAGGCCGAAGGATTGTCCAGGCAGCCGCTTCGGCAAAAAGCGACGCTGCCGTGGGTATAGAAATTATGGCTGTGTGTCTTTGTAGCACCCTCCACCAACTCGGCGCTGCATGCCAAGTGGGAATCGGAAAATAGATGGCCCCAGCACTTCGAATTCGACCAAGACGCGCCTGACGATTGGCGAAAGGATTCTGATCAGCCTTGACGATGCCGAAATGCAGCTCCCACCCAGTTGTGATCGGGCACGATGAGCTCAGGTTCGCGTGGGCGGATACTCCGAGAGTTTGGGTAGCGATCTGTCGCCAAAGGTATATCCCAAGCTACAAAATGAGTGCCTGGAGAAATCCCCCCTGGTGAAACCCCCGATTAGGGCAGGTCGTAATGAGGGGAGGAAGCGCAATGCAACAAGGTGGCCACGACTATCGAGAGACTGCGGCCTATGCACACTCTCGCTCTTTATTCCCCCGTAAGCCGGTTAGTGGCAGATGAGTCGGATAGCTTCCGAAAGCAATGATACAGAAGACAAATATACTATCGGGAGAGAATAGTCGTCCAGGTTACCGTAAAAGACGCCCCAACGAAAGCCAGCGACGAGCGGGTAGTCGATATACCGTTTGTGAAACAGACGGCAACACGCTGCGCTTATGAGGCCAGTAGAAATGGTTATGTATGCGGATAGATGGCAATAGTAGCTCCCCCTTCGTTTCCTTTTTTTTGCCTGCAAAGCAGCTTAGGCCCCGGCTCCTCCTTGGCCAAAGACTTACACGAAGCGGAGGCGTTTAGTTAATATTGATCCTATAGGTCACAAGCGCCGGTCGTTCGGTTGGAGGGATTTGCGGCCAAGGTAGATTGCGTGGTGGCGGCAACCGTATCGAAATGGGTGTGATTCTAGTCGATCCAGGGAAATGCAGAATTTTGGCCCAGCGGTGAGCGGCTCGAGATAAAAGTGAAGGCAGAAATCAGGACCAAACCATATTCTTCTTCTCGAACCTCGTGGCGGGTTTCGCCTTTCCTGTTCTCTCTCTTTTTTTTTTCTCGCCGCGGATCTCGCTCCGGTCCCAAATTGGATTCCCACAAACCAGGTTCTCAGTCAGAGTGGCCAAATTCCCTTTTCTGCGCGCCCCAGCACCAAGTGGACGGAAGTGAAAAGGAGGCGAAAGATGCAGGTCGGGGATACCAAAGCAAACCAAAACAAAGCTCGGCTGGAGGCAAAAGTCTTTTTGGTGATGGCGAGAGAGGATGCGATCAATACGAAAAAGATATGAGGTGGCTAGGTGTGTCCAGAAGCCTTGGCGGTGCTTGGCCACGATTCCGAGGGGATGCGCAGGGCCTGGAGCAAAAAAAAGGGACAGGCCGTACAGTAGGGCAGCTTTTGGAATGGCGAGGGACTCGGGCAGCCAATGCGCGACAGCTGGATACGCGGCGCAAGTATCGGGAGGACGATTTGTTACCTTATGTTGATGTTGAAAAACAAGCACAGCACAGTACATGTACATATCCAGGTATGGACGGGTATGGGTACGGGCAGTGACAGAAGTACCAGGCAGGCCAGGCCCTGGTATAGCGTGGGGTTCAGTCCAGTGGCTTCAATGTTTCCGCTGCAGCGGCGCCAGCCAGCGTTGGTGGAGGCTGCAAACCCCGGCGCGGGAGCCGCTGAAGGTCGCTGGAATCCATTCATGGATCCATCCATGCTACAGTATCTGTAATGTACCTACGAGTCCTCTTTGCCTGTATTTGCTCAGCAGCCAGTCAGCCTTGCTGTCGCGATTAGCATGGCCCACTGCGAACAGGCCTGTGCAGAGCGCAAATTCTCCCTATTTGCCGGCCCTGCTGGGGGTGCTACAATTCTCCGCCAATCACAGGGCCATGCCCCGCATTGCTACCGAGAGATTAACCCCCCAATGAGACCATCCGAAGACGGATGCTGGACCTGGGATCCTTTGGACCAGACGGCATGGACTTACAGTAGAATCTACGAGTAATCTCCATCTCCATACAGTACAGAGGTAGCAGCAGTGGTGGAATATGCGTACTTGTACTTGTACAGGTACTTGTACAGGTACTTGTACAGGTACTTGTACAGGTACAGGTACCCGAGATTGCCTCTTTGGTGATCCCGGAGTAAGGCACTAAGGTAAGGTATCAATGTACTCTGATGCTCTGTACATGTACTTTGATGGCGGGTGCTTGAGCTCTAAGCTATAGGTAAGGTTGATCCATTATTAGTACCTCCAAGTACGGGGTAACTACTAGTACATGCACTTTGATCCTCAATCCTAATCCTGCTGAACTGGAGCTATTGATGGGGCAGTTCCATGGAAGCTCGTACGATACGAAGGCTATTCGCATTTTCTCACTCTCTCCAGCATTTTCTCAAATATCAGCTAGTTTCCGGACGTGTCGTTGGTTTGCAAAGGCCAAACAAATTTGTTGTTGCCGCCCAACCATAAGCCATCCCGGAATCCAATTTGACCTCTGCAAAGACGGAGGAATTCTAAGCCACGCACGGAACCTCCTGGCAAGCACACGTATTATTGCGGAGAATCTTCGCCTCTGGCTCTCCCCTTAACACGCAACGGGCAAAAAGCTCGTTGCTCCATCAGGAGAATAGTAATCCTTCCTATCATATTCTGCGGAAAAAGACATGCCGGGGCTGGTTGTTTTTTTTTTTTTTTTTTTTTTTTTTTTTTTTTTTTATCTCTTAGGCGTCTGGTTTTCCAATCAACTAGCGCGCATTGACGCTTCATTTGTCAGTGGCAGGACCCAACAGCTTGTTGTATTCGTGGCCCCAATTGTCTGTAACCAAAGGGACAAAATCTAATTCCAGATACGCCGAGTTCATGCCCGCGATGGTACCTTGCCTAGGCGATAGACATGTATCTAGCTGATCTGCTCGGGGGTACCAAGGTACTAAAACGGTTGAGCAGACGCTGACACCCGATATCCATCGAAATCTCCCTGACTGTTCCGTGGAAAGTTGCCAAATGTCATCAAGGTCACCGGGGGTATGTCAGCCGGCCCCAAAAGATTGTCTCCTGTTCGTACGAGTACTGCTACCTTGATCGCAAGTACCCGGAAACAATGGATGGACTTTGTGGTCTCATGCTACTCTCTAGACCTACCTGCCTTAGTAGTTGATCCTTCGAGCACGGAGACGACGCTGCTTTCGATTGACTCAAGCCAAAACACCGCCCCCCCCCCCCCCCCCCCCGCAGCCGACTAAGAAGAGTAAGACCGAAACGACTCCCGAGAAGTAAAGCGAACAGAGTGAGACGTTCGCTCCCTTAGGTCATCCACCCGAGCCCGCATAAGATTTAGTATCGTGGGTCGGAAAGCTCTTGACCCCCGCGGGATGCGTTGTATCGCCGAGAACAGGGCCCAACATCGTGGAACATTTCATGCACGGGGGAGGGCCTTTGAGAAGGTGTTCAATCCCAAGGTGTTAGTACCGCGGCCACTTGCTAAATACGTTACCTGCGCTTGTGCTCCGTACGATCTGCACGTAAGAAGTGATGCCGCTGTTTCATGTTTTTTTTGTTTTGCTAGAGTACGAGCTGGGCATGTATGTACGAGTACGAATGTTGAAGCAACCAAGCGGTCCGGCGAAGGTGTTGATGATAACACGCGAGCAGACGGATGTCGTCCGTTATCATTGTAGTTCGTCACAAGCACAGCAATATGGGAATAAAATTCCACGAATTAGCAATCGCCGGATGGGAAGAAGAAACGCTTGCTCCTGATTGCACAAATATTTCCGATCGTGTGAAAACCAATGTCCAATAAGCAACGAGCCTCTGATGTCGACATCGAAAACACCACGAGAGAGGCCGCTTTGTCAGCAGAGGCGCTATCCACTACTACCTTACCTCTAGTATGTATGTACATGTACTGACATGGGTGTAACTTTAAGATATTTCAAGAGCCGTGACGTTTAAGCATATGCAGACATGTGTAATCATGGCACGGTACAGATAACAGCCATATGTCGGAATGGTTTTTGACAGCCTGCCAGAAACAAGCACTAGAATCAATAATCACTACGACTAGAAGTACACAGCTTACGATATCACGACTCGCCCTCGATGAAGCTCGATATACCGGTGGAAGATGGTTCTTCCTAGATGCAACGTGGGATGAATCTCCGTGCTGGAGAAATTGGCGCCATGGGAGCGGCCGCTGTCAAAGTCGAGATGGAGTTCGCTTCCGGTCATCTTATCCGCCCCTGTTCGAACGGCCCGGCATGATGGGGGAAAGCATACACAGCTGATTACCAGGTATAAATTGCGCCACGGCAAATGACAAGAGTGGAGGAACAGTATTGACTATTGCGGGCATATTTTGAACAAGCTTGAGAAACGAAACAAAAGCTGGAACATCTTTTCAAGGACCTATGGTCATATTTTTCCATCAACGAGAGACAGTATTGGCTCTGCTCGGCGGAATAAAAGAGCAACAGAAACACTAGCTCATGGGACAGGAAACCCAAGGAGCATCTGCCACTCCACTCGAGTCAGATTTTGGACCAGATCCCGATCAAATTATCCTCAGTGTCGATGAACCGAGCATAGTGCCCCATGTTCTCGCCAAGTTCCGTCTTGTGTCTGGGCAACGGTCAGCTTGCATTTCCGTCCATTCTCTTGGGTCCTATTTCCTATCTATCCCTTTCTACTCCGTACTCTGTATATTTCTCCACGCGGCTACACGGAAAAGCGGGACAACTTACAGCTGCGTCTTTCCGCCGAGCTTCGTTACCAGTTCAAGCGTTTCCTTGCAATTCTTGACGTTGAAGCTCGGGTGAACGGAAAAGGCATCGTGAGAGCCTATCGAGTGGTTGATGACGTGGTATCCATCCTCCATCACGTAAAAGGCGCCATTCAGGGCTTTTCCACGGTTGAAAAAGTAGAGTTCCTTGACGCCGGGCCGCCCGTGAGGAACGCCGTTGGGGCTGATGTCCCATGAGAAGACTTCGGCATAAAAAGCCGTGGCCCTTTCGATGTTTATGACTGGGATGGCGAGCCAGCACAATTGGCCGTAGCACTCCTATTGTAACATGGGTGAGTTTCAGGGTCTTGACTGACGACACATGGTCGAGTGCATTTCAGTCCATGGTTACCTCGGTAGGTTCCGACATGGTTGGAAAGCTATAAGAGCATATAGCAATGGTAATAAGTTATCAAGTTATGTTATCAGATAGATCTACGGAATACAAAGCCAAGATTATCGAATGCGAGCGTGCAGCGATGGGACGAGTTGAGGTTTACATAGACGGCCATATGGGCTCACGCATATTTATATCCGGGGGCAAGGGAATTCCTGTTTTGAAGGGGCAAGGCCGAGTTGGGTGACCTGCCTGGCAATGATGAGCGGCCCTCCTCCAATGAATGCTGAGGTGGCGCAAGACTACGGCGCAAGAGCCCGAACTCTCACGATGGCCATGAAGCCGAATTGTCCATTCGAACGGATCCCGTGAACCGCGAGGCCGTTTCAGCTGGTTGGGTGAACCTCATCAGCGGCGTGTTGCTAGCCTGCAACTAAGTCATATTGGACAGACGGAGTCGCGAAGCATCTTTTTCCGAGTTTCATCTGGAAGCCCATCCATCAATTCCGTGGAACAAACGAAGGGACAAGTGAACACCAGGCTAATCGTCATAGCTCTGTCTTCTCTGCCACCAATGGCCAAACTGTAATCTGATGATTAGTCGCAGGGTAAGCTGTTGATCACTTGGAGAGTTGGAGAGATTACCTAATCCAGCGCTCTCTTCTCCAGCCCCACTCAGCCACACCGTGTCAAGTGCCGCCCCATAAAAGCTCCCTCTCAACCAATCAGACGCGCCACTCCGAGACGCACGTCACGACTGCAGCAAACCTTCCAAAAGGTCACCAGAGATCAGCTGTTTGTGCTCACTCACAGCAGCTCCCTTTTGCCTCTGCATTTTTATTCCATCTGAAGAGCCTGGTATCATCAATTCATCTCTGGTAAGCTCCTCCAACTGCAATTGGACCAAAACAGCTCAATCATACTCTATTTGCGCCTCATCCCACCACTTACCAGCAGACACTCATCCTCTGTCGCGTGTGTCTGCAGCTCTTAGCTCTCAGCTCTTCGCAATGACAGAACCAATCGCCGAGACGCGACCAGTCGAGGAGGCTGCGCCTGCCGAGGAGGCAACTGTCGACGAGACGATCAAAGCCTCTACTACTGAAGAAGCAGAGCAAAAGGCAGAGGTAGAAGCCAAACCAGATGTAGAGACAGGGACAGAAACCCCAGCAGTGGCTACAGCCGACTTGGAGCTCGAGGGAGACGATGACATCAAGTCAAAAAAGGTTACCCTCGCCGACCTGAGCGCCAAGGGCACCGCGCTCTATGCCCACAAGAAGTACGAAGCAGCCGCCGACATCTTCTCGAGAGCGAGCATCCTCCAGGCGGAAATCAATGGCGAGCTGGCGCCGGAGAACGCTGAGATCCTCTTCCACTACGGCCGCAGTTTGTTCAAAGTTGGCCAGAGCAAGAGTGACGTCCTCGGTGGCTCTGCTCCCGCCCCCGCGGAGAAGAAGACAAAATCAAGCAGCGGTGCGTCCTCGAAGAAGGCTACCAAAGCAGATGAGGGAGAGGGAGCTCAGGAAGGTGGGGCAGAACAAGGAAAGGACAAGAAGAACGAGGAGAAGGACGACGTTCCAGAAGGAAAGAAGCTCTTCTTCCAATTTACGGGCGATGAGAACTTTGACGAGTCTGACGAAGACGAGGTGGGTAATATGCCAGCTTGACCGGGTTGTGACCGGGTTGTGTTCGCTGTCTAATTACCCATCGTGTAAAACAAATAGGACCAGGAAGAAGGAGACCAAGACGAAGAGGAAGACGACGATCTTGCCACTGCCTTTGAGATTCTCGAACTCGCGCGCGTTTGCTACCAGAAGCAGCTGGATCAGCTGAGAGAGGAGGAAGCGCAGGGCGAAGACGAGAGCAAAGGCAAGGGCAAAGAAGTCGCCAAGGAAGACTCTTCGGCCGTCAGACACATCAAAGAGCGTCTTGCAGAGACCCACGACTGTCTTGCTGAAATCTCTCTTGAGAACGAGCGGTACGCCATAATCTGACCTCTCTTTCTTTCGTTTCCGAGATGGAGCGAGACGTAGCTAATTGAACCGACTTTGCGAGCATAGGTATCCTAATGCGATCGAAGACGGCCGTACATCTCTCAACTACAAGGTAGAGCTCTACCCTGAAGAATCCGAAATCATTGCCGAGGCACACTACAAGCTTTCACTGGCGCTAGAGTTTGCTTCTCTCACAGTTGCCGATGATGAGGGCAAGAACACCAAGCGCGAGGAGATTGATCAGGGCCTCCGCGATGAGGCTGTTGCCGAGATGGAGCTTGCCATTAAGAGCTTTAAGCTTAAGATGCAGGCCATCGAAGTCGAGATTGCTAGCTCAGCGTCCCCAGAGGACAATGAATTGTCTCGCAAGACTGTTGAAGAGATGAAGGAAGTTATCGCTGAATTGGAGCAAAGAGTATGTTGATTTTGATTCTGAACCCCTTTGAATTCCACCCTACCAGCTGACAGTATTCTTCTTCCCTTCCTCTTCTTATTTACTAACATGTCACAGCTCGTGGACCTGAAGAAGGATCCTCTCAGCGCGAATGAACTGCTGGGTGACGGAGCTAACCCCCTGGGCGGCATTCTCGGCGCTGCATTTGGCCAATCCGCTGCCGAGGTACAGGCGCGCGTCGAAGAGGCGAGTAAGAACGCAGTGGACCTGACGAGTCTTGTTCGCAAGAAGAAGGCCAAGGACGATGATGCCGTCAACGGCAGCGGTAACACCAAGCGCAAGGCCGACGAAGAGACTTCTGAGCTTGAAACGAAGAGGACCAAGGTGGATGAGGAGGAGCAGACCGCCAAAGCTGATAAATAAGCTTGCTTGCTACTCACACACACCCTACTTTTACTTGATTCTGCCCGGTCTGAATTTGTTTTCGACAAGAGGAGATTCTGGGAATGAACGCTGCGTTTTTAGTCGGGGAGTTTAGGGCGTCTTAGGAGGGATGGGAAAGGCGGGAGAAGATGAATCGAGCTTGATATTGGAAAACCCATACCCTTCTTGCGTTGGGGAGGGGTTATGAGGGAGATGGCATGGATGGATGGATGGGTGCGATGCCTGCGATTTTGCTACATGACGAATTAATTCTGTATGAGATTGGAATACCAATGAGCAATTGATGCCCACCCCCCCTTTTTTTTTGGTCTTTCAAAGAAGCGCAGAAATGATAAGAACGTGCATGATTTGGAGAAAGAATACAACTCTCGCGCCCTGTATAAATGCGATTCCCCTTTTCTATCTGTTCCACCCCGAATAATCTCTGTTTTGTCTTGATGGACTTTTTATGTAAAAGAAGCGTCAATCAAATCCATTCATTACAGCCGGCCACACAGAAAACAAAAATGCTGAATCAAACCAAACTGCCCCTTCTCCTTTTCTCAACATCTATATATACAGTGTTCAAAGTACCCATCTTTCCGTCATCAGCCCTTGTATAGAAATAACCCCGTAGCTTGCAACCAACAGCTTATAGCTTATAGCTTCCTCCCGACACAATCTTGGCCGCCACCTTGGTCTTCTTGCCCTCGACGTCAGTAATCTCGCCCTTGCGGTTGATCACCTTGACGCCTCCCTTCTTCAGCTCGGCAATCGTCTCGCGCTGCATCTTGGCCTTGGCCGAAAGCGTCTTCTTCGCACCGCCAGCGCCATTCGTCTTCGCCGCGCCCGCAGCGTCCGCGCCGCCAGCCTTGCGCATGCGCTCCTTCTCGCGACGACGACGACGCACCTTGTCTTCGCGCGACAGCTCCTGTCTCGCGAGGGGCATGCCGCCGCTGGTGACGACCTCGCCCTGGGCGGCGTTGTCGGCGCCGGCCTTGTACACCTCCTGGGGCGCGAGGCGGCTGCTCTCGCCGGAGATGGCGGACGCAGTCGTGGGCTGGGCGTCTTCCATGGCGACGGCGGCCACGTCCGAGACGACGGAGACGGTGGCCGCGCTGGGCTTGGGCCTGTAGTTCCAGCTGCTGAGGGCATCGAGGCGGGACGAGACGTCCTTCCACATGGCCTCAATCTCCTTCTCCTCGCGCTGCAGCTTCTCGTCCGACTGGCTGACGTACGTGTCCGGGTTGGCGTTCTTGACGTGCTCCTCCTCGTACACCTCGGCGAGGCCCTTGCTGGACTTGCTGTCGTCGACCTCAATGATGCCGCGGCGGGTTCCGCTGGGCACGGCCTCGGCGTCTGGTCTCCGGCGCAGGACCTCGTCGAACTGCTGAGCAAGAATTCGTCGCTTGATCATGTCTTCGATGCCCTCCGTCACCTCCGGGGTGATGACGGGGACGGGCTTGCCGACGTGTTCAAAGTCGAGGTCCTCCTCCAGAAGAGAGTTCTGGGGTCGATCGACGGCAGAAGCTTCTCCAGAGAGAGTCCATTCGCGCTTGGCAACGGAGGCGGCTTCCAGCTTGCGAATCTCCTCGGCCAGCTTGGCCTGTCTTCGCTCGTGGGCTGATCGGCGCGACTTGGGGTCGCCGGCTGAGACATCGGATAGAGCATCTTCAGAGTCATCATTGTCCGACTCATCGTCAAAGAGATCGCGGCGCACATCGGCCATGGCTCTGTCGACATCCTCCTTGGTAGGTTCCTCCGGCTGGAAGTGAACGCTCTTCTTTGGCTTTCCACCTTTGCTTTTCCGGGGCGGTGGTGCAAAGAAGTCCTTAAAGTAGACCTCGTTTGCGTTGAAGTCCATGCCTTCGTCGTCTACGGCCTCGTCGTTGAGAGCTTCATCGTCGCTCTCGCCTTCCGGTGCGTCAAGAGCCATGTCGCCGAATGTTGGGCCATCCTCTTCGTCGCTTTCCTCATCGTCCTCATCTTGCAGCTGGTCTTCGTCTTCGTCTTGTGATTTGCGGTTAGATGACTTTTTGGAACCAGCCTTGGGCTCTGCCATTGGGTCTGCGTCCCAATCTATGTCTTCGTCATCGCTGGCTCGGTCGGTGTTGGGGTCACCCCTTGCGTCTTGTTCTTCAAAGTATTGCGATTGTCGGTTGAACTCTTCGAGGTTGAAGAAGCCGTCGTTGAGGCCGTCAGGATCCTCGACGTATTCCTCGACGTCTTGCTCATCCTCGTCTTCTTCGTCCTCATCCTCATTCAGCTCATCTTCGAGACCGTCTTCCAGCTCATCAAGATCCTCGTCGTCTTCGCCTTCTAGACCATCTTCCAATTGGTCCTCGTCCAATTCAACATCAAGCTCTTCCTCATCGTCTTCTTCTTCATCTTCTTCTCCTTCAATGTCTTCATCGTCTTCAATCTCATCGTCTTCTTCTTCTTCTTCGTCATCCCGGCCGTCAACCTGGTCAGCTGCAACCACCTCACCCTCTTCTTCCAATTCTTCCAGCAGCCCATCAGAAAACTTCAACACGCTACCAATTATCCTCCTCGCCTGCTGCCACACCTGCTCCGTCTCGAAGCCATCCACATAAACCCTCCTCAGCTTCAGCACATCAATCTCCCCCCTCCCCTCCCTCTTCCTCTTCCGGCTCTCCTTCAGCCTGACCTCCTGCTCCTCGCCAACCTCGGCCGCGAAGCCTTCCAGCGTCTCCTTGACCACATTGAGGGATCCCGTCGGCAGGGCGTCGCTCGGCTGCAGAAAGACGTGCCTCTTGTCCGGCCGCAGGCTCTCTAGCAAAGCCAGCAGCACCTTGTTGTTCTCGCCATTGATGCCCGTCGGCGGCACTGAGACAAGCGGCAGGGCCGTCATTGTGTGAGACGAGTTTGTCAGAGATGGCGATGTGTTGGCCGCCATGCTCTTTTCCCGCGGATTGAAGGGATATTTTCTTTCCGGAATTGGGGGGGTTTTTTTTTTCTTTGGTTGCTCTGGATCGTAGAAGCTAGAGCGATAACGCGGCTGGCAGTGGAAAAAAATTTTAGGCTATCGATTGCAGGTCTGATAAAAGCGAACTAGGCAATCACCCCACAGGCAAAAGACTCGCCCCGCCAGCGTTGCGCTACAGTGCTTGAGTCGCTGTAATTCCGCTGCTAACGATGTGAACTGACGTCTTATCGTGATAAGGATTTGAATGCATCACTTTCACCTTCAACGAAATCTGGAGGCTTCATGAATTGGACTTGGAGAGCGATTACAAAGTAATGGTGGTCTTGTTACGTGATCGGTATATGATTGTAAAAAGCGCTTGTGTCATGCTACGCAGCCTAAGCAGGAGGAGAAGAGCCTTGCAATTCTCTTATACCAGCGATTCCATCTCGCTGCCTTCATCGCAGGGTCGCTGGTCGCTTAGTTGGTTATATATTTATATGTCTGATATGATTACAACACTTCCTCCTCAACCCAAAAAAGACTCCAGCCCGGATGGAACATATGGAAACGCCATGAAAAGACACACAATCATCTATGTTGGCATTTGCGACTTTGTCGAATCTCTTCGTTAGATGCCACGCCGCCCACCGGTGCTCATGAGGGTAATCTTCTGCTTCTTCTTCTTCTTGCCGCCGCCGCCGCCACCACCACCGTTGCCACCGCGGGCACTGCTGCTCTGTCCAATCTCTTCTTTCTCAATAGTGTTCAGTGCCTCCATTTGCCTGGCGAGCTCACTGGGGCTGAGGAAGAGATCCTCATCCTTGAGCCATCCATCGTCAACATTGGTGGGCACTGGAGCATCTTCCATCCCAGGAGTTGTTGAGATGGCACGAGTGCCCCAGACCGTCTTTTGAGTTGAGGGACTTGTCGACATAGAAGCCAGGGTCTCAAATCCCAGCCTTGGGTCGGGAGGTGTTGTGCCAGACGGCGCCGCCAAAGGTTGAAATTCCGACATGTCCATGGGAGGCGAATCATCTTCAATGAGTGGAGAGTGAGGCCGTCGCGATCCGGTGAGGTTTCGGAGAGCAGCCGCCTCCAGTCTCTCAGATTGAAGGCGTTCCCGCTCTTCCTGTGCAGCCTTTTCGCGATTGCGATTCCGTCTCCGCTCAATGTCTGAAGCAAACGACTCGAGCGTCTCAGTAGGGATAATGTCTGTCCAGTCACACTCCAGAAAGCTAATGACACAGCCATAAGGAAGGTGACCTAGGTACTTTGCCCGTTTCCGTAATGCATCATCAACGACATGACCTGTGGAAATGTGCTCGACTCTTGGTAGCAGCGTGGAGGGAAAAGCCGAGAAGGAGCCGTATTTGGTTTTCAGAATCCGAATGTCTAAAGGCGAAAGATACAAGTGAGGCAGAGCGCTATAAAAGTAAAAGTCGGGTTCAGACGATTGCTTCGCCGAGCCAGGCAGTGAGCTTGCACTTGCTTCATCGGCACCACCAAGGGTGACAACCTTCTCTTTGGCGGCGTTGACAGCCTTGATAGCCTTTTGAGTCCACTCGCCATCCTGTCCAAACAAGGCTTCATCTTCCATGGCCTGCTGTAGCATTATCTCAATTTCTTCGTCATATTGGGCGGCCATGTACTGTCCCGTTCCCTTCATGACCCGGGCGTAATCTAGAACATTGGCGGCGAAGTGCCAGGGAATGCCATCCTCTGAATTGAGAACTTCAGCTCCGCTTGCTCGTGGTAACGCAAGAGTAGAGTTTGCGTTTCTCGCCATCAGCCTTAGGACAACGTCATCCCCAACTCGGGGGAGCGGGCTCTCTTGACCGGCGTAGAACCGCACTGGCCGCACCTCGGGAAGATAGATGCTATCTTCGCAGATGGGGCACTTCCTCCATTTGGCGGCCTTGCCCGGCTTCGCCTCATCCTCACTCAGTATCGAGTTCATGAAGCGAAGCAAGCATGTAAGACAAAAGATGTGTCCGCACTTTGCCATTCGGGGGGCAACAGGCTCCGATAAGCATATGGGACACGACGACGCTTGTGATTCCGATGAAGCAATGACCTGCAGGACATTGGACCAGTCTAAGAAGAGGTCGGCGTCCGCGGCATGCTTGGAGTAGTCTCCCTCGGGAGAGACGACGAAGCGATAGTTGGCGTGAACATATCTAGATTTATCGACCGCATGATATCCCGAGCCCGGGCCCCAGGTTGGATTCCGCCGGTACGACCTGGCGTTGGAATGGTGGTGGTGACCGAGGTCTTGGTGGTGCAATGGCGCTGAGTAATTCAGCAAATGCGTGATAGAAGTCTGTCCGCGTCGACTCGTCGGGTTTCTGAGCGCCCTGATCTCGGCCATGGCGTCATACTCATCAACGGGCCTGTGTCCCATGCTGGGCCGACGCTGCGTCCGGTGCTGTTTCCGAGAGCTCTGTCCCTTTCGGGGCGTGGGCTGCGGCGATGAGGCTCCGACTGTTGGATTCGCACGACGAGAGGCTTCGAAGCTCGGTGGTGCCGGTGCCGGCTGGACGGGCACAGGATAGCTCGACTGGATCTGAAGGGACTTGCCCGCGCTCGGGTTCGAAGGGTTCATGATGCGACGGCCAAGATGGTGATGGAAGCAGCCAGGGCCGACGATTTATAGATTGGCTGCTCAGCCGCCCACGTCGTCGGAAGCGGGTGGCGTCAAGTCCAGCATGCCCACGAACTGCAGTGAAGTCGCAGTCCGTGTTGCCGTCAAGACTATCGCGGGATGATGGATAACTAGGACGGGCGTTTGGAAGAGATGCTAGACAATGAGGAGAAACAAAAGCAAATGAATGATGCAAAGAGAGGAAGAAAGAGGATGACGGATGGAGCTCCAAAAGGGACCCGGTTGGCCCCGGCACTGGAGGATAGTAGGAAGAGTAGCAGAGTCTAGGTTCGGGATGCTGGCAGCACGTAAAATGGGCGAGTCAGCGGCGGGGCAAATGGCACGGGAATCATGGACGCTGTTGATCGGAGATAGCTGGGACTGCAGCACGTGATTCAGCATGTGACTATTTGGCGCTGCTACTGTCCGTCCTTATCAGTGTCTCACATGCATTACATCAATACAGGAATTACTACGAGGAAAGCTTATGAGATGTGGTGCAAATTGAGACCCATTGCTTTGCGCCGAATGCGGTAAACAGGAGTCCATGCCGTCTGGTAAAGCATTGGCATCAGACACTGCCTGTAACCTGTAATCCTGCATAGATAATATGGGCAGATATCCCGGCAAATGAGTCACCAGTACGAGTACGAGCTCGTAAGCACCCAGCCATCTCATCCCCGCAAAAGGAACCGACATGGTCTGGACTTCTCTATTGAACTGTAGATTTCGCAGATTCTAATTCGTGCACAGATTGGAGAGAAAGAGCAGCCAAGTAATAAGTATAATGATAAGACATTAATTAGGCAAAAATGTATTTACATGGGAGGGGGTGCCGTTCCATGCTACATAGGAAATAAAACAAATTAGGAGACTCCCAAGGCTCATCCTTCCTCTTAGAACGCATAAGCAGGCACCAATTGAAGAAGCCAAATAGCACATGACAAGACTAAAGGGGAAGAGAGAACGAATAAGGCTGCAAAGAAAATAAAAACGGAATGAATTTAGGTATATGAAATGGTGATCCAGGTATCCGACGTTATTCGACCCAAGTCACACTTCTCTGCCAAAGTGGGGAATCATAGACATATAAACAAAGCCACTCCAGCAGCCCAAGAAAACCGACACTGTAAAACGTAAACCAGGCATCTCAACATTGATGATGCTCTGTCCTGTCACCACTATGACTCCTAGTTCTTGTCCGAGGACTTGTGCCTGCTGAACCGGCTGAAGAAGGCGCTGATACGATTCTTTTTCTTCTCAGACGTCTTATCGCTGTGGGTGCCGTTGGTGCCGTTGGCAGCATCGCCCTTGGCGGGCTCTTCAGTAGCCGCGTCGACGGGAGGCACCTCTGTCTTGTCAGTCTCGGTGACGGGGGTATCGACGGTGGCTTCGGTCTTGGGAGCTTCCGAGGCAACTGTCGTGTCAATGGGAGCCGGGGCGGCCACCTCAGTCTTGGGCTCCTCGACCTTTGACTCCTCAACAGCCTTGGGCTCCTCGGTTGCGGGGGCGTCCTTTGTGAGCTCCTCGACAGGGACCTCAGTCTTGGTCACCTGGACATTGCTGACCTCAGTCACTGGGCTGTCAATGGCAGCCACATCGGTAATGGTAGCAGAGGTAACGGGCACCTCAACTGGGGCCTTGGTCTCCTCGACCTTGGGTTCATCGACAGCCGCGACCGGCTTGACTTCTTTCAGCAGCTCGGCCTCGACCTCTTTCTTCTCCTCGACCGCGACAGTGTTGGCGGCAGCTTCGGGGCTCTTGCCGGCCTCAGTGATGGACTCCTTGACCTCGGCGGGGACTTCGGGAGAAACCTCCTCTCGGGTCTCCTCCTTGGCGGCAGTCTCATGCTGTGCCAGTGTCTCCTTCACGGGCTCGGGCAGCTGCTCCTTGACGGAGTCGGGGAGGTTCTTGTTGGCGGCATCAACAGCAGCATCAACAGCGTCGTTGGCGACGGGTGCGGCGGTCTCGACAAGGCTGTCCTTGGCGGCAATGACAGCGGCCACAACAGCGGCGCCAGTGGTGGCGGCGGCAGCAGCAATGGCACCGGTGTCGAGGACAGGCTTGTCCTCAGAGGTGACGGGAGCTTCAGTGACCTTCTCCTTGAGCTCCTCCTCAACCTTGGCCTTGGCCTCAACTTCTGCGGGGACGGCGGCGGCCTCAGGCTCGGCGTTGGCCTTCTCCTGGCTCTCCTTGACGACCTCGGGAACCTTGGCCTCAAGGGGAACTTGAGCAGCCAGGCCAACGGTAGTGGCGCCAGCACCAACAGTGTTGATGTGGACGTCCTCGGAGGCAGCAGTCACAGGAAGGCTGGATTCGGGAATCAGATTGCTGGTGACAGGAGGCAGGTCGGCGGCGACGACGCCGGGAAGGGCGTCGCTCTTCTCATAAGACTCCTGGTCGAGCTTGACGTGCTCATTGGTGCTCTCAATGCCAACATTGGGAACCTCCTCACCAGGAGCGAGCTGGATGGGGTTGATGGCGCCAGCAGCAGCGGGCAGAGGATTGACGCTGATCGTCTTGTCCAACTCGGTCTGGGGGGTCGCTGGGAAGCCGCCGGGAACATCAGAAGGGGTAGCGATACCCTCGGGCTTCTCAACGGGTTGCTCACTCGCCATTTTAGCGGTAGTGGACTGGGGAGTAACGGTGCTGATGAAGGCAGCTGCGGGGTCGGACTTGAGAATGTCCTCAGGAGTAATAAAGTTGTTGACGTTGCCTTCGTGATCGGCCTCCTTGGGAGAAGACTCGTTCACCGTCCAGTTTCCGTCGACGACGTACTAAATGATGCAAAAAAAAAAGTCAAGGGTCAGCAAACAGATTGTCAGAGAAGAAAGTAAAGACCCCTCGCTGGACAGGATCGAAATATATGTACTATGATGCAGTGCGAAACAGGCTGAATCCACTATCCAGGTGCGTGTGACGTGATATATGCACGACAACGGCCTTGGAAGGGGGTTGGCCAGGCCGGTGCGGGGGGCCGCTTTGGCACGGCGACAAGGGTTTATGGCCGAATCCCCCAATTAAGTGGTAGCCTAGCGGGAATCATGGTTGAGTTGGATTAGGTAGGTCGAAATAAGTAGATTAAGGCGCCCCTTGACAGCAGCGGACTTTGACAGCGCCAACAGGGACGGAAAACCAAACTTGGATAGATCACCAATCTCTTGCGGCTGTGGCGCAAGCTCCCTCGTTCTCACCGCTACACCACACTCGTGGTGCGCTAGAGGCCTCGAAGGGGGAAAAGGATGGCGAGTCGGATGACCAGCGCTTGCTATCAGCACCAACATTCCAACCCCGCGGGCATTGCGTCGCGTTGGGTTGCGTCAGAGCCCCCGGCGCAGACGATAGCTGGAAGCGCCGTGGGGGGTTTCAACGACCTGTGCGAAAGCCAACACTGAGCCAGTCCGGCGACCGACGAGATTCCATCGCCGGCCATGGACGGATGCAATCTGACTCAGCCGAGCTCTGCCACGCTGATCCGCCTCGAATGGTTCGTGCTAAAGATGGAATTGCATCTCATGGGATTGTGAGAGTGGACGGGGCGATGCAGCTTTATTGGGCGGGCCTTTACTGCTGGCGCTGTATGAAGATCATGACAAGACATGGGAAGGGGCACTAACCCCAGGCAGATCATATCGAGCGATGGGCTGGACGGCGCATTGAGGCTGGTATTCAACAAGGCCATGGCCAATGGCATATGCGAAAGGAAGAGAAGGAAAAGGACAGCATATAGCAAAACATCAAAAACTCAACGGCAGAAGCAGCGGATGGTGGGCAGCCGCAGCACGACAGCAAGCTCTCAACCTACCTTGAAGTATATTTTCTGCGATGCATCTTTCAGGGCCACCGTCTTCTGGAAGACGTCACCCTCCTTGACCAACTGCTCGCTCTTCGTCCAGTTGTCAAAGGTGCCCGTGACGAACACTTCTTCGGCGGGATGCTCCCTAGAGAAGGAAAACCCCCAAACGTCAGCTCAGCTTCCATAGGCTAATATGATTCCAGCTGGGATCGTATTTTTTTTTTCGCGCCAACCGGGTGGAGGCTCCTTTGTGCCCTCGTGGTCTCGCAAACCTCGTAGCGGCGCGAGTGCCGGATTTTTTTTTTCGGACTGGGGGTTGGCGGCGCAAAGCTTCGCCGTGAGAAAGCGCAAAACTCACCACTTGAAAGTGTAGCTGCCCATTGTCGCGATTAGGAATTAGAGATGTTGATGAGGTCGTCGGCGTGGCTCGAGGGGAGGAGGAGGGAGGATATAAAGGGATGGCGGGATGTTGGAACAAAGAACGATGACCAAGAGACGGAAGAAGACGACGATGACGACGAAAGAAGCTTCGAGGGTCGCCACAGCCCGGGATGGAAGAACCAGCGGCGTCGAGGACAGTATGAGTATTGAAGTGCGAAGAGTTGCTAGTGTTGAAATCGTGCGAAATTAAATGTGGCCGGCGAGGCGGTGGGGGCTTTTGCAGCTCTGCAAGCAGATACGTTACGATAAGCAACACGGCAGGCATGTCTGTTAGTACTTGTAGCGCACAGTGCCCTTGATTGTTAGCATTGGATGTTAGCATGTTAGCAGTGTCCATCCAGGTCACGGTGCAGTATCGATACATGTTACAGAGCCCGGCGACCGGAAGCAGACGCTCGACACGCGCTGGAAGCCATCGACGAGACGGAGCTCAATCGTGCCATGTCGCGAGGCTGCACAGCTTCAATCGGACCCATAGCAGCTGCATGCCTTGGAAGCTGCACTGCGTTATACTACGGGTCGCCGCAAGCCTATCGTGCTGCTCCCAGTGCCCACAGTGGGCGGTCGGACCACCACAGAGGAGCCCTGGAGGCCACTAAACAGCTGCTGCGAGCCCTGAAGGGCCACTAACGGCCCCTGCTCGCTGCACCGTTGCATCAGCGTCGCATTGCATGGCACTATCTCGCATGCGGCCTTGCATAATCAAGGCACGAGCAGATTGGACCGGCGACGCCTACGCCTCTGATTTTTTCTCTCTCTTACTCGCCTCTTTTTTTCGTGACTGGGATTCCATTCGTTTCTGAAGATACATAAGCAGCAAGGCAGGTCCGGTGCCTGCCGATGCAAAACGACAGGGGGGGCTTTCAGACGGGATCTTCCAGCCAATTGTTGAGATATATCAGATGCAGTCCTCTGTACTCGTACGTGTACTTTTCTACGTAAGCCAATCACATGGGAAATGCTGCTGAAGCTTTCACTTTCACATGCGAACACGAACTGGCGGTCTTGAGTTTTCGTCGCCCTCTTTGTCGAGAACAAGTACAAGTACCTTGGGGATACGGAGTACATGGATGCAGATTTTGAAATCCATCTCATTCAATTGTGATATTACGGAGCTCATCCCCCGTAATTACCGACTCCCTGTTCTCGCACAAAAAAGTGCCGCCAATCTCTCTCTATTTTAGGTGGTGGATTCTTTTGCTTACAGGTTCCTCTCGGAGGATGTACTTTCACATGTAGACAGTGCCCGTACTGGGCTGTCAAAATTTCAAGCTCAATGGCTCATTGTCTATTTGTTAGCACGCAATGGAATCAAATGGATTGCGGCTAGCCTGCTGTGGCGCCCAGCCATTTGGACTTGTCCTCCCTTGAGCCACACTCGAGGACCCTTCTGGCCCCTTTGCTGCGCCGCATTTGAATCCTTTGGTGGATTGACGGCATCACGAAAGACATGGGAAGCACTGAACTGGAGTATGTACAGCGTGTAGCCACGAGACTGCGCAGGGGCAGCTAGAGACTGCGCCATGATGATAACGGTACTACTTGAATGTGAATTGTCCAGCAGGAATTGGGAGTAAAACCAATGTGTAACTTGAACCTTGCTACACGTCGTTGTCTCACCAGCTTCAACTCGGCCATTGGAATTGAAGGCAGGGAGGAATGAAGCCCACCGACTCTAGCACGGAACAGCACCATGCCGGCAAACCCAATGCTCTACGGCGTCACTGGAAACTACTCGCCATCGCAGGCGCGTTTCTTATCGTCGCCATCGGGCTCGGCGTCGGCCTAGGCGTCGGATTGACGCAGAGAGGCGGTCACGACGACTCTGACCAAGACAATGACAACAACTCAGGCTCAAGCTCAGACCCCGACTCAGACAATCGCAACCGCACAAGCACATGGCAGCCCAGCGTCAACGCGACGTGGCAAATCGTGCTCCAGGGCGCCATCAAGCTCACAAACGGATCCGCCAGCCCGGATGTCGCCATCTGGGACCTGGACCTCTTTGACAACGACGCAGAGACGTTCAAGGCGCTGCAGGGCCACGGGAAGAAGGTCATTTGCTACTTCAGCGCCGGTTCGTACGAGGACTTCCGGCCGGATAAGGGCCGGTTCAACGAGTCGGATCTGGGCAAGCCCCTTGACGGATGGCCCAACGAGCGCTGGCTGGACCTCAACAGCGACAATGTTCGCAGCATCATGAGGGACCGCATCAAGCTCGCCTCGTCCAAGGGATGCGATGCCATTGACCCCGACAACGTCGACGGTTATGTAAGCCTCCTTTTTTTCTCAACACGACGGAACACATAATGCAACAGTAACAGTGCTAATTCGTGTCATGTCATGGGTATAGCAAAACGACAATGGGCTCAATCTCACGGCCCAAGACTCGATCAACTATCTCCAATTCCTGCACACCGAGGCCAGCTCGTACCACATGGCCATTGGCCTGAAAAACGCCGGTGGCATCATCCCCCAGGTGCTCGACTTTATCAACTTTTCCGTCAACGAGCAGTGCGCCGAGTTCTCGGAGTGCGAGACGTTTGCCCCCTTTATCAAGGCCGGTAAGCCTGTCTTCCACATCGAGTATCCCAAGGGAGCCCCTGCCATCGATGCCGCGCGTGCTGCCGATCTGTGCTCGCCTCGAGGCATTGGGGCCGGGTCTGGGAATTTCAGCACGGTGCTGAAGAAGATGAACCTGGACGGGTTTGTGCAGTACTGCGATGGGAAGCGATACGACACTGCATTGGATTCATAATATGAGCGATGCATTTTACATGACGGTCATTTTATGCGATGCACAGATATATGCAGATACTACCTTTTGTGAGACGCCGATGCCTTTGAATCTTGCAGCTTTAAATATCCATTTATATATATTGATACATGATTGAATATAAAATGAGATAAAAATAAAATCACTACCCCAGCATCATCTGTCTTATCCCGCCATTGAAATCTGCACTCAATTAACATCAAATCCGTAGCCTCCCAAAACAGGACGTCCGTCCCCACGATTGAACCCCGCCAAAACTACAGCCTTTCCTCCCAACCCCACATAAAGAAAGTAAACCGCCAACCCAAAAAAGCTCCCATCATCGACACCAAGCAGCGACCTCCATACAACACAGCAGAAAACACACCACATCAGCCGCCGCAATGGGTCGCGAAGAGCAGGTCGAAGAGCGTGAAGTGCTCGAATCCATCTTTCCCGAAGAAATCACAGGTAAAGCCTCCCCCGGCAGTTCGAAATCGCCAGGAAGAAGAAGAAAAGAAGAAGAAAAACTTGGGCATCTCTATAGCTAAACATGTTTTCTCTCTCGCTCCTAGACATCTCCGAGACAGAGTTCCGGATAAAAGTCGTCCTCGACATCCCCGACGAAGAAACCCCCGAAGACGAAGAACCCCCAAACTTCCTCCTCTCCGTGCGCTACCCAGACGACTACCCGGACGAGGCGCCTCACCTCGACATCCTCGCCTCCAACAACAGCCCGTCCCACCTGCACTTCAGCGTCGGCGACGACCGCGACCAGCTGCTCGCTGACCTCGCCGACACCATCCAGGAGAACCTCGGCATGGCCATGGTCTTCACGCTGTACTCCACCCTCAAGGAGGCCGCCGAGCAGCTCGTCCAGGACCGTAAAGCCGCTGCCGCAAAGGTGATTGAGGAGGAGAAACTTGCTGCTGAGCGGGAGGAGAATAAAAAGTTCCACGGCACGCCCGTCACGCCGGAGACTTTCCTCAAGTGGCGCGAAGGTTTCTTGCGGGAGATGGAGGAGCAGAGGATTCGTGAGGAAGAGGAGCGGTTGGCGGAGTTGAAGAAGGCGAAGATTAAGGAGCCTGTCAAGTTGACGGGGAGGCAGCTTTGGGAGAAGGGCCTGGTGGGCAAGGGTGATGAAGAGGAGGATGAGGAGGGGCTGGTGGATGGTGTTGAGCAGCTCAAGGTGGAGGCTGCTTAGATGATGGGGGGGCCGAGCGAATGAGCGTATATATATATCTTTTGGGATACGACATACATGGAGTTTTTATCTTTTGTTCTTTTCCGGTGGGAGTTATGAATGTCTACATCTTGGGAATCTTGTATCATTTTTATTGGTTTCGAAAAAGAGGAATGTATAACGGAATAAACGCATTGCAAATCAACCATTTGAATCCCAGTGAACTTGTATGACGTATAAAAAGCGAGCTTGACACAACGAAATAATGAGTATTGATATCAGTCTTGAAATTGAAATCGTCACATCTAGTATATTCCCTAAAGGCTTTCACGCACTACTTTCCATTACCCGCGTCTCAACGTCGAAAAACCAAGTCTTCTTTTTTATAGCATCCATCCCAACGCCGTCCATTCATTCAATGTCGCCAAAACCTTTTTTAAAAGTCCACCTCTAATCCTGCATCTCCTCGTCATCATCCTCATCCTCATCATCGCTAATGCCAGACCACTCCTCCTCGTCTTCTCCTTCCGGAGGCTCGCCAAGCTCCTTGTTGATGCTCTGCATAAGCTCCACCGCGTGCTCACCCAATCTATCGTCCTCGTATTCCTGCAGTTCGTATAGCTTTAGAGACTGAGTGAGCCACTTCCTCGCATATCCCCACGTCGCTTTCCACTCCTCGCTGGCGCTATCCTCGGTGCCGTTCTGCTGGGGCTTCGCCTCACGCAGCTTCTCGCCCGCAACGTACAGGCACCAACCTCCGAGATACCAGACCTCGACGCTAGAATCGTCGTCCGTGACCAGGCGCTCCAGCACGCTGAGAGCCTGCTCCTCCAGTTCCGTCTCCATGAGCAATCGCGCCAGGCTGACTCTGGTCGGGAACTCTGGCACTGAGGGGTGCTCCGGGGGCAAGTCCTGCCAGAGTTCCAGGCTTCGCTTCAATGCCGTGCGGGCCTCGTCTAGTCTCTCCTGTGAGATGCGCACGTTGGCTACTGTTTGCCAGGTCTCAGGGTATTCGGGCGCGATGAGCATGGCCTCGGTGATGAGAGCCTCGCATCGCTGCTCAGCGTCAGTCTCCCACGACAGATCCGTCATGTATACCTCAGCAACAGCACACAAGACGCCACCGAGTTTGCTCTGCATTTCCTCAAGAGCAGCCTGCTGCTCCGGTGTTTTGTTGGCGACATCGTTCAAAGCCTGAATCTGTTTTCGCAGCGCAGAAGCACCGCGCTCAAACCACTGGACACTGTCCTGGCCGCCCTCCTCACTCAGCTGAGCTAGGAACAAAAACTTTTCAGGTCCGCCACCAATCTTCTCATCCAGGGTGCCCTCCTTGTCCAGCTTTATCGCTCGCAGAAAGTAGTCCCGCGCCTCTTCGACCTCGCCATCTTCGACATTCAAGACTCCCAGCAAGTTCAAGGCTTTGAGTTCGAAGTCACCGCCCTCTCCCGTCAGCTCCAGAGCTTTTGACGCAAGGGCAATGGCCTCGTCTAGATTGCCCACTTCGTACTGCGTCTCTGCATCGGCAATCATCTTGCTTAGATTTGGTGCATCCTTCTTGTCGCCGGCACGAGGCGCCATGCTGAGATTTTCTGAGATGTGACGATGTATGAAGTCGATAAGTAGTAATAGGGTATATTTGAGATATGGGTTTTAAATCTTTTTTAAAAAAAAAATGGAATAAAAGGCTTTTGTTGCAAAGTCAATGAGTTTGATAGAGATTCTCAGCTCAACAGCGTTGGCTGAACTTGTGGCCGCTCAGTCGCACCGCATCCCGATTCAACTGAAAAGTTGAAATTTTGGCGGGACCGTTATCGATAAGCCGTTCCAGCGCCTACCATGGATGCGGGGCTCTGCTTTGGCATCAAACGAACTTGTCAGCCTAAGGATTGGTAAGATTGGACGGACTCATTGCTTTGTAGTTCAAGTGAAGCAGAGTGAATAAATCGCTTCTGTGTCCTCATCACAATTGGGCCCCTAAAGAGAAAAAAAGCCATTCATCCTTTTCATCTCGCAATTCTCGTCGTGGAACGTATAACAGAGCAGTCCCACTATTCTTCACGGACATCGAATCCCCCTCGGCTTATTCACGGACATTATCCAACAACTTTCAGTGAGTGAGTTCACTTTAGAACCCGCTGAAGGTCTTCATCACATCTCTAACAGAATAGAAGTCAGAGTCACCGTCACAACAAGACATCATGTTCACCGGAATTGTCGAAGAGATCGGAGGTGAGTCTATATAAGCCGGATGAACCTACAACAACCTCACAGCTAACAATTCCGAGTCATCTCCAAGCTCGTGAATGATGCCGCCACCGGCAGCTCGGTCATGACAATCACCATCCCCTCCGGATCCAACCTTCTCACAGACTGCCACGAGGGCGACTCCATCGCTGTCAATGGCTGCTGCCTCACTGTGACTTCTTTCTCAAACGATACATTCACCATTGGCGTCGCACCCGAGACACTGCGCATCACCAACCTCGGCACCCTGGTGGAGTCGAGCAGAGTTAACTTGGAGCGGGCCGTCCGTGCCGACACTCGCATGGGTGGTCACTTTGTCCAGGGCCATGTCGACACAACCGCCGACATCCTCTCCGTGACACCTGATGGCAATGCTCTCACTTTCCGGTTCCAGCCCAAGAAGCCCGAGTTTCTGCGCTACATCGTGTACAAGGGATTCATCGCCATTGACGGAACCAGCTTGACCGTCACTCAGGTCAACGACGCTGAAGGCTGGTGGGAGATCATGTTGATTACATACTCTCAGGAAAGGGTTGTCATGGCCAAGAAGGGCAAGGGAGATACCGTCAACATCGAGGTGGACATGATGGCCAAGTACGCTGAAAAGTCTCTGGCCGGTATCCTGGGTGGTGACGGAGCCGCTGCTTCAATTCCTCTCCTTGAGAAGATTGTTGAGCGTGTAGTCGCTAAGACTCAGGGGACAAAGCCATAGGGCATTGACGGTAAAAGTTGGGGATATCCATAGAAAGGCTAAAGCATTTTGAAGCGAATTCAAACTTTGATATCAACCCTAGGCGTCCCCCCATACCTCGGCGATCTTGTGACTGAGAGGCTTGGACATTTTCTTGCGTCCAACCAGATGGCTCAATTCGCTGGCCACAAGTTCTCTCTTGCGTTTCTTGCCTTGTTCATCTGTACCACAAGCGTCAAACGCTTTTACAAAGTCATATGGCGTCTTCCATTTGCGCTGAATCTCGAGCGCACGCTCTCCCGTGAGTCCTTTGGTGGTCATGAGCATCTTGAGAAAAACGTCTCTGAGTGTCATTGTTTCTGATTTGGAGGCCAAGGACGCAAAGGCCGGGTATGTAACGTGATATGCCACCGTAGGTTCTTTCTCGCGGAGATGTTGGATTAGGCGGGAGTGATTTTGCGCAGTAATCACCCTTGTCGGGATGACATTCAGCTGTTTACTCTCATATGTGCGCTTGAGCATTGCAGTCAGTCTGGCTAGATACTTGATGGTATCATCAATCTTTTGTGTTCGCTTCACAAAATAGCCATTAACTACTTGTGTCGACGCAATGGCTGATTGCACCGCTTCTTCATATCGCTGGTGTACGGCAGCATCCATTGAGATTTCTTCAATGAGATAAACGACCTTTTTCACCCCAGCCTTGTTTAGACGGAATTTCTGCTCATGGAATCGGCCGTCTTTTATACTTCCGATCAAGTCATCTAGACGTTTTCTCTCGACGATCCAGTCCAGGACAATCTCGTCTCCTTCTGCGCCGTGTCTCGATAACAGCGTCGAATCGTGGCATTTGGCAATCCACTGGACATCTCCAATCTCCAAGCTTCTCATGATTGGCTTTACGCCCTGCTTAACCAATTCTTCCTGCATATAGTCGCGATCTGTTTTTGCTCTGACCTCTCGAACATCTAGGACCAAGTGGACAGTGAAGGACCCAGGCGGGATCCTAATTGGGGTGAAGCTTGGTAGATCATCATCCTCCAAAACGACAGGGCCATCTGAGACAACATTCTGATAGAATGATGGTTCGTCAATTGCCGGCTGAGTGTCCCTCGCGTCCAGGGTCGAGGGTTGATTTGCTGCCGTGACTGACGGTTGTGGACGGCGTCCTGGCCCTTGCTGTTCGTTGGCGCCATTCTCTTCCTGCCACTGAGCCGTCTCCTTGATTCGCTTCACCACAGCCCACCCTTCATCTGTCAATGCATACCGACGCAGAGGGCGCCCTCTCTCATAAACAAGCTCCTTCTGAATCAAGGTCTTCATTGAACTCCAAGCGGTGTAAAACTTTGTCGGGTCACTGGGGGCAGTGAACGAGGCGTCACAGTGTGGTTGGGAAGTCTCTATGAGTTCGGTTTTGGTCAAGCTAGAAGACACATCCTCGGGAAGGTTGGAGAGCCCTAATATCAGGGCGTAGGCTCCCGATCGAAAGGCAGGGACATAGGCCTTGGGCTGCCTTGTTTTCTTCTTGGGCCTTGACTCTGCACCGTCACCATTTCCCGCTTGTTCGTTGAGAGCTTTTTCATTGGCCTTTTTCACCTGGGGATGCTCAGGCATGGGCAATCCGTTTTGTTGGCAGTGATGCTTCAGTTTGTCCTGGAGGCGCTCGCACAGTTTGGGCCCAAAACCTTTGAGCTGCTGAAGCGACGCGGGATGCTCAAACGCTATGGGACACGCTTTGAGAGATTCGTAAGCATTCCGATACGCCGTAAAGCCTTTGGTATTTTTTTCTCTGGCGAAATCTAGCCACTCTTTGACCCATGCTAGAAATTGGGGGTTTGCACATTCAGAGTCGTCCATGCTGAGCAACGGCAGGGAGAGAGCAGGAGTTATATGAGAAGCGTCATTCGTACGAGTAAATCAGAGTTAAGCCCAGAACCATCAGTTTGAGTTTCGTATATAGGAAAAAAGAAGAGATTCAACAGGAAAGAAAAGAAAGAAAAGACAAAGAAAAGCCGTTTCGTCTCGTCTTTCCTGTTACTCTATTACAGGGTGGTCCAAGCAACGGCTTTCATTCACGCGTCAGGCAAAAGAAAGTAGAAGCTCGTCCCAGGCGCGAGGTCACGTGAACGGCTTGCATCATTGTGCAGCAAACGTGCGGCAGCAAAAGACAGGGGTACCTGTGATGGGGGTACGGAGTACAGATGGCTTCGTATTTGGAAGCCCACGTATGGAGCATGGAGCATGGAGTACTCGCTCAACAGTACTTTTGCGTCGTCCTTCAAGCCCATGGAGATTAGTACCAAATACCCGGCATTAATGCCTCTCGACGTGGCCGATCTTCTGCACGTTGGAGCGTGTTGGTGCTAGTACATAGCATTGCTGCAGAACTCCTGTGCTGTCTGTCTGTACCTGTACAAGTCCAGATCAGGTACGGTTAGAGGTACCTGTTGTATGTGGCCGACGAGGTACACGTTTGAACCACCAGGTACTACACATCTGCAGTCACCAGTTCCATTGTGGAAACGGCTGGAGGAGACGGGAATGAAAAAAAAAAAAAAAAAAAAAAAAAAAAAAGGGCGGCCTCTAGCTACATGAGCTCTGCAGAAAATTACATGCCACTGCCATGTACTCCGTGCCCAGAATGGAATGGAATTGACATGAAATCATAAATCACCCTATTCATACTGGCGAGGGTGGGGTTGAAGACATGGATCAAGCAATGTTACTGTTGCAGCAACGCGGGGTCTTGCGTCTGGCCCCCTAATATTGAGAAGCAGAAGCAGCTGGAGAGGAGGTGAGCGATAGAGTAGCAGCAAAAGCATTCGATTGATTGGTACGGCCGAGGGTGACAGCTCATAGGATGGGCAACGTGACCTGGAATTGATTGTGACGGCTGAGAATGATGACGATGACACGAGACGAGAAGGGGGAGCTGTTTTTCTGAGGGATTATAGACTTGAATCCATACCATGTGGGCATACGGATTACAGAGGGTGAATTGCTACACTTACAGTACATACGGTAGCAATATATACCACCATCTACTAATATATAGTAGATCGACAGGCTGAAGGAATTGCACTGCATTGATTTGCACCTTGAATCGAGGCTTACAGGCACTCACTCACTCACTCACTCACTCCATCCATCCTTACAAGCCACAGCATCGAGGCAATCAAAAGCGTGGAACCGCCACGGGGTCTGCCACAATTGACTCCACCCGCGAGGTCTAAATAAAGGCCTCTCTCTAAGCCCTCGCACCGCCTTCTCTGACCTGCCAGCCCTGCGCCTGTACTGTACCATCTTGTGCTGCTCTTCTTTTTTTCCCTTATTTTTTTTTAAAACCTCTCTCGGGCTCTTAACCCTTTTCTTCCTCCTCTCTTCTCTTTTTCTTCACCCCTCATCAGCTCTTCTCTCCCTCCAGCCTTACCCTCTCCCAGCTAGATCTACTCACGCAGCCTTACAGACAGCCATCCCGCCTCGACACATATCCTCACCGTCAGAATGGATGACTCCAAATTCCTCGAGGCGTCCGCCAAACACCCCATCGTCGAGGGCCACGTCTACAAGTATGGCACCGCAGGCTTCCGCATGAAGGCCGACCTTCTGCCCGGCGTCTCGTTCCGTGTCGGTCTGATTGCTGGTCTGCGAAGCCGCAAGCTCAACGGCCAGGCAATTGGTGTTATGATCACCGCCAGCCACAACCCTGCTCCCGACAACGGCGTCAAGATTGTCGATCCCATGGGCGAGATGCTGGAGCAGGACTGGGAGGCCCATGCAACGCTGCTGGTCAACGCCCCCACCCATGAGGAGCTCCTCGAGACCTACAAGAAGCTGGCTTCGCAGCTCAAGATCGACCTCAACACCCCCGGCCGTGTCGTCTACGGCCGCGATACCCGTCCCTCGGGCCACAGCCTGGTTACTGCCCTGGCTGATGCCCTGGAGGCCACCGGCATCGAGTACACCGACTACAAGATCCTCACCACCCCTCAGCTGCACTACCTGACTCGCTGCGTCAACACCGAGGGCACCCCCAAGGCGTACGGCGAGGTCAGCGAGGCTGGCTACTACAATAAGCTCTCCGAGGCCTTTGTCCGCGCGCTGCGAGGCAGAAAGGTCCAGGGCCAGTTGATTGTCGACTGCGCCAACGGCGTTGGAGGTCCCAAGCTGAATGAGCTTCTCAAGGTCATCCCCAAGGATGTGACTGGGTTCAACGTCAAGGTCGTCAACGACGATGTGCTGCGACCTGAAGTCCTCAACCTCGACGTAAGTAGGAATCACTGCATAGGTTAGATTCAGGCTAACATCCAACGTTCTCAGTGCGGTGCCGACTTCGTCAAGACCAAGCAGCGAGCCCCTCCCAACTTCAAGCCCACCCCTGAAGCCCGATGCTGCTCGCTCGATGGTGATGCAGACCGCCTGATCTACTACTGGGCTGACCCCGACTCTGGCTTCTTCATGCTGGACGGAGACCGCATCTCCTCCCTTAATGCCTCTTTCATCGGCGACCTTGTCCGCTCTGCTGGCCTAGAGGAGGAGCTGCGAATCGGAGTCGTCCAGACCGCCTACGCCAACGGTGCTAGCACTACATACATCGAGAAGAACCTGCAGCTTCCCGTCGTCTGCACTCCCACCGGTGTCAAGCACCTGCACCACGCCGCCTGCCAGTTTGACGTTGGCGTCTACTTCGAGGCCAACGGCCACGGCACCGTCGTCTTCTCCCAGGAGGCCCTGCGCGTCTTCCGGGAAAAGAAGCCCCAGTCTCCTGCCCAGAAGGACGCCCTGGAGACGCTGGCTGCTGTCGGCGACCTCATCAACCAGACCGTCGGCGATGCCATCTCAGACATGCTCATGGTGGAGGTGATTCTGGCCCACAAGGCGTGGTCCCTTAAGGATTGGGCCACTACCTACACCGACCTGCCCAACCGCCTCGTCCGCGTCGAGGTGGCCAACAAGGACATCTTCGAGACGACCGACGCCGAGCGCCGCCTCAGCCACCCTCCTGGTGCTCAGGACGAGATTGACCAGTGCGTTAGGAAATACACCACAGCTCGTTCCTTTGCCCGTGCTAGCGGTACTGAGAATGCTTGCCGTGTGTATGCCGAGGCTGCTACGAGACACGAGGCTGATGAGCTGGCTACCAAGGTGGCCAGCATCATTAAGCAATACGGCTCGTAAGTCTGATGATGAATTGAATTCATTTTCTCGGCAATGAAAAACAGTAAAAACAAATAAAGCAAATAAAAAAAAGAAGAAGGGAGAAATGAGAACGTGGAGGAGAGTGATAACCCCCAAGTCACGCAATTTTTTTTTTTTTTTGATTTGCGACGACATTGGAAAAAAAGAAAGAAGGGAAAAAAAATAAGTTGACGAATCTGAATGACGGTTATGAAAACTCTGGGACGGCAAAAAAAATGCTGGAATATCACAAGTCCAAATTTCACAAACTGAAAAAGCGATGTATAGAAATTCGCAACTCAACAACATAGATGCCCATTTAGTTCTCAGTCAGTGTCCGGGGAGGGAAGGAGAAATATATACCAAAGTTTAGTAGTAACTGAAAGCAAGAGTTGTACCTCCTTAAATCAAGTCACATTGTTTCGTGAAATCCTGTAGAATGCTCAAATAGGCACTACTGTGTGGTATTTGTTGCAATGTTTCTCTCATTCCGAGTCGGAATACTCGCTGCCCATGGTCTGTCTATCTACCTTTTTTTTTTAATCCCTCCCCAAGCCTGCGCACGAAAAAAAGAGTCATATTATATACGCCGCCAAGAGCTCCTTTGTCCATCTTTCAATCGCCCCAACTAACATACCAGCTCTTTGGAAAATCCCGCTACATCTTTTCCCCCATTGATTCATCTGTTGCTCTCTCCCCTCACCAAGCGCCGCCCAGTCCAAAAACAGAGTGGAAGAAATATACACTTAGCACATCTTGTATGCGCTGTGGCCGGACGCGTTCCTGGTGGCATCGTTGACCTGGAAGCTGTAGTCGACCTCAATGTCCAGGTCGCGGCGGTTCTTGTCGTTGGGCTTGACGTCGAGCTTGCACTGGACCTCCTCGCCGTTCTGGACGGTGAGGACGTCCTCGATGTAGAAGACGGTCTGTTTCCAGTGGGTGTACTTGGTGTGAGGGCCGGTGGAGAAGCGGATGGGCTTGTGGCAGGCGGTGAAGTCAATGTCGAACCAGGAAACGAGGGCGTGGATGAAGTCATCGCGCTTAGCGGTGAGGGTGAAGGGGGTGTTGAAGGCGAGGTCGGCGGTGGTGCAGGTGTAGAGGTCGAGGGTGAGCACGGGGACGGGATCGGTGACGACGGCCTTGAGGTCGACAGTATCGACCAGAGGCTCTGACAGGGCAGTGGCCTTGAGAGGAGAGTAGTCAAAGCCGTAGACGTTGTCCCAGACTGATTTTTTTAAACCTTGTTAGACTTGGTGTAACAGGAAAGGGAAAACTTTTGAGGAACAACTCACATCCAATCTTCTCCTCCTTGTAGTCGCCATCCTCAATACCGGCAAAGAAGATGGTGGCCTTGTCGGGGAAGATCAGACCGTCCTTGACGAGGTACTTGTCTCGCGCATACAGGACGGTGTCCAGCATGCTTTCGTAGAGGAGGAAGTAGCCCATCCACTCGGAGATGATGATGTCGACCTGGGGGAAGGGGAGCTCAATCTCCTCCATCTTGCCCTGGATGAGGGTGATTTTGTCTGACAGGCCGTTGACCTTGACGATTTCTCGGGCCTTGAAGATGATGGTGGACATGTCGACACCGATGACATGCTTGGCGCCGGACTTGGCAGCGAACCTAAATCAGAAACCGCATCAATATCTTCTTTATTTTCTCTTCCTATAGTGTTTTCCCCCTCCTTAGACGCCGGGTCGTTCCGACAGATTGCCCGCAAAGCAGGTCTGAACGAGGAAATGTAATCGTGGAAGAAAGGGGAATGGTTGTTTTTGCGGACATACATGGAAAGGATACCAGTGCCGCAGCCAACATCGAGAACAACCTTGTCCTTGAAAATGTGCTTGTTCTGGACGATAGCGTTCATGTACGACCTCGTGCGCACTTCATCTTTCTACATTTCAACCATCAAATGTCAGTCTGCATGTCTTGTTGAGTCGTTTTGGCGCTTCTCAGCCTGCAGATACGGGAATAACTGCAATATGCGCTATCCGTTTCGCAGCTGAAGAGGGGCAACTATCGCAAACGAAGGAGGGGGGAGGGGGAGGGGAACAAGTGCTCACCAGCATCTCCTCGTGGATTCCTGCTCATGTCGAAAGAAAATAAAAAGTCAGACAATGCATTCTCCTATAAAGCCAATATGTGATTCATTTTCGTTTGTTCGTACCGTGATGATCGTAGCTGGACGCAGGGTATAAGTCAGCCAAGGATTCTCCAAATTCGTCAAAACTGCCCAACTAAGACAGCAAAGAACCAGAAGAAGATTGTAGTTTTCTTCTCCTCTTCCTTCTCCCAGGGCTCACAAACGTACCTCTTGAAGTAGTGCTGCTCGCTGTGCTCCATGGTCTTGAGCTTCTGCTCCGCCAACTCAACTTCCATCTTGTCGCCGCTCATTTTGAGAGAAGTAGAAGATAAAAAAAAACTTGAAAGCTGAAACAAGGCCTGTCTATTTCACCAACGCGGTTTATTATCGAGGGGGCGCAACAGAGACAAGAGAAACAAAATTAATCCGAGCAGACGGAATAAAAGTAGAATGAAGAAAAAGAACAAGGACGGAGGCGCCTTGTTTTGTCTGGTTTATGGGATTTTTTTTTGGCTTGCGGGAAGGGACTCGAGTCGGAGCGGCGAAATGCAGGCTTTCGGTCGGGCAGAAAATTAGTTTATCGCTGTCACCGCCTTGACAGGGTCCCCGCTATCCACTTTTGGAGGGACGAAGTTTTGCGTCTTTGCTAGTCGGTGGCGGCAGAGCCACTGAAAAATCAGAAGCCTCTTTTTTTTTGGAGCTAGAAGAGTTGAACGATATGGATTCACTGATAAGGATTTATATGAGATTGATGGATGTCGATAATTCTCATAGCATATAAAACCTATAGGTAAAATTGTAGTTCCAATTAGACAAAACAGAAGAAGCAGGCGATAATGACTGGTCGGATTTGATTGGGTATGTATTACAAGCCCAATCTGTACGCAGGATTCGGGCCAACAAGAGGAATATGAAAAATGAATCATAACATTGGGAGTCGTCCTCGTATTATTGACTTGCTTCTATTTGAGCCTTTAAATGAATAAAAAAATTTTTTCTCTCGCAGACGACGAGTACAACTGATATCCTCGGAAGACTCCATGCTTCCTAATCTGCCCCATCTAGTAACGTTGTGTCTCTTTCTTTCTCGCATCAAGCACTCGTATGTACCAAACGCCAAAAACGCCAATACATGCACCTTGACAGCCACGGTCCAGTGTCAAAAAAAAAATCCCAACCCAGATTCCTCCCTTATTCATCTACAAACCTCCCCTCAAATTTAGACCAACAGCACGCTGTTCACACATCCCTCGTTCTCGGGCTCGTTGGTAACCTGCGCATATCGGCCCCAAACGACCTTTCCTCCCGCAGTAACCAGACCCAGCTCGCTGACGTTGACCTCGAGAATCGTACCCTTGGTCAAAACGCCCAGCTGCGTGTACAGCGGGTTCTGCGGATTCTTCTTGACGCTGATGATGGGCAGCTGCACGGTGACGCCCAGCTCCGGGTGCGTGACGTTTGCCTTTTTGTAACGCAGACCCATGGGGCGGATGAAGCGCTCGTACTTGGGGTTCCTTCGCGTAAAATCGGGTCCCACAAACGTTGGCTTCGTAATGACACGCTTCCACGCCCGCTTGTGCGTCTTCTTGCCCGTCTTGACGACCTTGAACATCTCCTCCTCGCTGATGCCTCGCACCTTGGGCAGGGGCACGCTGAACTTGGCCGCCTTCTCCGCGCGCTTGTTCTTGATGGCGCTGCTGAGGGCTTTCGCCGTGGATGGGTTGGATCGGTCGAGCAGGTACGAGGGCAGAGGCTGCGAGGGCTCCTTCTCGTCGGCTGTCTTGACGTTGCGCTCCTCGTGCGCCTTGATGGCCTTCTTCATCTGGATCTTCTCGTTGTGACGCTTCTTCTGGTACAGCTTGGCTCGCAGGCCGCGCAGGTTCTGGGCGTCTTGCGAGGCCTTGTGGCCTTCACGGGCGATGCGCTTGCGGGTTCGTTCTTCATGGTCGAGACGGCGGCCGTGCAGCTTGCGCCACCGCTCCATATACTCGTTCTGAGGCTGCAGGGAGTTAGAACATCCATTTCCATTTTCAAATCAGAGCATTTCTCCTTGCAAAAGAAAAGACATACCATGTTGGCGGTGTTGTTCCTGGACTTTGCTTGTATGTATAAAACCCAGTGGAGACTGAACCTAGTACGGTGCAAAAATTCCCAGCGTCGAAAAAAAAAAGAAAATACATTGGCTCGTCAACCCGCCAAAATTTCCTTCGGACCCCGGCGCCACACTAATCCGGCCCGCAAATCGCAAAGCTTCATCGAGCCATTGAAAACACCATACCGGGCTCTCGGTTTTTTGTTTGCTGTCCGCCTCCAAGCAGAACAAACTAGTGCCAACCGCTCCAGAAACCCGGGCATTGCGGTTGCTACTTCGCATCTCCCCAACATGAGCAGAGCACTCCTTCGCTCCGTGCTGGAGCTTAGGGCTCCCAGCTCGCGCATCGCCCCTCTATCTCTATTCGCTCCGTTTCGTCACATCCAGCACCGAAGCTTCAACTCCACGGCGCCAATTGTCGAGCCTGTTGCGCAGCCTCACGTCAACAATGCCCCCAATCCCACCGACGACCAGGTCCGGCCCCTGGCCTTCAAAAAGAGCCACCCCGTTGAGCCTCCCACGCCAATCACCGACTCCGTCAAGACGCTTCTGCCCCTCCTCGCCGCCCAGCCCGGCCACTACATCACCATCCACATCCACGGCTTCCCGTATCTAGTCCAGGAGGGCGACCAGATTCGTCTGCCGTTCAAGATGCCTGGCGTTATCCCTGGAGATGTGCTGCGACTAAATCGTGCCAGCATCATCGGTAGCAGAGATTACACTTTGAAGGGCGCCCCCCACGTCGACGAGAGAGTGTTTGAGTGCCGTGCGACTGTCCTGGGAACCGAGTCGGAGCCGCTACGGATTAAGATCAAGACAAAGCGGAGGCAGAGGAGAAAGCGTCAGGCGAAGAGCAAGCACCGATATACCATCTTGCGCATCTCTGAGCTGAACATTAAGAATTTGGATGAGGTTGAGGCTTCCTCATGAAGTCCAGTTTGGTAACGATGTTGGAAAATGAAAGTGAAACGAGGAGAGGGAGGAAAAGCCAAAGCGAAAGTTTTGATGAACAATGTTACGACGCTCCAAGGCAAAAAATGTATCATCTAGCGCCCAGCATATACGTATATAGCTGGCTGTACAATATCAAGAGAAAGAAAAGGATATAAAAACAACAAAGGCAGCAGCACAAAAGCACCAATTAGAATCAAATATCTGATCAAACGAAAATCATGCAAAAAACCGTCATGATATGTGGCATCCATTTCACGCCATATCGCAAGGCCATGTCTCCAAAAACAGCTATTCTATCCTGTCATCCTTCCTTGGTACCCAATTCATAAAAAAATAACCCGCTTTGACGCAAGACAGCGTGTATATACACAAGAGGAAGACAAAAAAGGAAGAAAAAGGTAATAAACTCCTCAACACCTGGTTGGTGAGGGCTTCATGAAACGTAATGAGAACCGTCTTTTCTTTTGGTTCTCTTCTCCTTTTCCCTAGTCTTTCATTCAATGAAGAAAGATAAAAAAATTGTAAAAACGAAGATAAAAAACGCCTGCTCCTTGACGACTCTGGTGGTCTTGATTTAACTTGCTCATGATTTCGTATAGACACATTCCGTCTATTTGACATTAGTATTATTGTTGCCTGTTTGCCATTGATTTTCGTATGCTGTTCCAGTATGCCTGTGGCCAGACGGTTGCACCCTCTGATTCTGTCGGCATGCGCTCTCGGCACCTTGAGACGACGCTCTGGATGATTCTACCCAGGAGTTCCTCGTCGATGGGAAGAGCCTTGTCGCTGTTGATTTCCGCTGGGTACAAGAACGGATCGCTATCATAAAGCAATTCCTCGCATGTCGGTCGCATATGGTGGTCTCGGTTGAGGCATCGCCTCAGAGTCCTAATAAGTGAAGGTGGAACGGGAGCACCGCCCATGCCACGAGATGGGAACTCAATGTGATGGTCCCAGTTTATGATGGCTTGACATCTCGCCATCTGGTTCGCAATGTGGCCAAAGGGCGGCATGCCGTATACCATTTGGTACAAGATACAGCCCAGTGACCAGACATCGCTGGATTTTCCGAGCTTCATCAGCTTAGGGCGGCCAGGAAGACGACCGCCGCGCGGGTTGTTGGAGTCTAGCAGGGACTCAGGGGACATGTAGTTGGGGGTGCCGACTTGGGTTTCGCGATGGACATTTACGGTCTCGTCGGTTTGGATGGCGTTAGCAATGCCGAAATCAATGAGTTTGAGCCTGCCCTTGACGAGAACAAAATTGGCAGGCTTCAGGTCCGAGTGAACAATGTCATGCTGGTGAACGGCGGCCAAGCACTCGAGCATCTCCTTCCAGTAGAAGCGAACAAATACGGGGTCGAACCTGGAAGTCTCGGGACTCTGGCGACTAGCAAGGAGGGCATTCAAATCTCTTTCACCCATTTCCATCACCTTCAATAATATGGACCGATTAGCAAGCCTCCTTCAACTCGCACTCAACTGTGTTGTATAGCAAGGTTGCCGTTACTTACCAAACTGAGCACTTGCTTCTCTGTATTCATCTCGTAGGCGTACAGGTTAATAACCCGATCCACTCCTTCGAGTTTTCCAAGGAGGTCTATCTCGCCCTTGTACCCTCTGATGGTGAGTTCATCGGCGTTTTCCAAGGCCACGCGCTTTAGAGCAAACATTTGTCCATTCTCAGCGGTTACACGATACACCTTGGCACTGCCACCACGGCCAAGGCAATCAAGCCGAGTATAAGTCTTTCCATTGACCCGCAATACGTTCCTCCGCTGCTTTGTTGATGTAGCTGCAGCTGCAGCGCCAGTCGTCGATGTAGCCGCCTCCATGACAGACATCTTAGGAGGAGGTGGGGGGGCAGGCCGTTGGGGTGTGTTATTGGCAACGGGCGCCAGGGGCTTTCGCTCTGGTGAAGTAGGCCGGGCTGGGATAGGGTCGACGCTCATGGGTCGTGGCGGAGCCATCCCATCGTCAAAGGAAGACTTTGAGCGCTTATAGCTCCGGTGAGCGTCGTTTTCCTGATCATGAGCTGAAGGCAGTTCGGCGCGCAGCACTGATTTCCTATACGGTATTTCTTCCTCCTCTTCTGCCTCCTCGTTCTCCCTCTGCTGTGGCGGATATCGCTGGGACTCTGATTCGAGCTCAATCCCTCGCGGTGACGGACGTCCAGACCCAGACCCAGACCCAGACCGGGAGTCCATGCTAGAGAGATGTCTCCTATGGAGGGCCCTAGCCGAAGCACTCGCACTAACAGGACTTCCAGAATTAAAGTCTCGAATTCCATCAGGATAGTAGGCAACATCTGGCATGTCGTCCACGACGTTGTTATCTTGCTCCTGTTGGGGGTTGTACTGATCCATCTCTCCTTCTTCCCCAGCATCCTCGTCACTTTGTCTCCGCCTACCACGCCGTGCTGGTCCACTAAGAAACGTTCCAGGGATCTTCCCAACGCGCTTGACGCGCATTGAGCTCTGCGGGTTGGCATTATCATCCAGTCGGCCTCTTACCGCTGAGCTATATCGTGATACGCTGCCATAGCTAGCGGCTAGTGCTGTGTCTCGTGCAACGGTTTGAGGGATCTCTTCTTGCTCATAGTCCATTTCATTGGCAGACTTGTCCACAACGGAGCGATCGAATGAGCGCCCCGAGGACAGGCCTGTTGATCCCATTCTACTGCGATTGCCAGAAGAGTTTGTAGATATTCTCACGACACGGTTGCCATGAGCGGGTGTGTTGATATCTGCCTTTGGCTCTGGCTTCTCATCGGCCGACTTTTCCCTACTAGACGGTCTGCTGGTCTGTTGATGGCGTTGCGTTGATCGAGAGAAGGAGCTTGAGCGCCTCTTGGAAGGCTGGATCTGGCTCAGGCTCTGCGGAGTGTTGCTGAGCCTCACTACCCTCTTTCTTGTTACGGGGCTTGCACCACGATCCCTGGCGGGACTCGAGCCTCTTGAATTCTTGTCCTCGGGTTTCTCGCTGGTAGATCTCAAATGCCTTCCCCTCTCAGAAAAAGACGATGTGGAGGCGTTCAATTGACTGATCCGTCTTCGTGTTCTCGGTGGTGAGGGCGGTCGTTCTGCTGGCTGAGAGGACTCGGGCTCGCCATCGTTGAGAAGCGCCTTGGTGAGGGCGCTGAGCTTCATAGGCACGGGAATCTCATCTTCGGAGCTGTCGTCGTTGAATTGCTTCGGGTTGTTTCGGGCTTGAAACGAAGACGCCTGCTGGCTCTCGCTCCTGGTGAAGGCCGATCGTGAGGGCGGTTGGCGCAAGGCTTGCTGTCGCTGCGACATCCGACGGGTAGGACCGGCTCCTCCCATGGGAGTTGGCGATGCAGCTGTCGCCATGTTTGTTATTCGTGGGTTAGCGGTCAAGCGAAATAGGTCGTGGATGGCCAGCAATTGGCGGCTGGTTGTTGCCGAATCGATAAAATATGCTACGTGTGCAGCCTCCCCGTAATCCGGAGGGCAGCAGGCGATTAACAAACTGGGAGCTCCGTTGCGAAGGGGTGCATGATCAAGGATGAAGAGCGGAGAGAGCTAGACCCAGGATTATTTTTGCCTGGTGGTGTTTGCGAAACAAAGCGGCCAATCAACGCCCTCCCGGTTGCCGTGGGCAACGATGGATCCAGGCACGGCGCTGGAACCGGCGCTAGCGGTCTGAGTGATGTTATGCAGGGTAGAAAATCCAAAATAAAATAAAGTACCTAGTTGCGACAGAGTGAAATGGCGCTGGTTCAGTGGCAGGACATACGCAGGCGAGTAAGCAGCAATTGCACGGCAAAAGGCCAGCGGTGCATCAATTCGCTGAACCGGCGGTGGTGATGATGCAGAGAGACGGATTCGTGTGGTCTGGAGAGAGAACAGCGCAGAGTACATGTACTGTACTTGAGTGGACTGCATGTGACGTGGAGTCTACATGTACTAGTACAAGCCCGTCTCGCTGAAATACCGCATTCACCACGTTAAACCCTAGCGGGGGCTGGTACTCGTAGCTCATCAAGAGACACTTGGTAACAGACTCGGGAGCTATACCGTGACAACAAAACAAGCGCCATCCACGGCAAGTTTGCAATTAAACAAGGTCTCAGTTTATGTAACTCGTAAAGCTCCAGCGCCTACTTAGTAGAGAAGAAGTGCTCATCAGCAGTACTGGCAGCAAGACTTACAGCAGACTCGCAAGTCTTTGTGGTACAGAATGGAGTACCTTTACTTCCCATCTGTACCGGTACCCTGATGCCCAATCGCCTGTCCGATTGACCCCGAATTACCCGCCAGACGACCCGCCCGCACCTCGACTCCATAATGCTCAATCTTATTCCCCAAACCTCCAAGAGCCAGCATATCCATATCAATATCCATATCCACACTCATACCCAGAATCAACCACTACTTACCTTACTAATAATTGATTCTACCGTGGCCTTTTGACCCACGTCCCCTCTTTCTTGTCGCACTGCTTGATACTTCTAACCATTGTTTCCCAATTCTTCTTCTCTTTTCTTCGTTTAACCTGGACTGTTAACTCCCCTCCGTCCATGCTGGCAACATGATTGCTTCATATGGCGGGAAGCCAGGCTTTCGCGCCATCTCCCTGATCTTGCTTGTCGTAGCATTCTTTGCCGGTGCTAGTCTTGCTTCTACTGGTGATCAATTGCCCGAGTTCAAGCAATGTCTTGACGTATGTTCACTCCCATCATCCAACGCTATGCGCAATCGTTACTGACAGATGTCCTTGTTCCAGATCTGCCAAGCCGAAAACTGCGCTCCCGGCAAGACTGCTACGCCCATCCGTAACTCTCTCTCTCGCCCCTCCAAAAGACGAACAAGAACAAACATGATCGAGCAAACCAGCCGCTAACGAGAATCTGCTGCCAGCCTTGTCCCGCCGCCTCCTCCTCTGGAACTGCGCCTCCGAATGCGACTACACCTGCCAACACATCATCACCGGCGCGCGCGTCGCCACCGACCTCCCCGTTGTCCAGTTCCACGGCAAATGGCCCTTTTACCGTTTCATGGGCATGCAGGAGCCCTTCTCCGTGCTCTTCTCGATGGGCAACTTCTGGGCGCACTGGCAGGGGCTCAAGAAAGTGCGCGCGCTCATCCCGGCCGACTACTCGCTGCGGCCCTACTATGAGTTCTTCTCCTACTTTGGCCTCGCCTCGTGGGTGTTCAGCTCCATCTTCCACACCCGCGATTTTGCCGTCACCGAGCAGCTCGACTACTTCGCCGCCGGCGCCAGCGTGCTATATGGAATGTACTATACCTTTGTGCGCATCTTCCGCCTCGACCGCCCGACCCCACGAAGACGCTCCGTCCTTCGGGCGTGGACGCTGCTCTGTTTGGTGCTGTATACTTGCCACGTCGGATATCTAAAGGGCGTAAGCTGGGACTACACGTACAACATGGCCGCCAACGTGGTGCTCGGCGTCATCCAGAACGCCCTGTGGAGTTGGTTCAGTTTCGACCGCTACCGCAAGTCTCGCCGGGTCTGGGCCATGTGGCCTGGTCTGGCTGTGGCCTGGGTCATGTTTGCCATGAGCATGGAGTTGTTTGACTTTCCGCCTTGGCTGGGCTGCATCGACGCCCACAGTTTATGGCACCTGATGACGATTGGGCCGACTATTCTTTGGTACAAGTGAGTTTCCGAGGCATGGTATGATATTAAATGCGAATGTGTCCTTTACTAACAACATACAATAGTTTCCTTGTCAAGGACGCCAACGATGATATTGCTGGAAGTGAGAGATTAAAAGCCTAATAGAAGAAACACAAAGCAAGAAGGAAGTGAGAGTGAAAGATTACAAAAAAGGGGGGAGACTCCAAATAATGAATACGCATTAAACACACATTAGCGGCGTTGGATGTGAAGAATTATCATTGATTTGATTCTACTGCTTGCGTTGGAATAAAAAATAGCAAGAACAGTTATATTCCAGAAATCGCGGCTCCCCTCCTCGTGGTATTAAAAAAATCAGTAGCCACGCATCTCAGAGGCCGTCTTTTTGCCATGGTATTTCCTCCCAGTGCCGATTCCAGTGCGGTCCTGTTCCCGTTCGCACAATTGTTTGATAAGTTGTTGCCCAGCCAAAGTTGAAACTAAAACAAGTAAAAAAAAAAGAAGAAGACGGAAACAGAGAAACAAAAAGATGTTTTGGTAAATAGATATATCTCTGGGATCTCCGCCAGAACCCATAACCCTCAGAACTCCTCAAATCCCATTGCAGACTCCAATTTTTTTGTAGTTCTTGTCCTACCCCACGGGTTTTGCTTCTGAATTTTGGATTCTCATTGTTTCGAGACACGGGAAAAGAGAAAAAAGAAAAGTCAAGCCAAAAAAAAAAAAAGAGGGCATCGTGTATTTTTTGCTCCATGGCCCACACAAACAGAGCCTTAAATCTTAAAAGGAATAAGAGAAAACAATAAACTTGTAAAATAAAATCGTCGCATCATTGCAGCTTGGGGTATACGAAGAGGAAGAGGAGACACCGAAATCATGAGCTCAGCAAATCGCGAACAGACAAGGCGCGGTTATTATTCGCCGCCGTCCCCCTTCTATCGCTATTAAGCATCAGCAACGCCGCCGTGGCCTCATGATCAAGATCCGTCTGCGGCAGCAGCGCAGGACTCGTCAGCGTCGACCCAGACGCCGAAGTGCTGCTGTGCGTGTATCCGGTACCGCCGCCGTTGTTAGCAAACATCTGCGGCCCAAAGGCGGGCGACGTCGTCGTGGAGGCGCTGTAGCTGTAGTGCCGCTGGTCCGTCGACACGGACGAGTACGAGTGCTGGCGATGGCGCGAGTCCTGGGCGTG